>OX243817.1:7382041-7517041 GCA_945859605.1 Lumbricus rubellus | reverse complement strand
CGTATCCGTATCGTCAAGAACAGACTTCGATCAACAATGGTTGACGACTACTTTTCGGCATTGTTGGTTCTCTCAACTGAGAAAGACATTCTCGACAAAATCGTCATCAACGACATCATCAATCGATTTGCAGCACTGTCTAGACCACTCAGCAAACACCTCATTTATTCATGAACTTTTAGACTTTTGGTCGACCGTCCACTCTATCGAACTGATGTCCGGACGGTATATTGAATTAAAATTAGATAGGTCTGGATTGTTGCATTTGTAAAAACATCTTTTTTCACTCCAAGTGTTACCTACGCGCACTTCGCGCAGCAAAAAATTTAAAAATCTAGGCGGGAGGGGGTGTCCTCCTTCCGCACCCACCCCCTTGGGGGGGAAGGCGCCATGAACTCACTTTTAAGTTGGGGGGGATAGACGCCCCTGGATGATTTCAATGATTATAATATTAATTTGTTGTGATTGAATTATAGATCTGAATTAAACCGATCTTATCTTGTCGAATCTACTGTAACACTGTTTAAGTCGAAATGAAACTCAATTCATGATTAGATCGAGAGGTTTGTATAACTTCATGAAAAAAGAATTCAAGGGTGTCCAAGTAAGGTGTTTTCAAAAAGGGACGATGTATTCCGGTTCTGTTATAGGCTATGGCAGTGGTTCCCAACCTTTTTTGACTTGAGGGCCACTTTTTCTAAGTTGGAGGACATGAGGGCCCATAAAAATTGTTATAATTGAATCAAAATAGAATGTTTTTTGTTTTTTTTATAGACGTCAAAAATCAAAATACAATAGGCCTAACTTGTAATAGAAATTTGTGTTTTATCCTGTTCAAAATTGTCAATTTTTTCATATATTTTTGTTAATTCTCTAAGAGACGAAGGACCATATTTTTAGGTCTCGCGGGCCACTTTTGGCCCGCGGGCCTCGGGTTGGGAACCACTGGGCTATGGCATCTCATTAAATCATTGCATTGAACAGGTTTTTTAGTAATTTGTTCGAAAATCTCTTCTTCTAACATTGTAACGTCGACGTCGTCAGTCGCCTGCAGTGTGTTCATCAGGTGCCCATGTCCTGACACATAACAATTGGGGGGGGGGGGGGGGCAAATGCATGGACCGTCTCCCACCACATTCATTGAGGGGACCGTCCCCCCTATAGGTTTCCGCCCATGTTCAGTTACATCATTTTCATCATCCACCTCATCTCTTAGAATCGGAGAAGCTAGAGAGTTAGAAAATTAAATCATGTATAAAGTTCCTTTTCATGCTATGCAAACTCACAGGATACGAAGGCGATTCTGTAATTGCCTCGAAGTGAAAGGTTTCAAAGTAGATCTCAAGAGCCAGCAGGTTGTCGGAAACCTTTTGAGGGTCGAAAATGTCGACACTCTTGCCTACTTTGGTGGCCAGTCTACGAAGACTAATGTCCTACAATAAAAAATTGACTCAATAATATTGTTCCGGTGTTCCCTATAGATCTGAACTACGGTAGCCTAATCTAAAATAATATAATTACGTATGTTTCTCAACCATGCAATGAAAAATGGCTGTGCGACGCTGGACACAACAGATGGAGAGACGCTGGGAAAGAAAATTAGTTTCACGTCTGTTTCCAGACTATACATAGAGTCTCCAGAGACAGTTGAAAGGAGACGTAACTGCCTGAAGCAAAATTCTGCAAGTCCCTAATATAGGCAATCTTGACCAAAACAACCAACGTCCCATACGCTATACTTAGGTCTAGACTCTAGAGGAAGGTGATTATATAATGGAGGTTGGTGTATCATGGAAGAAGAGCGATAAAAGAACGACAACGCAGTATGATTTAGAAACAAGTCTTGCAATCATTCTCTTTGTTTGTAGTTTCGTGCTGTCAGGTACGGTGTCCGGACAATTCGGAGCCGGACAATTCGGAACGGACAATTCGGACCGGACAATTGGGAGCGGACAATTCGGAACCGGACAATTCGGAACCGGACAATTCGGACCGGACAATTCGGACTGGACAATTCGGACCCGGACTATTCGGACCCGGACAATTCGGACCCGGACAATTCGGAACGGACAATTCGGACCAGACAATTCGGAACGGACAATTCGGACCCGGACAATTCGGACCCGGACAATTCGGAACGGACAATTTGGACCGGACAATTCGGAACGGACAATTCGGACCCGGACAATTCGGATCTGGACAATTCGGACCCGGACTATTCGGAACGGACAATTCGGACCCGGACAATTCGGAGTGCATATACATAAGCTTATTGTGAGCCACTAAAAGGCGCTTACGGCGATCAAACTTTTATTTATTTATTTAAGCCAATTATTTCTTGAGTTGCAAACAATCGTGTGAAGTAAAAGCATAAGAAAAATCAAAGGCCTGTATCGATTAAAAAGTAGTGTGGCATTACAGCTCTCTGATCTTGTAGACCCTAAATTCAAAAACTTTAATTAAGAAACTGAGATTAGAAGTAATAGGCCTATTCAATAAATTGCCAACTTAGAAGCAGCTCATTGAAATCAGTCAGTCAGGTTTCAGATTGCAGGCTGTCTGTTTAGTTTGATGTTAATTAAGATTACTGCATAACTTGTACATGTAGCATACAAACACAACGCGTTTGCAGGCGTTGAATTAAAGAAAAATTGTTATCATTATTATTATTACTACTATTATTTTTTTTTTCTTCGCCCGAGGTAGTAAAGATCCCTCAGGCTAAAAGTGTAAAAAAAATTAAAATCAGGTTATAGGTTCTCGTCTCCAACGTGCTCAAAGGTGCCTCTAAATGCCACGGCGTTAAATCGTTGCGTGCACACTGACAAACGCTGGAAAAGGTGCAATGTCTCTCGAGTGTCGCCCGTTGCCTCTGTCATGCGGCGGCCCAACTCTTGTAGGAACTCCAATCCTGTTCGGTTTATGGGGCCAAGTGATTCAATGGCCACTGGGATGAATTCGTGCGTAGCGGGGAGGGATGTATACTTGGTGCTTTTTCGATCAGCAGCTTGCTCCGCCGCTCCACCCGCTACTGTCGACGCCAGATGAATGTACGACGACGCGCACGTGTGGATTGCTGTTGCATCCCATGCAATGAATCTGCCTCTTGTCCATGGGACCAATGTGGCTCCATCTGGTCTTTTTCCATCGGTGCGGCTCAGTCCTGACGGTTCCTTTGAACTTGGAATATCCGCCTTCGACAGGGCTCTCCAGATGATGTCATTTAGCGCAGCGTGTCGCGCTGCCCTTCCCATCGACCTCCTGCAGACCAGTCCATGATGACCACCTGGATCTGCGATCTCGCCACACTGGCACCCATGTGATGCACAAAGAGTCAGACCAAGGCGGAATCCTACAGCAACTCTGACCGCCTCATTGCTCAACCCCAGACCGCATGCCGCCAAAGGGATGGTCCCGAGCCAGTCTCCGGCGTGTGCAGCTGACAATGCTCGAAGTCTTGCCCGGCTGAGTGGATCGTCGCATCCATTGCAGATCTTCATCTTATCACTGTCGATAAGCGGTCGATCCCAGGTCTTCTGTTCTGTCGGGATCGGCTCCATCACTGTGGGAAGCGAGTCTTTGCGAGCATCCATCATCTCCTCTCGGTATGCGTCGCTCCACTCCTCCGTGACCAGGATGGCGCCCACGAGTCCGGCGGTCGACGCAGCTGACGCCAAATAGGCTGATGATGCCAGCATCGATATCCGCCTGATCCCAAAGCCTCCATCTCTGATCGGGAGCGAAGCCTGCAACCACTGCATGTCGCTCAGCTCGTTGTTGATGATATTCTCCAAACCTGTCTTCAGTTGATGGTCCATTTCATCGAGTAACGGGTGATTCCAGCACGGGGAGGTTCGCAGCATGTAGGTCATTTTTGCTGCCCCGAAGCACGATCTTAGCAGCAGTAGTGCTGCTTGTGCCTGGATATCCGTCAGATCTTTCAGTACTCGATCCAAGGTGTTGCTATGCTCTTGAAGAGCCTCGTCCAGCGCCTTCCCTCTGAAGAGCGGGGCGCCGAGCAGAGTCAATTCATCCCGATCCCTTCGTCTGAAGTGTTCGAATTCCACCTCCTTCACCTCGGTCTTAGAAAAGATTTCACATTTATGTCTGTTGAGTGAAATGCCGAGTGTGGCCTCCAGCTCTTCGATCCTTGCCAAGTCCAGACGAACCTCGTCCACGTTCCCACCCAAGGATAGGTCATCCAAATAACCCAATTTGAACTGGGATTGTAGGGATCGCAAGGTCGTCTGCAGCGGCAGGCACAACAGCAGAGGTCCCAGCGGATCTCCCTGCTGAGGACCCATCTGAGATCGCACCACGAATCGACCGAACTGTAGCATGGATTCTGCAGAATAAGCCTGGTGGATGAAGGCATAGAGCTCTGGTATGGTTTCGTGGACCGACCTCAACATAACATCTCTCCGCATGGAATTGAAGGCATTTGCAAAATCCAGTTTGATGAAGACCTGGTCGTCTTGCATTCTGGTGACAAAATTTCTGGCTGCATGGACAGCCGCCTCTCCTCCTCCAGGCGTTCCAATGCCAACCTGGTGCGGACAGAAGAACTGTTCCAGTCTGCCCACAGCAGGCCCGGCCTTAGGGCAAGGCGAGCGAGGCAACCGCCTTGGGCCCCGCGCTTTCAGGGGCCCCGCGCTGCTGGCTATAATTTTTTCTTTGTCGATATTGACAATCATTATGGTTACGTCTAATAATATTAGTAATTTTTCAATGGGACATATTATATCCTATATTAAGCAACTTTAGGCCTATCCATAAGATAGGACAATAATTTTCGTAAGGTCAGCTTGGAAAATTTTAATAATGTTAGATAACGTCAGCGAACATGAAAAATTTCAATTATCAATAACATTAAGACAGCAGCAGCACCTTACGTAAGTATTAATAGTTTGCTTGGTAGAGTCTAATTAATGTGCAGCCTTAAGTTTAGCGAAGTTTCGTTCTTTCAAAGGCACCATGTCAAATTCGCGATTGCAAGAATAGTTTTTGTACGAATAATTGTTTTCAATGACAATTATGATGCATTCGTGGAAACTTGCTAATCTTTTGCATGCATCATTTGAAAATCAAATATGTATAGGCCTAAGGTCATATCAATGTGGTTTGTTTTAAAATAGTGCTCTTAGCTCGAAAGAAATTTGAGAAGCAACGTACGTTAAATTAAAATTACCCATTAGTCGGGTCAATCTACGACACGACCCCAAAAAAATTGCAAGAAAAGTTTTATGACGATTTTCTGGTGTCTGATGTCTGGTGATGAACATACTAAAAGTTACAAGAAATCGGACCACGGCAAGTGGTCTAATTTTGGCGGGAAAAAAGATGGCCGCCAAATGGACTTGGCTTGGAGTCTGGAAATGAAACTGCTAGAAGAAAATCATGTAACAATTTGCTAACATGCTTTTCTAGACTAATTTGACCCTCCTGAGAACGAAAATCGTGGTTAGCAAGCCTAATTTTTAGCGGTTGCATGAGAAAACAAGATGGCGGCCAAATGGCGGCCTATAATTGTTTCAAAAGGTTGCATTGTCGGGTCAACCTACAAAATGATCAAAAAAACTGTATGAAGGCGTTTTATGATGATTTTCTGGTCTCCTTGGTCTGGTGATAAACATACTAAAAGTTACAAGAAATCGGACCACGGCAAGTGGTCTAATTTTGGCGGGAAAAAAGATGGCCGACAATTGGACCAGGCATGGAATCTGGAAATTATACTGTTAGAAGCAAAACATGTGACAATTCGCTAACACACTTTTCTAAACTAATTTGACCCTGTTGAGGACGAAAATCGTGGTTAGCAAGCTCGAATTTTAGCGGTTGCGTGAAAAACAAAGATGGCGGCCAAAATGGCGGCCTATTGCTTCAAATGGCTGTAAGTCGGGTATTGCATGTGATATGAACATGATTTTGTAATTTAAATTAAGAAGTTAGGGTTCTAGGCATGCAATGGAATCAAAGACACATATGTAGCACTAGAAGAAAAGCAAAATGGTGGAAAAAATGGCGGGAAAAATGGCAGCCAGAATGTTGAAATTGCTTTAAATGAAGTGATGTATGCAATGGAAATATGAACTCGGACTCCAACCAAGCATTTCTTAGGCCACAGAAAGCAATGGAATCAACTTTGCAAATGTAACACTGCAAGAAAACTAAAATGGCAGCGATCAAAAACTTTTCGGAGAAGTTCGTCAACAAAACTGTTGGATTCGTGACAAGCGGAAGTGTGTCGAAAATGGATGGATCTACGGTGGAGGAGGCGGAGGAGTAGGCAGAACTGGGTGTAAGGCGAATTGAATTCATCATCCGCAACCTCCTCCTCCTCCAAGCCATCCACATCATCAGCAGCATCATCTTCATCACAGCATGCCATCAAATGGGGGTGGAGGGGGTTCATTCCATGTCTCGGGGTCAGTCCATCGAACAACATGTACATGTACATGGGGGTCGGCGCTGAAACGAACGGCTTCATCAACGGTCCCCAGAGTCAGTCGACATCGTCCATCTACGGAAACCTGGCCAATGGGCACCTGCCGGGAACACGCAAACAGAACAAGGGTTTGCTATCCATGACGTATCACCACCACCACCAACACCACCACCATCAACACCACCAGTACCTGGAGATGGTTATTCGAATATTTTTTGCACTCCAAACGCAGAATCACGTTACCCGAGAAACCCAGCACAGCGATGTTTCAAAGGGTCCAATGACTCCAATCTGAATTGATAGTGGAAGAAATGCTGCACCTCTTCAGCTCAATGCTGATCTTCTGGGCAAGGTCCTTCATGTTGATCTCTTCCGTATCCAGGTGGTGGTGGTGCGGGTAGTGGTGGCGGTGACCGTCCTTACGAGACAGTCCATTGAGTCCCACCTCGTGGGAGATGATCGGTCTCTTAGTGTTCCTAGTCCAAGAAGACGGCTGACACCACGAGGGGAAGATCAGTGCAACGAGAAGAGGTTCGTAGTGTACGGGATGGGAGTGTACGACGGCTGGAGGAAACGCGACGACGACGATGGAGCAGCGGCTGGTAGGGGCAGCCTCTCGGTGTACGGGTAGTAGGGGTGCGCTGATTGATGCGTCATGGATAGCCCTTGTTCTGTTTGCATGTTCCCGACAGGTGCTCATTGGCCAGGTTTCTGTAGAGGGACGATGTCGACTGACTCTGGTGACCGTTGATGAAGCCGTTCGTTTCAGTGCCGACCCCCATGTACATGTACATGTTGTTCGATGGACTGACCCCGAGACATGATGGCATGCTGTGATGAAGATGATGCTGCTGATGATGTGGATGGCTTGGAGGAGGAGGAGGAGGTTGCGGATGATGAATTCAATTCGCCTTACACCCAGTTCTGCCTACTCCTCCGCCTCCTCCACCGTATATCCATCCATTTTCGACACACTTCCGCTTGTCACGAATCCAACAGTTTTGTTGACGAACTTCTCCGAAAAGTTTTTGATCGCTGCCATTTTAGTTTTCTTGCAGTGTTACATTTGCAAAGTTGATTCCATTGCTTTCTGTGACCTAAGAAATGCTTGGTTGGAGTCCGAGTTCATATTTCCATTGCATACATCACTTCATTTAAAGCAATTTCAACATTCTGGCTGCCATTTTCCCGCCATTTTTTTCCGCCATTTTGCTTTTCTTCCAGTGCTATATATGTGTCTTTGATTCCATTGCATGCCTAGAACCCTAACATCTTAATTTAAATTACAAAATCATGTTCATATCACATGCAATACCCGACTTACAGCCATTTGAAGCAATAGGCCGCCATTTTGGCCGCCATCTTTGTTTTTCACGCAACCGCTAAAATTCGAGCTTGCTAACCACGATTTTCGTCCTCAGCAGGGTCAAATTAGTTTAGAAAAGTGTGTTA
Organism: Lumbricus rubellus; assembly: GCA_945859605.1. NCBI lineage: Eukaryota > Metazoa > Annelida > Clitellata > Crassiclitellata > Lumbricidae > Lumbricus > Lumbricus rubellus. Next base: position 7,509,144 of record OX243817.1, on the reverse strand, counting down.
GCGAATTGTCACATGTTTTGCTTCTAACAGTATAATTTCCAGATTCCATGTCTGGTCCAATTGTCGGCCATCTTTTTTCCCGCCAAAATTAGACCACTTGCCGTGGTCCGATTTCTTGTAACTTTTAGTATGTTTATCACCAGACCTAGGAGACCAGAAAATCATCATAAAACGCCTTCATACAGTTTTTTTGATCATTTTGTAGGTTGACCCGACAATGCAACCTTTTGAAACAATTATAGGCCGCCATTTGGCCGCCATCTTGTTTTCTCATGCAACCGCTAAAAATTAGGCTTGCTAACCACGATTTTCGTTCTCAGGAGGGTCAAATTAGTCTAGAAAAGCATGTTAGCAAATTGTTACATGATTTTCTTCTAGCAGTTTCATTTCCAGACTCCAAGCCAAGTCCATTTGGCGGCCATCTTTTTTCCCGCCAAAATTAGACCACTTGCCGTGGTCCGATTTCTTGTAACTTTTAGTATGTTCATCACCAGACCTAAGACACCAGAAAATCGTCATAAAACGTTTTCTTGCAATTTTTTTGGGGTACACCGAAGTTATTTCGTAGATTGACCCGACTACATCTTAGGTGACTCTCCCCATCAGTAGGCCTACCGTATTGACAGGAAATCATTCAAATCAACTGCGTAAATTTATGCTCGAGGGCCCACTGCTGCCTTGGGCCCCGCAAGCCCTAGGGCCGGGCCTGGCCCACAGCATACTGGTTGGCGCATTTAGCCGCCAACCTCCGCCATACGTAGCCGATGACAATTGGTCGCAGTCCACCCGATTTTTTGGATAGGGCGATGAGAGTGCCTCCGAACATCACCTCCCTCATCTCTCGTGGGCATTCACCCCGAAGAATAACGTTGACGAAGTCCGTCATGGCCTGGAGCAGTGAACCAGCCGACTCTCTGTTATTTATTAAGTCGAGTAGATGTTGGGGGCGTAGTCCATCCGGCCCCCCAGATGACCCCGCCGGGAATGATCTTATAGCGCCCTCGACTTCTTTCACTGAGATCTGAAACGATTCAGACCGTGATGCTTCAGGTAGGTCTGCCATTTCGTCCATCCAGTTGTTCGGTGGATGCTTCTCTTGTATGGCTGCGAGTGATTCACTTGTTGCTACGACTGGGCTTTCTTGGCTGCAGAGGATGCGTGATGCGGCCCGCATGTTGCCCTCCTCAACCTTGGCATTCACCGCCGCCAGAAATAGCTCTCTAGCGTTGATCCTTTTTCGTGATCCGAACTCAACATCCGCTTCCGGTTCTTCGTCTTTCATAAAATCCTGATTTTCGATCCGTTTCTTAACCACGTTGGCCATGTTGCGTCTGCGACCTGCTCTTGGTGGCTGGGCCATGACAACGGATGCAAAGCGCAGCAGCCGGCGCCAATTCTCAACATCGCCCGGTTTGCTGTTTATGGACTTCAAGATTCCCTCAAGAGCCTGTGAACATGCGAAACGCGCACCCTTCGGGACATGTTTCATTATTCCGCCATGTCTTGGATGTCGGTTTATTCCATCAACACAGCGCTGCGTTCTTGGATCCGGTGGATCCAGAGGGACGATCGTCCCTGACCCCTCTTGAGCGCCATCGGTCGGTAAAGACCCAGTCGCTACCCCTCCACATGGTCGATCGTCTTGTCTCGGTTGAGTGAGCGGTGGCTGCTTTGATCCAGGGCAAGGGCTATTCCGAGGCCCATGCAGGTGAACTGTGCCGTCACACAGGTGTAATTGTCTGACTGATAGGCATCGGCTACACACTCCGCTGGCCTTGATTAGACCTTGTGCTACAGGTGCGTCGGACTGTGATTGGCCGGTCGCTGATTGGCTGGACCGTCTTGACATGCCTTTAACTCATATTATCGTCCATCGAAAAAGGGAAATGGACGAGCAAAATGAACAAAACTGACCATAAAGTGCTGAAATTCCACTGACCCTTCAGCGCCAGCGTGGCACTGCACCTATATCCTGCTGTCTGTGAGAAAAATCGAGTGTCTAGTGTGAACTACACTGTGTCCGGAAAAAAAGGGACCCATTTTGTAAATATAAAAATAAATAGTAAATATTCATCGATTTTCACAATTCAAGGACCATTTTAATCCTGACATATTTGTCTAACATTGGTGAAAATATAAAAGTTCCAGTCCAAATGTTGACGTCATAATCACGTCATTTGCACAAAAAGTCAAATTTAAGAGATAAACGCGCAAAATCATCCAAAATTTCAATATTTTATGATTTAATTTATCAATATTAAATGCATCTTTAATCTTATTTTTGTATCTGAATTATGTCAGACTGCAATTTGTGGTCAAAGTGCACGCCTTTGGCCTCAACGTAAGCTTCAAAACGGTCGCGCTAATAGCCAACAGCAGCATCGATAACCAGCTTGTCAAAATTCTCCCTGGCATTAACAATTCGCTCACGGAGTTCTTCAATGTCTCTTATCCTTGTGTTGTATACCTTCTTCTCCATCAGTCTCCGTATCTTATTATAAGAGGAATTTAAGCGGGCGACCGTTTAGCGGCCAAAGATTAAGAGGAATGAAATCCGAGTCTCATTAGTCAACGGTTCAACATATTGACGAACTCAGTGAGCTGAAGCACCATTTTGTTGAAATGTGTAGGCTATTGTTCCGAACATTCCCGGAATTCAGACATCAATTTTATATGGAGCAGACAATCCCTGTAATAAGCTGCATTTATTTTCACTCTTGGTTCAATTAAATGGATTTCCGTTTTAACAAGAGCCAATAGGCCTATACCAACCGAAACCATGCATGAATAGCCGGCTAAATGCATTTTCATGCAAATGACGTCATCATGACGTCACTATTTCGACTTGAACTTTTATATTTTCACAATTGTTAGAGAAATATGTTAGGATAAGAACGGTCTTTGAATTGTAAAAATCGATGAATATTTACTATTTATTTTCATATTTAAAAAATGGGTCCCTTTTTTTCCGGACACAGTGTATGCGGTTAAAATCAATCTATCAAGCGGACTCAAAACAACAACGACCATCCGTGTCAGAGACGAGAACCCAAACTATTATTATTACATTTTATATTATAAACACATATTTATTTTCTTCAACAAAAATTTCAAACAGAATAAATCAATTTCAGTAAGACCAACCACCCTCATCCATGTCAATTAGGGACTTAATAAAGGAACCCGTGAAAGCCACAGCGTTAGAGTTTTGTATACATAATTATTATTATAATTATTGTTATTATTATTATTATTATTATTATTATTATTATTATTATTATTATTATTATTACTTTGTACGTGGATTCCCTTTTCTTGCAAATACCTTAATAGGCCTATTATAGGTCATTATAGTCTCATACTATGCGTGACTTGTCTATTTTGAATTGCCTATGTCTTTCCAAATCTAACTTTAATCATCTATAATGTCACTGCCAAGTGAGGTAACATAATATAATAGGCTACTCCTCACTTGCGTAATATTATGTTTAGGCCTACGGTTGCTTTGAGAACAAAAAATAATTTTCTATTTTTGATTGAATTTGAATGCGCAATAGTCTCTCCGGTCGACATCTGTATACGGGGATGGTGATAAGTATGAAAATCTGGTCTAAAAGTTTGAGTTCCATCATTAATTTTGACTGCTACGAATTGTCCGGTCCGAATTGTCCGGTCCGAATTGTCCGGTCCAAATTGTCCGGTCCGAATTGTCCGGTTCCGAATTGTCCGGTCCGAATTGTCCGGTTCCGAATTGTCCGGTCCGAATTGTCCGGTCCGAATTGTCCGGGTCCGAATTGTCCGGCCCGAATTGTCCGGTCCGAATTGTCCGGTCCGAATTGTCTAGGTCCGAATTGTCCGTGCCAGAATTTATTCCGAATTGTCCGTGTCCGAATTGTCCGGTCCGAATTGTCCGCTCCAAATTGTCCGGTTCCGAATTGTCCGCTCCCAATTGTCCGGCCCGAATTGTCCGTTCCGAATTGTCCGGCGCCGAATTGTCCGGGAACCGTCAGGTACAGGGAGCGCCTCTGAGGGGTTTCTCTTGATGTACGTGGCGCTATAAAAATTCATGATTACAAATAAGATTACGACTGGATGCTTGTAGCATCCCCTACCTTCTGTTTCTCGCTGGGCCAGGCAGCAAGTGAAGCCTTCACTGAGAAACGTTTGTCGCTGCGCAGAAAAACACATTGCACATAATTATTATTATTAGGTTAGGTTAGGTCCACCCTATAGGCCTAGACCTAGGTCAATTCACATTTGACATGAAGTGTGTATGCCTCCTGCAACTTCATTGGCTTCACATGGTTCGCTCTTGAAATGCCATTGGTCGATACATGTATCGTAGGGCCCAGGCCCGGCCCTAGGGTTTGCGGGGCCCAAGGCAGCAACGGGTCCTCATTCCTCAAGCATAAATTTATGCAGCTGATTTTCTGTCAATGCGGCACTGGTGGGGGAGAGTCACCTAAGATGGGACACTCAGCGTTGTTTTCCAAATTTTGTTGTAGCTAGAAGCACTATTTTCATAAATAAACCACCCTTATAAATTGTAATGTAGGTCTATTACACATACTTTGTTTTGGTTTTTGAAAAATTTCTTTACGCCAAAGAAATGATGATGCTAATTATTCACAAAGTGAAATTTAGAACTTTGCATTTAGACACTTCTTTGAAAATGTCCATGTTCTAAATTTCCTGCTTTGCATGTTTAAGCTCTCGCTGAAAATGTCACCGCTACCATTGTATGTTGCCATCTCCTGCGAAAATATCTACGGAGTCCAAGTGCAAATTTGAAGCAAAATGAGTTAATTACTGTTTTCTGGAAAACATTCTACAAGTAGGTCTAATTACTAGGCTTATATGCTTCAACAGTATCTGTGACTCGCTTTAGCAACGTCTCGATCTTTCAAAATCACCCAACAACATTCACGTGGCAAATTGACTGCAAGAATAATAATAATATATTATTATTGTTATACGACGTTACCATTGTCAATCTCAACAAATGAAAAAATTATAGCCAGAGGCGCGGGGCCCTGGAAGCGCAGGTCTTGGAAACGCGGGGCCCTGGAAGCGCGGGGCCCAAGGCGGCTGCCTCGCTCGCCTTGCCCAAAGGCCGGGCCTGGTAGGGCCTACGTTGACCTTTTTTAGTCATTCGATCGAAGTATCGTAAGCTTCGTACGTTCCCGAATATATTTTCGAGTCTGGGCCTTCTTGGACGGGGGGGGCTAACTTCGGGAAAAATACCATTTTCATGGTGAAAAAGATGAATATGGGCCTTCTTGGGGAGGGGAGCTTAGCCCCAATAACCTCTGATAAACTCCGCCCATGGATGGTGTTGAATTGGCTGCAAAGAGTTACTAATAATATTATGCTCCCATATTATAGACACCTTTAAATCGTTTACCACGACGCTATAGATTTGGCAAGACTAATTTTATGAAAAAATAATTTACAATAACTTAAGGCGTTGACGACAAGACTTAATATCAATTTATTAATTGAATGGATGAAATAATGAACGAATTAATAAATCGATAAATGATTGGTTGAGAAAAATAATATGCAAGTACGCTTTAAAATTTTTAATCTTAGCATACTACACATTGTCCATTAATAAATGTGTTACTAACCTGCATCGCTCAGGGCACGGACAGTATTGTGTGTAGTCTGTGAACATTTTTTGGACAGAATAACTGCAGTCGTCTGGAAGAGTTTAAACAGATGTCTATATTAAATTAATCAATTCATTTCAGGAATTTATATAGTGCCTCTTCAAGAAATCTAAGGAGGAGTGCTCCCAGTCCTATCACGGTTATACAAAAGTTTCAAGGAGCCTGTAAAACACGAGTCCGATCGAAAGATATCTACTAGGTAGAAAGACGGAGTGAGCTGGTGGTGGAAGTCCATTCCATAGAGAGAGGACCTATGCATTCAAAGCATCTGGATTGAAGTCCTGGCTGACCCGAGGAACAAAGAGGTCAAGCCAATTAGAGGACCTAAGAGGACGCCGCGAAGCGTAGACCTATTATAATTGCAGCCCTATCTAGTTTCAAAACTTGCCTCCAGTCTCAAAACCTCCATTTACTACTACCGACTCGTATTTAAATATAGTCCCAAAACTTTCCTCTAGTCTCAAAACGTGCATTTTCTCTCGGGGTCGCACGCACTAGGAGCGCTTCTGTAAGCTCCTGATGCAAGAAGCGCTTTATAAATAGCCAGTTACAATACAATACAATGCAATACAATACGGAAATGTAAAGTATTGTAGGTTGATAAGTTAAATTGACCAACGAACCCTGTGTGATGTTGTCCGCTGAGCAGACAGGAACGTTGGCATTGAGAGCTGCTTGAAATGATAGGACATATGGATCGGTGCACTGACACAGTTCGATCATCTTTCGTTGATAGCACGTCTTCTGACACGCCTGCATGGAAAAAATTACGATCTGCAAGCATTAATGCAGCTATTTATCAACGTAATTATTAGGCCTATTACGGTTAGTTGTAAAATCTGGGGATGTAAAATCTCTGTAAATTTGCATGTTAACTGTAATCTGGGTTATCCTCATAGGCGTAGGGGAGATTCAGTTTGTGGAGGGGGTGGCGGGGAAAATAAAATTTTACTTCTGCCCGAAAAAAAATCCGGAATAAATGACTTCGTGCACTTCTAGGCCTATACTATTTTCTCAGACAAAAAAGATGACGACCTTTTTTTAGTCATCGACTTGAAATCTCGTGAAAAGTAGGCTACTATTTTAGGTTTCTTTACTTTCCCGGGTTTGCTTGCCCGAAAAATTGGACTTACCCGAAATTGGGAGGGGGGATTTGCCTCCTCTGGACTCCTGCCTCCTACGCCTATGGTTCTGCTGTTAGTTTATATGAGGCACCTGCCTTTCGCTACAAACCACTATGCTACAAACTGAAAAACTTACCTCTTCTCGTCTACCACTAGCCTACCTGTAACTTTTCTGATTGTCCGCGGCTTCAAAGTGAACTTCTGAACTTTGTAAGGAAGGCATAATCAAATAACATCTGTATTGTATTGCATTGTATTGTATTGTATTGTATTGAATTGTATCGTATTGTATTGTGGGGCTACCATAATTGGATCGCTGCAGGTTAAGCCCGATTAGTTAGGCTACATTAGGGGCCGTCCATAAAGTACGTCACGCTCCAAGGGGGGGGGTGTAAGAAAATGTGACAGTTTGTGACAGGGGGAGGGGGTCAGGCCATGTGTGACGTCACCCATTTTTTTAATGAGGTGTATTATATGATTGTCTAGTCTAATTTTGTAATTTTTGTTTTCAAATTCAATCTACATTGAGTTACTGCTTCAATGAATAGGCCTAACTGCGACAACTGTTGACAATTAACTATTCTACTATTAAAGTCATTTTAATAATGTGATAGTTCTTTTAAGTGGAAACTTAACAGTTTAATAGTGAAGTGTGTCTTAGATTAAATTTGAATAAGGTGTTAATTTGAAAATAATCGAAAGTGTGACGTACTTTAGGGGGGGGGGGGGAGAGTCCGATAAAGTGTGACGTACTTTAAAGGGGGGGGGGGGTCCGAGAAAGTGTGACAGTTTGTGACAGGGGGAGGGGGTTCAAAATGGTCAAAAATAGCGTGACGTACTTATGGACGGCCCCTTATTCTGTGGGCGACATTTCATGCAACATTGTGTCTAAACCTTTCGCAATATTTCACGGCTTGCCGTATAAAATCATGACATTGTATAGGCCTAGGTATAATAAAAATTATTATGCTTACAATAGGCCTACATACATACAAATTTATATAGCGACATGATTGGAGTTTAGCTTACAGTCGTTGTGTACTCGACCGGGTATTTTTCGGCGTATACGTTGCGCACGGTGTCGTTGACTACTTCCGTCGTACAGTTACTGTATGGAGCCGGTTGCCTGTCCATCGTGTTCTACAAAAGCGTAATTGAAGGACAGCGTGCACTTATAATAATTATGAACGATCAAATTGGAATAGTGCAGCTCAGAACTAGGCTATAGGCATGTAAGGGTTTCTGTTAGCGTATAGCGTAGAGTCATAAAAGATTACCAACACGAAGTTTTCTGTAAAACTTGTGAAATGTAGGCCTAAATGTTGGAGAATCTCTCATGTTAAAGCGTAAATAGCCTACTACGATAACAATCCGACCAGTAGGCAGAAGGCTAAATTAAAAAAGCATCCGTGGACACCTTTATATCGTTTTCGACGATACTTTTATTAATCCCTATTATACCTCAAATTGCATTGTTGTTATTCATTCCAAATCAATATTATAATATATAGCGTCTGGAAAAGGATTTAAAGGTGTCCATTATCCTCACTGAATTAACTGCGCACTGTTTGCAATATGACAGTGCCAGTCCCAAGCCCGGATAAAGGAGGAGGGCAGCGTGATCTTTATTATCACACACTGTCGTTAAACTGAACCTACTACTATACTACGACCACCACTCACTGATTACAAGTAGCCTAAAACATGACCTTGCTGACTGTCGTTAACAACGTCCGCCACCGCTCAACTCTGGTGGTGCCAGTTCCTAATATGCTGTAAGGGGAGGGCGGCGACTTCAGTTGCCTTTAATGACATGAGATGTCGTTAAACTCTTTAAAATACTACTGCAAGATACACAGCGACAGAACATCCGTTAACGTTATGGCATTGCATGCGTTGATACGGTATTGCGGTACTTTACACCCCGACGCTATTATGTTACTACTACTGCTACTACTACCATTACTACTGCTGATGCTACTGCTGCTGCTGCTGCTACTACTACTACTACTACTACTACTACTACTACTACTACTACTACTACTACTACTACTACTACTACTACTACTACTACTACTACTACTACTACTACTACTACTACTACTACTGCTGCTGCTGCTGCTGCTGCTGCTGCTGCTGCTGCTACCAGGGGTTATTTTAAGGAAATTTCTCAACTGCACATATTTATCAGAATAGCATCCTACATCGGGTAGATTGGTCATTATTGAGACAAGGGCCTAATTATTCTTCTTCTTGCTCTTCTTCTTATTATTATTAGTAATTTATTATTTTTTTATATTATTATTAATATTATTATCATTATCATGAAAATGTAACTGGCTAAGTTTATAAACCTACTTCTCCACGGAGAAGTAGTCCCCCTCCGCTGGGGGGGAAATCAGGTTTCTGGGGAGGGGAGACAATCGAGTATCCGAAGGACTCTCGTGAGGCGCGTAGCTCCGAGAAGGGGAGGGGTAAGGGGAGGGGATATGCCCCTCCCCATCAGAAATTTTTTGAATTTCCACATTGCAATGGTACCAATTTAAGGTGTCATCTTAACAAAATGCCTGTACTTTTTCAGAGCCTCATCAGAAACTTTTGAATTTCCACATTGCAATGGTAGCATTTTAGGGTGTCATCTTAACAAAATACCACTGTTTTTCAGAGCCTTATCAGAAACATTTTGAATTTCCACATTGCAATGGTAGCATTTTAAGGTGTCATTTTAACAAAATACCTGTACTTTGTCAGAGCCTCATCAGAAACTTTTTGAATTTCCACATTGCAATGATAGCATTTTCAGGTGTCATCTTAACAAAATACCTGTACTTTTTCAGAGCCTCATCAGAAACGTTTTGAATTTCCACATTGCAATGGTAGCATTTTAAGGTGTCATCTTAACAAAATACCTGTACTTTTTCAGAGCCTCATCAGAAACTTTTTGAATTTCCACATTGCAATGGCAGCATTTTTAAGGTGTTACCCCGGTATCTTAACAAAATACCTGTACTTTTCAGTGCTTATAAGAGTGGGTTAAGACTTCAATAAATATAAGCAACACGTAACAAATATTTGGGGTGGGGCTATTTCCACACTATAATGGTACCCTTTTAAGGTGCCATTTTAGCAAAATAACTCCATTAGACTATTCAGTATACTGTTAAAAAGTGTTTTAGGATTCAATATATATTATTATAATTACAATAACAAATATCTTTATGTATCAAGTTCAGCAGCTCAGTTCTCCAGTTGCTGAGTTATTCTAATGAATAAATGCAGACATGAATATAATAGTAGCCTATATAAGCAGACTTTTGAGCACTATACAAGTTTAACCCTATTTCCCAAGATGGTCCTGAATTGCTGACCAGGATATACTTACTTAAATCATATTTAATGGTACACAAACCAACCAAGAACTAATAGACTACCGGTACCAATTCAGGTAGCCACGTGTAGAAATGATGTTCTTTTTAGGTTTTACTATTATGTGTTCAAATAATAGGACCAAACATTTTGAAAATTTACAGTTTAAAATTTGAAGGATACCACTGGGGAGAAGCCATTCAGTTGTACAAAAGTATATATTATTTGTACCAATAGGGCCTATTAGCAGTAAGTTATTCTCATTTTAGCAGGATTGTGTTATATAGCCTATTATGATAGTAAATAATAACATTATAACCATTAAACATATAATAATTAATAGCATTACAGTATATTATAACAGTTCACGTAACACGATGATGTAAACGACAACTAAGCTAAGCGTTATTTGGCTTGCATCAGACAGCTTGTTTGAATATGCTATGTCTTTATCTCTAGACTTGTTTTCTTGTATTTTATGCCAACAGAGTTGTCAATAGAAATTTAAAGTTAGATTCACGGCAAAAATGTCTTATAATCTTGTTTGTTATGTTTGTTTAATTGTTATAATTGTTTGTTACAATTAGTTTAATAAAAATATATTAGCTACTTACATTGTTTATGCGATTGTGTGTAAAAAAGTAACTGCACAAAACCTGATTTTCAACTGCACAAATTCGTTTTCCAACTACACACTTTGTGTCCAGCTGCACGTTAAAATAACCCCTGGCTGCTACTACTACTACTACTACTACTACTACTACTACACTCTAAAAAGAGTTCAGGTAAACATTATCTGAACGGTTCAGGCAATATTTTTTCACCTGAAGTTGTGGTGCATTGCCTCAACCATCAGGTGCGCAACCCGACATGATCTGCAGAGTTCAGGTAGGCCTGTTTAGTTCTGGACAGTGCCTGAACTTATTATGTTCAATCTACACGAAGATCATCGGTTGGTCCTAAATCACGTTCAAAATTTGTTTCCCAGCATGACAATACAATAGTACTAGAATAATAATTATTTAATCTTCAACCTAATAAAATAATCTTGCCTAAACCTTTAGGTGCACAATCTGATATAACCTGAGGAACTTTTTCAGGCGTGCAACCTCACATGACCTGTGGAGTTCAGGCCGGCCTGCTTTGTTCTAGACTGTGTTGAGCATTGCCTGAACAGTCAAGCGTGCAACCTCACATGACCTGTGGAGTTCAGGCCGGCCTGCTTTGTTCTAGGCTGTGTTGAGCATTGCCTGAACAGTCAGGCGTGTAACCTCACATGACCTGTGGAGTTCAGGCCGGCCTGCTTTGTTCTAGACTGTGTTGAGCATTGCCTGAACAGTCAGGCGTGTAACCTCACATGGCCTGGGGAGTTCAGGCGGGCCTGCTTTGTTCTAGACTGTGTTGAGCATTGCCTGAACAGTCAGGCGTGTGACCTCACATGACCTGTGGAGTTCAGGCCGGCCTGCTTTGTTCTAGACTGTGTTGAGCATTGCCTGAACAGTCAGGCGTGTAACCTCACATGGCCTGGGGAGTTCAGGCGGGCCTGCTTTGTTCTAGACTGTGTTGAGCATTGCCTGAACAGTCAGGCGTGTGACCTCACATGATGACCTGTGGAGTTCAGGCCGGCCTGCTTTGTTCTAGACTGTGTTGAGCATTGCCTGAACAGTCACGCGTGTAACCTAACATGACCTGTGGAGTTCAGGCCGGCCTGCTTTGTTCTAGACTGTGTTGAGCATTGCCTGAACAGTCAGGCGTGCAACCTCACATGACCTGTGGAGTTCAGGCCGGCCTGCTTTGTTCTAGACTGTGTTGAGCCTTGCCTGAACAGTCAGGCGTGTAACCTCACATGGCCTGGGGAGTTCAGGCGGGCCTGCTTTGTTCTAGACTGTGTTGAGCATTGCCTGAACAGTCAGGCGTGCAACCTCACATGACCTGTGGAGTTCAGGCCGGCCTGCTTTGTTCTAGGCTGTGTTGAGCATTGCCTGAACAGTCAGGCGTGTAACCTCACATGGCCTGGGGAGTTCAGGCGAGCCTGCTTTGTTCTAGACTGTGTTGAGCATTGCCTGAACGGTCAGGCGTGTGACCTCACATGACCTGTGGAGTTCAGGCCGGCCTGCTTTGTTCTAGACTGTGTTGAGCATTGCCTGAACAGTCAGGCGTGTGACCTCACATGATGACCTGTGGAGTTCAGGCCGGCCTGCTTTGTTCTAGACTGTGTTGAGCATTGCCTGAACAGTCAGGCGTGTAACCTCACATGGCCTGGGGAGTTCAGGCGGGCCTGCTTTGTTCTAGACTGTGTTGAGCATTGCCTGAACAGTCAGGCGTGTGACCTCACATGACCTGTGGAGTTCAGGCCGGCCTGCTTTGTTCTAGGCTGTGTTGAGCATTGCCTGAACAGTCAGGCGTGTAACCTCACATGGCCTGGGGAGTTCAGGCGGGCCTGCTTTGTTCTAGACTGTGTTGAGCATTGCCTGAACAGTCAGGCGTGTGACCTCACATGATGACCTGTGGAGTTCAGGCCGGCCTGCTTTGTTCTAGACTGTGTTGAGCATTGCCTGAACAGTCAGGCGTGTGACTTCACATGATGACCTGTGGAGTTCAGGCCGGCCTGCTTTGTTCTAGACTGTGTTGAGCATTGCCTGAACAGTCAGGCGTGTAACCTCACATAACCTGTGGAGTTCAGACCGGCCCGCTTTGTTCTAGACTGTGTTGAGCATTGCCTGAACAGTCAGGCGTGTAACCTAACATGACCTGTGGAGTTCAGGCCGGCCTGCTTTGTTCTAGACTGTGTTGAGCATTGCCTGAACAGTCAGGCTTGTAACCTAACATGACCTGTGGAGTTCAGGCCGGCCTGCTTTGTTCTAGACTGTGTTGAGCATTGCCTGAACAGTCAGGCGTGTAACCTCACATGATCTGTGGAGTTCAGGAGGGCCTGCTTTGTTCTAGAATCTAGACTGTGTTGAGCATTGCCTGAACAGTCAGGCGTGTGACCTCACATGGCCTGTGGAGTTCAGGCAGGCCTGCTTTGTTCTAGACTGCGTGTAACCTCACATGACCTGTGGAGTTCAGGCCGGTGTAAAGGTTTCAAATTACCCGCTCCTAAACATTTCCGTCCCCGGTAACTTTAAACCGGTTTCAGATTACCCCCCGGAAACTAGATTTGCATCAATCATATTGCACTAAAAAATCAGAAAAATCATCCCGCTTCTTGTTTTGGTCTAAAGATTTCCATACGTAATCCCACTTTGTGGTTTGCTAGGGGCCGTCCATAAAGTACGTAACGCTCGAGGGGGAAGGGTGTAAGAAAGTGTGACAGTTTGTGACACGGGGGATGGGGGATCAAGCCATGTGTGACGTCACACATTTATTTTTATAAAATGATGTGTATTATATAATTGTCTAGTCTAATTTTTGCAATTTTTGTTTTCAAATTCAATCTACATTGAGTTACTGCTTCAATTAATAACTGTGACAACTGTTGGCAATTAACTATTTTACTATTAAAGTCATTTTAATAATGTGATAGTTCTGTTAAGTGGAAACTTTACAGTTTAATAGTGAAGTGTGTTTTAGATTAAATTTGAATAAGGTGTTAATTTAAAAAAATTCGAAAGTGCGACGTACTTTAGGGGGGGGGGCCGAGAAAGTGTGACGTACTTTAGGGGGGGGGGGGTCAGAGACTTGTGACAGTTTGTGACAGGGGGAGGGGGGTAAAAATGGTCAAAAATAGCGTGACGTACTTTATTGACGGCCCCGTATCAATATTTTGATCGGAAAAAATAATAGCCTCGAAGCCATTTTCTCCATGTAAACTTCAGCGGCGATTAGTATTTTAGTTATAGATGAAAATATTGATAATAAACTACGAAGTGGGATGACGTATGAAAATCTTCAGACCAAAACAAGAAGCGGGATGATTTTTCTGATATTTTTGTGCAATAAATACGATGATTGATGCAATTTACAGTTTGCAGGGGCAAATGTTTAGGAGGGGGCAATTTGAAACCTTTACACCGGCCTGCTTTGTTCTAGACTGTGTTGATCATTTCCTGAGCAGTCATGCGTGTAACCTCACATGACCTATAGGGCCTGCTTAGTTCTGGACTGTGCGTGAATATATTGTACTAACCGAGTGTAGGACGTTGACCCCTAAACTCACCGGGTAAAAACCTGAACAACCCATACGTACACGGTACACCCCTCAACCGTTTAGCCTAGGACAAAACCCAAGGCCAAAATCCACCTCTCATATGCAATCAGCTTTTTTCTGCGCTTATTTGATAAAACGCGTTTTCTCAATCCAACTTTTATTTAAATAGCAGCAATTATCAATTCAACAACTATACAAATAACACTTGTTTTTAAAATAAATCCTGCTCCAATTTAAGCCAGAACAATTTCATCAATCCAGCTCCAATTTCAGCAAGAATGTTGCTTTGTCGGCTGCTATTAAAGCAGATTATTGCAGGCAGTCCTGTGAATATTTTTTACTAGCCTAGTTAGCTCCACCGGTGAGCGAGAGCGGTATACGTCTGTTGGTTGCAACGGACTGTGGTTCAAGTCGCGGGCTGGGAGTTGACATTTAAAGATTTGGATATCTCGGGCTAGTACGTGTGGGGCGCATGGGCGCAAGCTCCTGCATGCGGAGCAACTAAGCTTGGGCAAGTTGCTTACCCATCATTGTCTGTGGAGAAGACAACTGGAAACCACCTCACTCATCTCATCCCCAGGGGCGTAAAGCCAATGAACCTGTGTACGGGCAGAGAACCATCATCATCATCGTCGTCGTCGTCATCATCATCATCATCATCATCATCCTGTGAAAATAGTTCAGATTTGTGTGCTCTGTGATCTGCGTTCTTGTGAATTGTTTAATTAAACTGCATATTTGTACACTGTAACTGGTTGCGTTCTGTCAACCGGATTGTTGAATAAACGAAAATTATTATAGAGGTAGACCCTAGGCCTATTTCCAGCGCCTCTGAGTAGTTTCTTTAAGGGGCGCTGTGTAAATGCTCTGAATGAATTAATGAATGAATCCAAGTAGGCCTACTCGTTATACACAGTATTGGTTTCTTTTTCTTTAACCGCCATTTGAGTGATAATGGAGTTCCGAAATTTTACATCTTGTTGGCAACATAAAAACATTCAATCAGTTACACGATTGTGTGTAGGCAGATTGACAAATAATTATGTTTGCAAACTAAAAAATGTCTTTGGAGATTCAAAGCATAAACTATAGCGTTAGAAACGGAGTTTTGAGTGGGGCGACATCTATGACTGAGAGTGAAATGGATGATTACAAAATGTTCACATTGTCTAGTAACCTAGTAATATCATCATCATCATCATCCCGCAGTGCGTTTGCAGGCGGTTCAATAAAGCACATACTTACCTACTTACTTATATTGGGTCCTTGGCCTGTATTATAGGCCTTAGTTCTTGACCCTTTGTCCAGCCTAAAATTTTGACCACATATAAATGTTACATTTATTATTCCGATCTCGCAATAATATTTTAATACTTTAGCAATAACAACTTATTATGTAACTGAGTGAAACTTAAAATTTGCAGCTCAATAATAGGAAACGTTTTAAAGCGAATTTATTAGTCACGTGACCCACGCCTGACGCATCCACCCTTATGTTAAGTCTTTGTTCTATGCAGCCATGCTTGCAAAGTATGATGATGTGCGAATTACATTCATATAATATCGAATATTATTTATTTCAAACTAGTATTAACTGCAAAAACACGGCCAATCTCTTTGTTAAACATAGTTCGAAGTACGCTGCCAAAAAGTTGAAGGTATGTACTATGATTATTATTTTATTTTTGGAGTATCGGTACAAGTTTAGCAGTGACAATGGTTGCGATCTACATAATATGTAGACGAGTAATTGCCTAGACGAAAGATGGGTGAGGCCCGAAACCCAAGTCCTCAACAAATTCGGTTCGGATTCCCGAAATATATTTTTCAAGTGCGACACGCACGACCTAATGGTTTCAAGCACTAAGCGGTAAACACGCACACTGCGTGCCCCTACTCCAAACAATATGGCTGCCAACGAATTCAATAAAATTAGAGCGCGACCTATGGACAACATGCAACGCGTGACGGTCGGTTTGGGCTCAGGTTAGGCGCCGTGAGGGTCGGTTAGGGATGGTTTTAGGGTTAATGCAGTCATTCTGCTGAAATTGAAGCTGAATTGATGAACACTGTCGTCGATGGTCGCGCTCCAATTTTATTGCTTTGGTTGGCAGCCATATTGTTTGGAGTACGGGCACGAGTGTGCGTGTTTGCCCACTAAACTATATTATCAACAGCGCTAACAGGAACACCGTCTCACGTAATTAATTTAGCGCTGAATAATATCTGTTATCTGGAGTTCAGCCGCTTTATGTAAAACTGTTCTCGAGAAATCGGGCTTTTGTTTTTCCCATCGGTTTCGAGGATTCGGGTTGACCCCCTAAGTAGAAGAGGCTTTTAAATGAGTTAGTTTCATTTTTCAAAAGTGCCTTTTTATTTTTGCCTGTGAATCCTAAGCGATGTTGTCAACATTGTTTTTCACTTTTAGCTACGACGCATGATATGTTCTTTTACGATACATCTCTTGTTTTCTTTCGCATCATTTAATTTGAAGTCTGGCACTTGTGTTGTGAAACAAGCCTTTCGGTAATCCCTAAGACTGCATGCCTGTACATGTATATAGCAAGGCCGCCCTAGAAATCACTAAAATATAGCGCATAAGCTTCGAATTTTAGGTAATCCTGGGAACGGCGGTCGTAAATTCCGAAACACTGTTTTTTTATATTGTGTTGTAGTGAGCGAGTGTACAAGGCCAGCCGATCGGTGTGGAAGTGGACGAAAGTTATTTCCTCCATCGCAAGTATCATCGAGGTCGTTTTCGCAGAGGACATTGGGTCGTCGGTTTAGTTGAACGAGTCAGTGGTAAGTGTTGGCTGGAGATTGTGCATAGTCGCGATGCACCGACACTGGAAGGAATAATCCTCGGTCACGTCCTACCTGGATCGATGATAGTGACTTGCATTTACTGCAAATTTCCCCTCATGTACAATTTTATTAACCTGATCGTTCTGCGTAGATGTCGCATTGATTACTTACAGAGTAAGTGTATTGTGGCGTGCGGCGGATAAGTCGCAGCGCTCTATTTTCCAATGTCGTTGGCATCCATATTTTGTATAATGGCACGCAGTCTTCGGGATTACCAGCCTTTCTTGATGATCATTAACTTTACGCAATGTTGCAACATGAAATTATGAGATTTCTTCTCAATCATGTCAGTTATGATGTGCGTAAGAAAAAGTCATAATATATATTTAGACCATTGCCTTCTATCTGACTTGCACGATTTGACTGAATTATTTTTTAATTCGTTTAAACATAAATTTGTTCTATTGTAACAGGCTGCTGAATGTCATTAAGATCTCTGTTAAACGAATATCATCATTATCATCATCATCATCATCATCATCAAGATTCTGAAGTAGGACGACAGAAATAAATCTAACTTTAAACCACAATGTTTTTCATTAGAAGGATGTTTAATTTATTTACTCTGTCATACACTCTTACCTACTTTGTGTATTTTACAGAATGGGAAGTTTTTCGGAAACTTATTCTGAAGGAGAGTGGTTTCAGAAGATAAATCTTTCGGATGGTCATCAATCAGAAATTACGCGAATCAACTTTTGGTGGCTGACCTCATCTTAAGTGTGAAATGATGTAAGCCCTCTTCATTGTTTCCAATCAGTGTGTGTTTAATGAGTAATAATATCGTATATGTAGTGCTTTAATGACACAGTTATTTCACCTGCTATTGACTAAATGATTTGCTTTTTTCAATGCAAACCAGTGGAAGAAATTTTCTAGAGAAAAATAACTGTGGGGGTGAGACTTTGATTCACAACTCACAAGTGGAGGGTTTGTGCAAAGACTTTACTGTGAGTGACTTAGAAAAACTGTGTAGCAGAACCCTCCCAACACCCAGCAATTCTCACCATATTGCAGAGTGTTTTTCTTTTCTTCTTTGAGTAAGCTTATGTGTTTTTCGTTAACAATGAGGCCTTTACATGATTCCTCGGCATTTCTGTCTCTGGTGTTGTCCATGGCCTTCCTTATATCCACGTTTTTTTCACTCGGTCTTCCATTATGTTGTCCATCCAGGTCTTTGGCTGTCTTTCGTGTTTCTCGTTCCCTCCACATGGTCATCCAGGGTCATGGTTGGTAGACTTAAATTGTCGTCCATTCTTTTCACATGGCCAAACCACGTGATCTATACTACCGTTTCTTCCGCTCTTTGATCCTTCCATGTCATCTCGTTCCTGGTCCTATCTCTCCTGCTCCTTCCAAGTAGTTACTTTGTTACATGACATAATTTCAGGTGTTTTCCTTTGCAATAATTGCAATGTTATTGTTTGTTTGAGGCAACGAGCTGAAGATGGTGGACTTGAATCATTGGTTTGATGACACGAAACAGAATAAAATTATGTAAACGGTGAAAAATTATGCATGGGGGTTGATAGAGTGCAGATTACTATTGTTACATTTCATTTTGGATTAGTTTGAGATGGGGACTAATTTCATCTTTATTGCGTTCAGTTCAGTTCATCACACATTCATCAAACTATCGTCTTTAAATCTGTTAACCTTATAATAATTTAATGTAGTATTTCATGCTTTCATCAGATATTCTGTTATATTTTATTAAAATAGTTATCCATCATCTAAAGCTAAAGCAATTCTCGTCGTGGCATTGAGGTCGGACTACCCCGGACTCCGTGGATCCTTGGCTAAGTAAGTTATATATGTTTTGAATTACTTAATAAGAATGTAACATAATAATATTGTGCTGTGCACACACTGCACAGACTTGTCAGTAGGCCCACTATAGATAATGCTGATTTTATTTAAAAAATAATAATATTGCTTCGAGTAGTTTCTCTAAGGAAGGATATTAAGATATATTACTATTTTATTTATTTTAAAACAGTACTATGGGTCATTCCAGGTCAAATCATCACGGTGTTTCTGCATGACCATCTCCGATTTTGATGAAATTTGGCAAGATGGTAGAACCCAATGAGAAACGCTCAAAATTTTTTTTTGATTTTTGGGTCAACCGGTTTCCGAGATATGGGTCATTGTGAGAGTACTAAGTGACCTTGATCAGGGTCAACAGGTTACAGATGCTCACATTTGTTTAAAACTCAAAATAACTATTTCTAACTACCTTGCCCAAATAGAGCATTCATTCAGCTTTAATTTGGTACCTTACTTTTGTTTCTAGGTGCAATAGGAGCTGAGATGCAGCAGTTTAAACCTCGTCCGGTCCGTGGAAATTGGGTCATTTGGGTCGACCTTCAATGACCCATATCTGGGAAACCGGTTGACAAAAAAATTAAAAATTTTGGTTTTGAGCGTTTTTTATTGGGTTCTACCATCTTGCCAAATTTCATCAAAATCGGAGATGATGCAGATTTTAATTTAAAATTGTGTTGATTTGACCTGGAATGCCCTCTATACAGGGTGGGCAAAAAAAGACCCCTAGGTTTTTTGCCAATATTTTGGCCAGAAGTAAGAATTTTGAAATAAAATTTTGCAGTCTTAAAGGCAATTCATATTTACACATGATGGCAAGATTTCATCTGAATATTTCAAACAGAACAAAAGTTATATCACTTTTGGTGAGGCCCCCCCCCCCCCGTTTTTTGACGATTCAATAACGAAACGCAAAAAATTAGGTTTTTTGTCAATATCTTGGCCAGAAGTAGGAATTTCAAAATGAGATTTTACAGGCTTAACGGCAATTCTTATTTACACATTAAGGCCGGATTTCATCAAAATATTTCGAACACAACGCAAGTTACACCACTTTTAGCGAGACCACCGCCGTTTTTGACGATTCAAAAACGAAACACAACAAAAAAGTAGCAAAAACACGATTTTATTAAGCCTCGTCTCAAATAACTGTTGTCAAATGAACTTGGTAGTGCTCCACAACATGTGTTAAATGTGCCCACCACCAGTGCCAAAGCTTCTTTTGAGTCTCTGTGCAAAGTTCGTGATGGACCTGTTAATTATTCTGACAGATTCCTTATTTACCAATTTGATTGTCATCTTGCTAAGCGACTTCTCAGTGACGTGCAGCTACGCTGGCACCCTGTTTATTTTTTAAATAGTTATAATAATGATCACCTGGTAATATCAAGGCTATATGATAACAATTATTTGAGATGAGACTTAATAAAATTGTGTTTTTGCCACTTTTTGCTGCGTTACGTCTTTGAATCGTCAAAAAATGGGGGGTTGCCTCACTAAAAGTGATATAACTTTTGTTCTGTTTGAAATATTTTGATTAAATCTGGCCATCATGCGTGAATATGAATTGTCTTTAAGCGTGTAAAATTTCATTTTGATATTCTTACTTCTGGCCAAGATATGGGCCAGAATAACTGAGCTGATTTTTTGTTACTTTTTGTTGCGTCGAGTTTTTGAATCGTCAAAAAACGTTGGATGGCTTCACTAAAATTGATATAACTTTTGTTCTGTTAGAAATATTTTTAATAAAATCTGGCCATCTGGGCAAGATATTGGCAAAAATCTTAGGGGGGGGTCTTTTTTTGGCCCACCCTGTAGTCCTACCTGACAATTATTCTTTGTGTTAAGAAATTTTTTTAAAAGATTAATGTTCACGACTACATTGGAGAGGTATAATGTTATGCAACAAATTTTGTCTTTTGAAGAATACATTGAATTGAAGCATCTGATTTTTTAATTGTAACTAATGCATAGTATCACACTGAGAGGCTACAGTATACAACAGTTCTATTAGGAAATTTTAGGGCCTGGATTGCAATTGAACTTCTGTTGTTCATTATGCAAAATAAATATAATAAAAATTCTGCCTGCACAAATATTGCCATAGGGTATGCTACACGTTCACATTGTTCTTAGAACCGTAGCAAACCAATTTTGACACTTTTATCATCTTTGTGTTTATATGCATGTTTTAGACTTGTAGTAATATACTTATATGAATTTTTCTTTCTTTTTGTTTATGACTTTACTTGCTGACTTTCAGGTTATGGTGTCCATGGAAACCATCTTAGAACAAAAGCATCCCATGTTGATGGCCTTGTGGAATCGAGACACCGTGGAGTAAGTCTTGGTCACCATGGAAAGTCAAACCATTGTGCTCCACAAACTTTGGTTTCTTCAGCATGCTGCATTGGAGTTCAAAATGGAGTCTACATGACACGCTGCTCATCTCTTTACTTTATAGAATATTTCAGGACTGGGAGAAAGTGACATTAAACTAATTTTAAAGGCTAAACCTCAACGAATGCTTGTGCCCAATTATTTGTGAAAATTGTTAGTGACTTTAACTGAAAGGAATGTCTTACTAGTCTGGTTTTTAAATTCTGAATTTTATTCAAATTCTATTTTACCATACAAAGACACTGGTACAATATTTAAAATGGATTAAAAATCATGTTCTTTTAGAAATTGTGGCATTTATGTGATATAACCATGGATTATGGAATGACTAGTAGTCTGTTAAACAAGTGTCTGTCACAGTGGAAGGTCACGCCATTGATATTAGTTATGGCGTAGAAACTGCATTTTGGTTTAAATAAGCTGGTGAAATATTTGTCACCATGGATCTGGGCCATATATCTTAATGTTTCTTCATGCTCCAGTTTCTTCAGCGTGCTGCCAATTGGAGTTAAGGATGGAATGGATATGACATGCCCATTATAAGGCTTAAAAACAATCAGGCATGCATGTGCAAAATTGTGCATACTTATTTGTTAAAGGAAATTTAAGCAAATGTTTTGCTATTTGTGTTTTTCTAAGATTCTGCAAGGAAATCAATTTTTTTCTCACAATGACAGTCCAATACTTTATAAGTAATTTTAAGCAGCATTGTCTAATAATCTGTCATGTTTCCAATGATTTACATGGACTCTGGTGTGATAACCTATATCGATTATGGAATGATTGTTGGCTAGCATTAGCTTGAAATACAATTTTCTGCCTACATCTTGCTAGGAATTACAACATGAGGTAAAAATGAATTGTGAAATATTTTGCAGTTTACAGTTAGTCTTGATGCTTTTTATTAAGCGTGTTAATGTTTGTAATAATATGACTGATTAATATCTGCTCTTGGTTTTTTGTCCAATTTGTAGTTGACAATTATGTGAATTCTGAGAACAATTTCATGATATATAAGATTATCTGACTCACTTTGGTATATATTTACAGTTGTGAGTCAAGTAATCTCTGCCTATGACTTTTAAGGTGAAATTTGTGAGGATTTCCACCTGAACTAGTTCAGGCCATCTGAACAAGTGCAGGTCCATTTGAAACGGTCTAATGTTCAGATACCATGTCTGAAGTTCGGGAAAATCCAATATCTGTTCTGGTAAGAAACAATGCCTGAACAGATGGGAGATTTGTTCCTGAGCTTCAGGCGTGGAACTCAACATTTGACTGTTTCATTTGGACCTGAACTGGTTCGGAGAGATTCCTGACCTTCAGGCATGGTGCCTGAATATGCGACCGTCCCATTTGGACCTGAACTGGTTCAAGGAGATTCCTGAACTTCAGGCATGTTGCCTGAATATTCGACCGACCCATTTGGACCTGAACTGGTTCAGAGAGAATCCTGAACTTCAGGCATGGTGCCTGAAAATTCGACCGTCTCATTTGGACCTGAACTGGTTCAGGGAGATTCCTGAACTTCAGGCATGGTGCCTGAATATTCGACCGTCCCATTTGGACCTGAACTAGTTCAGGGAGATTCCTGAACTTCAGGCATCTTGCCTGAATATTCGACCGTCCCATTTGGACCTGAACTGGTTCAGAGAGAATCCTGAACTTCAGGCATGGTGCCTGAAAATTCGACCGTCTCATTTGGACCTGAACTGGTTCAGGGAGATTCCTGAACTTCAGGCATGGTGCCTGAATATTCGACCGTCCCATTTGGACCTGAACTGGTTCAGGGAGATTCCTGAACTTCAGGCATGGTGCCTGAAAATTCGACCGTCTCATTTGAACCTGAACTGGTTCAGGGAGATTCCTGAACTTCAGGCATCTTACCTGAAAGTTCAACCGTCTCATCTGGACCTGAACCAGTTCAGGCCGGTTGCCTGAAATTTCAGATATGTTACCTGAACTCTTCTGAGAGTGTACTACTACTACTACTACTACTACTACTATTACTACTACTGCAACAGCAATAACTACTACCAATACTTCTACTTCGACTACAACTATTACTGCTACTGCCACCACCACCAACTCATGACCGGAGAATATCGAGATAAATTCATGTAAGTCAGTCACCAAGTCACTTATGTAATATAATATTATGTTGCCTATCATGATGGACAAGTTATTTTGGACAACTAATAATAATAATTATTATCTTGATCTCTTACTCATTTCTGTCGGTACCTTCGGGTCTTCATGGCTATATTCATCCCTACCTGCGTTACAGCGATCGAGGTGAGATGTCCTGGGCTGACCATGATGCCCTCGTCCTCCGGGAAGGGCATCTCGTTCTGCGACTGTATGAGGACAACAGCACCAGCTGTGTCCCCCGACTGAATAGTGTACTCGTCCTGAAGGATGTTCAGCCACAGCTTCAGACCTGTGCGATGAAGAATAATAGGCCTACATAAATTAGGGCTAATGTAGGCTAACTTGCCAAATCGCATCAAGTTTGATTACAGCAATATTGTCTATTTTTAAGTTGCGTCTGTGTCAGCTTCATTATTTCAAATAGACCATTTGATCGGTTGGTTGATTGATCAATCAATCAATCAGTCAGTCAGTCAATCAATCGAATTTTTTTAATTTGCAACCAAGTATACATGACAAGCTTACACATCTTAAACATTGGTTACAAAAAGAGAGGCCCTAAATGGATACAATAATCCCGCTATCTAGGGACACCAACTGATTGGTCGATCGATTGATTGATTGGTTGATTGGTTGATTGATTGATCGATTGATTGGTTGATCGATCGATTGATTGGCTGATTGATTGATCGCTTGATTGATCGCTTGATTGATTGATTGGTTGATTGATAACAAAGAGAAACGCAGGCCATTCGACTCCAATGGCGACTCCATCAAGTGCTAAAGAATTCGCTATTGATAGGCCCTGTGTGGGGCGAGAAAAGAGCGGGTATCAGTTGGTTTAGTTAGCATAATCGTTTCCTCGGTCCAATACAGAAACTGTTTCTCATAACTGCATTTTATTGTATCATAATTATCGTCAGTATAATTTGGTACCGGCGTAAGCTGGGAAGTAA
Source organism: Lumbricus rubellus (assembly GCA_945859605.1). Classification (NCBI taxonomy): domain Eukaryota; kingdom Metazoa; phylum Annelida; class Clitellata; order Crassiclitellata; family Lumbricidae; genus Lumbricus; species Lumbricus rubellus. Next base: position 7,484,633 of record OX243817.1, on the reverse strand, counting down.
ACAGCAAGTCCTGCGATACACTGACCCCGTGTCTAGGACCTTGGGATTCGTCCATTGCTGGCTCAGAGGCATGGAAAAGGAGATGAGCGCCTCCCTATGTTCCTCATGGAACGGGATAGGACTTTTTTTATCGTATTGCAATAATAGATTTATAATTATGGTCAATATGACTGCTAAGTACATGGTTCTACTAGGCCTATCTTAAATTAATGTCATAATGTTATAGGCCTATCACCTGGTGCCGTCAGCTTCTGCAGCTCTGGCGATATCCCTGATGTATCTTCTCCAGTTGATCCTCTCCCTAGTCGCCTCTCTTAGCTCCTCCAGTTATAGGCCTATAATAATTATAATGTCAAAATGTTGTAATATTGTAATGTTACAATGTTCAATGAATCAGTGTTATACATGTAATGTCATAATGTTACAATGCTATAAATGTCAACATTTTATAATGTTATAATCCTGTACTTGCCGTGTCCTCTTCCCGGTTGTAGAGCGATATATTGTTTGGAGTTGTTAGTCCAACCCGAGTTGAAGACAAAACAGTTGCCATGTATTGGATTGTAAAAGTCGGAAAAATCACTAAAGGACGAGAAAAAAGACATTAACAAAGAGTCAAAGACAATGGAATTTATGGTCAGGTAGGTCATGCCATTCGTTGGTTCTTCTCTCCTAAAAACCCGTCTACCTATAATTTCGTGGCTGTGTTTTACTTTTAATTGACCATAACATAAACAGAATGCTTTAAAATTCATTGACTGTTTTATTATTCAGCGATGTATGCACACTAGAATGAGGATTCCAGCAGGTAGAACAATGAGTGTTATTAACAAATTTAATTAATTAATTAATCAATCAATAGATTAACCTAGTAATTCATTGATTGATTGATCGATCGATCGATCGATCGATTGATTGATTGACTGATTGATTGATTAATGATTATGCGTGCAGTTCAGAGTCACTTCACTGCAAGCAAACTTGTAAATCATTCTCTTTAATTGTGGTTTGGTGCTGTCAGATCGAGAGCGCCTCTGAGGAGTTTCTCTTGAATGGGCGCTATATAAATTCATAATTACAATAATACGATGTACATGTATACAGCTTGCATAAATAATCTGTTTGGTTATATTCAAAGCGAAACTTGCCCTCTGCCTACACTCTTACACAAGCGTAATTAATAAGAGGACCACCTTCGGACCACTATTCTTTTGGACAAACCTTCTGACTTGACACAGATCGTGAGCAAGCTAGTGCCCTGCGCTTGACACTTTTGAGTGGCGCTTTATAAATCTGGAGATTGCGATTACGATTACGAGGAATAAAATTTGCAAATTTGAAAGAACTAATTGGCATAATAATTCTTAATAATATTAGGCCCTAATTCATTTTGACTCACAGTGTTTTGTCGCAGTCGTGTCCATCATAGCGACAGTCGATAATGAATTCATCTATCGAGTAACCCATGCTGGCCTTCACGTCGTCCGGCAGACTGGCCAGGGTCTCCGTCAGGTTCTGCTTGGCCTGGAAGCTCTCCGTGGCGACCAACCGATCCGGGAAGCGACTGTCATTCATTCTGGGAGCCGCCTCAAAGTTCGGCTCTGACCGGGAAGGAGTAGGAGTAGGATTGGCAAGGAGGGACGCCTTCTTGGCTGCACAGAGGGAAGCGTCGTCAAGCTGTGCGTCACTGCAGGACCCACAAGATTCACCCTCGCTGAGTTGTCCACCTGGTGTGCAACAACTGCAACAGCAACCGGTAGGTGGTGCTTCCGGTCGCACTGTTGTCGTTGTTGCTGTTGTTGTTGTTGTTGTTGGTATTGTTGATGGAGTATGAGAGGTGTCCGTTGTAACACCAGTCGTCGTTGTTGTAATTTGTGTTGGTGTGGTTGTTGCACTGGGGGTATTGTGAGGTGTGCTGGTCTTGAGTGGTGTACGGTCGGTGGAGGATACTTGAGGCGTACTTGTTGAGGTAGCTTTGGCAGTACTTGGTGTAGTAGCTTCTATAGTTGTTGATGTTGTTGTAGTTATAGCGTTTGTGGTAGTTGGTGTAGTGGCTTCTTCAGTTATCGTTGTAGTCGAAAATGCTGTTGTAATAGCTGGTGTAGTAGCTGGTGTAGTAGTTCGCGTAGTAGTTTCTTTAGCTGTCGTTGTGGTCGGAGTTACTTTCGCAGTAGTGGGCGTAGTAGTTTCTTTAGTCATCATTGTAGTCGACGATACTTTTGTAGTGGCTTGTGTAGTAGTTTCTTTAGCTGCTGTAGTTGTCGGAATTACCTTCGTAGTAGTTGCTGCTGTAGTTTCTTTAATTATCGCCGTAGTCGAAGATGCTTTTATTGTAGTTGGCGTAGTAGTAGTTTCTATAATTATCGTTGTAGTCGGAGTAGTTTTTGTAGTACTGACAGGTTCAAAGAAAGTGGTGGTTGTAGCTTTCATTGTTGACGTAGCTCTAGGGCTTACTGTAGTGGAGGGAATTCTAGTTGAGCTCGAGGCAGTTGACGTGACTATTTTAGTAGATGACAAGACAATTGTTGACGTCGTCTGGGGTTGTGTTGACGTGGTGAACGGTTGACTAGTTGACGTTGGAATGTTGACAGTTGTTGGCCTACTAGTAGTTATGGTCCTCGTTGTGGTAAAAGCAGCTGAAGTTGTTGCTTTGATGCTCCTGGTTGACGTTGACATCTGAGAAGTTGTTGTTGGCAATTTCGTTGCGTCTACGTAACAATTTATTCATGTTATCAATAACTCATAATTTTCTTCATTATATCCACCACTGTTAGTTTTAACGTTTTAATAAACAATCATTGTTTTAGTGTCTAGACAGTCATAGGACTCATACCTCCTTCTGACTGACTACACCTATGTATAACATCCCCTCTCTGACTCGATGCATGGCTCGTGAATAAGCTGGCGCCCTCCTTCTGACGTTCTATAGTAGCACTTTAGAAGAGTTCGATTATGATTACAATACACACACAAATATACATAAATACAACGTCTTGCATACATGGATACATACATAGCCTATATGCATAGTGCATACATACATAAGTACATACATACATACATACATACATACATACATACACACACACACACACATAACATACATACATACATACATACATACATACATACATACATACATACATACATACATAACATACATACATACATACATACATACATACATACATACATACATACATACATACATACATACATACATACATACATACATACATACATATATACATACATACATACATACATACATACATACACACATACATAACATAACATAACATACATAACATAACATAACATGACATAACATTTTTTTCGGTAAACCAACATCGAACAGGTCGTAATTACATCGTGATTTCGAAGTTATACATACACACCATACATACGACTGACTCAATACTCACTGGCCGCCATTTTGCAAATGAAACTTCTACTGACGTTCTGGAACGAGGTAACCCACAAGCCTTGCGTATCGAGGTAAAAGTATTTAGTGAAGTCGACCGTTTCGTTTGCCACCGTGTTGAGGTAAGTGGCTGTGTTTCCATCCGTCCACCAAAAATGAATGGACGTGGCGTTGTTTCTTGTCACTGGGAAGCGCAGCAAGCCGATCCAGTACTCAAGATTGTACAAATAGATCCTATTGTTACAGAAAACAACACGCTTACATAGTAGACATAGGCTACCGTTTTCAAGAAAATGTTCTATTTTCACCGCCAAAAAAGTTGATGACCTTTTTTTCACCGCCAAAAAAGTTGAAAAGTTGATGACTTTTTTGTCTTCACGCTCAATTATTGGTTGCGGGGGAGGGACAAATGCATGGGCCGTCTCCCCAACACCTCCGTTGGGAGGTGTTGGGGAGACGCCCTTGCTCCCTCTAGGTTTCCGCCCATGACTCATCCTCTCGTAAAATTAGGTTTAAAAACTCAGAAAAAGACTTCATCTCCTCTCTGTAGGCTACCTGATAGCGTGACTCTATGAGTTTTGAAACAATTCATTAACGAATGGTAAGCTTATAACGGTTAGAACAACAATTGACCAATAATTTGCTCACGATATACTGGTAACGAAATCCTGCTCCTCTTCGTTAAGTATGCTGACCAGAGTTGCCTCCAACTTCTGGCAGGCCAGGTAGGTGTCGACAAAGACACCTGTTATGTTGGCAGGCGAAACGTAGTAGCAGTAGCCGAGGTGGATTATCCAGCCAGGGTAGCAGGCTGTTAAAACACGGCAGACGATCATAAAATTTATGATAAGAGTAGGCCTATTTGTCACTGGGAAGCGCAGCAAGCCGATCCAGTACAGATTGTCATAAAACAAATTTTATGAATTTTCTGAGTTTTTAATCTATTATTTAATAAGAAATACAAGAATAAACACAGACATAGTGCTACCGCAAAAGTAAGTAAGTAAGTAAAAGTAAGAAGTAGACCCTACGCATACGTAGCCTAATAGGCCTACTGATGCTATGGCCACATTCATTCATATATTGGCTCATATAATTTAATTTCTTTAAAAACATTTCTATTGCATAACAGTTTGAAACATGTTCGAAACTTATTACTGGATTAGAGATTATGCGCTCATAATATATCTTGTGCATTGTTGGGAAAAATACAATTTCCAATTTGAATTTGAATGCAAGTTACTATATGCGCACACTTTGGCTCTGAACTTTAAATGCGATGAAACAGCACAAGTTCCAACACGTGGAAAAATTATTTCGATCGAGAGTGATAATCTTAAAATTTAAAGATTTCTCTTTTTTAGAAATATGCAATATACTCTTCTTTCAGCTTATTGTGTCTTATTTTTGCAAATTGATGTACTATTTTTATTTTGTCGAAATTACATTTAACATCAGGCCAGCGCAAAGAGCGCCTCTGAGTAGTTACTTGTATCTTGAAGAGGCGCTATATAAAATCTCAGAATGAATGAATGAATGAATACAAACCAAGAGAGCGTTTATTCCTCATGCTCCTCCTCATTACAGCTTCACTTCTCGAAATATCGATGGCTCTTTTCCCTCGAATGTTCAATGGGATAATAATGGTCTTGTTGTCTTTCTTGACGATGCCAAATTCCATTCTATTGTTTGCAGACGCAGCAGCTCCGTTGTCTTTGTATCCACCACCAGCGGTTGCTTTCTTGTTGCTTGATTGAATGGGTTTATTGCTTACGTTGTCTATAGCTTCTGGCTTCGTGTTGTTCGAGAGAATGGCTTTGTTGTCTGCGTTGTCTGATTCTCTTTTCCTTCTCTTCCTCTTCGCCGTTGCTTTCAGGTTGTTGGATGTCATGGCAGAATTCTTGACTGGACTCAAATTGCAGATGGTAACAGATGGGAAGACGAGTTGCTGTTCCTGTAGAATTGAAATGCTGACTGAGACGTCGTAGCGTAAATACTCGACTACCAATCCACGTACGTTGTACACCAATCCACAAAGCATCAACAGAATCGCCAACGCCCAGAAACATTTCTTCACAACACCTACAAATGAATTTGGACAGACAATCTAGACTTTATAATGATACAAATTGAAATTGTAAACAGAATATAAGCCTATATTATAATAACACAGCTATAGACTGTACGACGATAACTTTTGTGCAAATTTTATCCCTTCACGTTTACAAAGAATGTTTCAAACTTGATAAAGAGATGTGATGAAGAACGACACTTTGCGGTGAGAGTAATCCTGGTCTAGGCTACTCTGAAAGAGAGTCTCTTCTCTTGGCCAAAATCTCTCCTCCCTCCCTCCCTCTGTGAAGTCAATTTCTAAAGAGAGCGCATATAATAATACCAGTGAGGATCTGTTCTAGAATAATGTTCACGCAAGACAAAATAGCTCGGCTACCGAAACTATAGCTGCATTAGCTGCATGGACGTCCCACTTTAAAAAATGATCACAATTGCAAGTGTCAATGCAATTATTACATTTTCTATTACACTGACAGGTTGCAATTACTTTTACGAGCACAATTGCGATTATACTGTTACAGCTAATTACACTCGCGATTACCATCATAAGTTGCCATCATTAACCTACAGTCATAAGGGAATATGGTGTAGGACGGTAGTGACTGCTCGCTTCAAAAGGGATTAGCCTACTGTCAGAGAAAAACATGGAAACTGACTTGTGATGGATGAACGTACCTCTGGCCTTGTTGAGGTTGGGCAAGCCATGAGCAGTCGACCGCTCCTCGAGTGCTCTGGTGATGCTGCGCACAGTCGGTCGAGTCAGAAAGTTGTCGACAGATGTTTCATCGCGTCCTACATCACACGGCGTCATGAACCTATACAGTGGTGCTCGCTGCATCCTTCCTGTATGCGGAGAACAGATACAGCGTCAGGTTTTTTACTGGAAGTAGGCAAAGAGGAATAAGGCATGCTAAGGAGAGTTTCATGGGCGGAGTTTGGTTTCCGTTCTTGGGGGTTAACCCCGAGTCTGGGCCTTCTTAGGGGGTCTAACCCAAAAAAGGATACCATTTTCATGGTAAAACGTTAAATCTGGGCCTTCTTGGGGGGAGGGGGCTTGAAACTCCGCCCATGGAGAGTTCTATTATACCGACCAATTCATTTGATTTAAAAATGCATTAGAATATTGCAGCATTACAGTTGTCTCGATTCTCGGACTGTAAAGGCTCGGCCTTTGGGCTGTCTTACTTAGCGACCCAACACGCGTGTAACTAAGCGCTGAAAGTTAGCGGGGACGTACGGATTCGCGTAGCGACCGTGACGTAGCACGCACGATTATATTCAGTACTTTCTTTTCGTTTCCGGTTCGAGTTTAGGCTGACATTTTAGTCACATGGCGAATTGTTTTAGAATTAAGGCTGTTCCGAGTGGTTATTGTTTGTCTTTAATAATATCTGTACGTCGCGAGTGACGGGGATAAGTTGCGTGTTTGTTGGCATCTGTTGTGGTGAAGTTCAAGCCAAAAATGGCAACAAACAACTTAAGTCCCTCCCACGACACAATGTACAGTTATGACCCTTCGTATGGTAACGGTAATGATTACGCCCATGAGACGGAAGAGGGAACAGCGACGCACGGTGAGATAGACCACTGGAATATGTTAGCCTCAGAGGAAATGGCCCGATCGGAAGAGCAATTAGGATTAATACAGTTGGCGAACGCCGCCCTCGGGTCAGCCTATAACGAACCGGATGAAAGCAGAGAGCGTGCGAGCCCAGCCCGACCCCTATCGGCGGGCGCTTCCAGACCGGAAGCCGTCAACATAATGTCCCCCAAACCACTCGCGCGGCATCCTGGCACGACACCGGCGAACACTTCAACGTCCGCTCTCTTTCAAAATAACCGCCCGCGTACCAGTGTACTCTTCCCACAATACACTCCCTCACTGGTGGATCGTGGAAGCAGAAACTTACAAAGTGATACCGGAAGTGTGGGGTTGGCTTACTCTTTGAGAAACGATAACAAGACCAGTGAAGAGAGTATGTATCAGCAGAGGAAAAGCAGACGCTTGGGATGCCTTTTAGATGATGAAGAGACAAATGAAGAGAGTACGTATCAACGAGGCGATACCAAAAATTCTGAGCAGTGGAAAGACGAAAGGAAAGCAGAGAAGGAGGGGAGGACATATCGACAAGAGTACGCTACGGAAGTAGAAAAAATTAATGAGGGAACTGACATTAATTCTTCACGAGTAAAGAAAAGCATGACGACGACCGAGACTGGACAATTGCAAGAAATTTTAGCACCACTACAAGAACTGTGTAGGCATCTGAGCGAGATTTGTGTGAAAAGTGGAAAAATTACAAGCAATAGTCCTGGGCTGCGGGTGGAAGTAGGACAAACGCAAAGTCGTCCCGTTAAGTTCAGTCAGTTAGAACCGCATTCGGTGATTGCAGTCGAGCCCGATGGATTGAGACAGAAGCCGACCATCGAGTGGAAATCACGTAAGATGGAAGAAACGAGATCGAGATCAGGTGGAGACAGACACAAACAGTGGCTGAAACTGGAGAAATTTGACGGTCGAACGCCGCTGGAAGCGTTTCTCGTGAAATTTGAGATCTGCTCAAGACATAACGAGTGGGACGAGGGCGAGAGGATGAACCAGTTAATGTGTGCCATGGTAGGAACCGCAGAGCATCTGTTATGGGAATTCAACGCATCCGGCTTGTCATCCTCGAGCGACTTCGTAGCACGACTTAGGAGTAGATATGGATGTTCTGATCAAATGACATTATACCGTACCCAGCTTCGTACTCGAATACAGAGAGAGGGAGAGACCTTGCAAGAATTAGCGCAAGACATACGGCGACTAATGGTGTTGGCCTATGCTGGCCCATCTACGGAAATGAGTGAGATGGTAGCCATTGATGCTTTCATTGACGCGATCGATGACTCCGAGTTGGCTCTGCGCGTGCGAGACAGGGAACCAACTAACCTTGAGCTAGCGTGCCGATATGCCATCAGACTCGAAGCTAATAAATCCACACGGAGTAGGACCGGTGATCATGAGCAGAGATCGAGACGAGTCAACGCGATCGAAACAGACGACAGATCTAGCGACGAAATACTTCGTAGACTGTCGGAACAAATGGCCAACATGGAACAGCGTCAGTTGCAGATGGAGCAATGGTGTAAGACACCAACATGGCAAGCTTCCAATGGGACGGAAAGAAATTGTGAGAAGCCAAGAGAAATGTCGATGGAAAATCGACAGAGATCGGAGAGAGGGGCAAGAAATAATGTTGCGACCCACGATCGGAGGAATCGACGAGGTGATGGGCGGTGCTTTCTCTGCCTTCAGCCAGGTCATTTCCGGAAGGACTGTCCACAAGTGGTGAGAGACGAACAAGGTCAAGAAGAAGGAGAAGGGATAGCTAACACACGCTACATCCAAGGAAGTACTAACGCGTACTTGCAACTTCGAATAAATGGACGCAAGACCCTGGCTCTAGTTGACACAGGGAGCGAGATGTCGTTAATTCCAGCTTCAGCAGTACGCCTGCAAGACATGCGAGAATCACGACAGCTCCTGAAAGCGGCTAACGGTACATCCATTCGAGTGCTGGGCGAGATCACGGTGCAAGGCGAAATCTCAGGACAGATCTTCCAGATTCCCTGCCTAGTCACCGAGCAGCTGAATGAAATGATCGTGGGACTCAGCTGGTTAGAACAACAGAACGCTAGTTGGAATTTCCGTGGACGCTCAATTCAACTGCAGGGACGTGATCACCCACTGCATCGTGTAGCAGGAGCCGCGCGATGTCGGAGAATCGCGTTGGCAAGGAACGTCCAGGTGCCTCCTATGAGTGAAATGGACGTGCAAGTCTTCGCTGTCCTTCCCACTGTGAAAACTGATCCTCGACTCTGGGCTGTACCATCGGAAGTGCTAGAACCTGACGTTCTAGTAGCCAGTACGGTGCGACCTGATCGAACCACAGACGTCGACGCGTCTGATGGCCCAGACATCCTGCTGTCTCCCCCACGGTCGAACGTGTCTGACGACGTTCTACCAGCGACTGAAGAACGGCCGAAAGCGATTGTGCTGGACAACCGCCAGGCAATTTCCACGGACGACTCGGTTGCGGACGCCCTGAAGAAAGACGACGTACCACGCGAACTTCTTCGCTGTACTGAACGTTCGAGATATCGTCGCGAGAAACCCCCTTGCTCCTGTTGGACGGAGGAGTTCTCTATCCGAAACCAAAAGGCTGGGACCGTCGCGAAAGTACTTTGCGACCAGTTCTTTCCACGCCGTGGTTGTCCGCGTCGAATCCTGTCCGACCAAGGCCCGTTCTGCGAATCGCACCTCTTACCTGGAGTGATGGCTGCGTATCGTGCCACCAAACATTCGAGTACGGGATTCAGTCCAAACCTGTTGTTCATGGGACGAGAGGTTATCGCACCCATCGATCTGGTTCTCAGCGATGGCTCGGCGATCGAACTTTGCGACCGAACGGTGGATGAATTTGTGGATCAACGACTGCAGCGGATGCAGGACACCTATCGGTTGGTGCGAACTCACTTTCAGCAGATCGCGCAGCATCGGACTGCCCGATACAACCTTCGAGTGCGACCCGCCGCATTCGAACCCGGCCAGTGGGTATGGTACTACTGTCCTCGTCGACACACTGGTATCAAGACCAAGTGGGCCAAGTTCTACGAAGGACCGTACAAAGTTATGGACCGCGTCGGGCCTGTACTCTACCGAATACAGAAGTCGGCCCGTGCGCAACCGAAGTTGGTCTACGTGGACAAGCTGAAGAACTTCGGAGGAGACTGTCCGAAAGACTGGGATAGGCCGATATCGAACGATGTTACGGACCGAGATGAGCCCCTGGGACTAAACGAACTTGTCCAAGACGAGGAACTGAACTCTATCCCCAGACCGACCCGTCCCCATGTTTTACCTGTTCGGTTTCGTTTGTAAACCCCGCCCTGACAGTTATTCACCGTTGTGAAAACGTGTTGGTGAGGTTAAACACCTAGATAAGTGTTGGTGTTGTCCGAACCGAACTAGTTGATTAAGTGACTATTCACCGATGAACCAGACGACTTCGGGTCGTGCGCTAGTTAATCATGTTACTGGCTAAGGATGATTCTACAGCTTCGTGTTCTGTTTGGTTTCGTGTTCTGTTTGGTTTTGTGTTCTGTTGGACGTTTTGATGCAAACAGTTATGACTTTGGGTGCATATCTATTGACAGTAGGTGACCCTGTAGTCCAAATTTCATTTGCCGGGTTTTCTGTTTTGACATATGCCCGAGGTATGGAAATTTGTAGAAGGGGTAGACCGTTGTTTGAATGGTCCAGTTACCGTTTGGGTCTTCCCGTGGTTTCACCACTTGAGTAGGTGGGGGAGAGTGTAAAGGCTCGGCCTTTGGGCTGTCTTACTTAGCGACCCAACACGCGTGTAACTAAGCGCTGAAAGTTAGCGGGGACGTACGGATTCGCGTAGCGACCGTGACGTAGCACGCACGATTATATTCAGTACTTTCTTTTCGTTTCCGGTTCGAGTTTAGGCTGACATTTTAGTCACATGGCGAATTGTTTTAGAATTAAGGCTGTTCCGAGTGGTTATTGTTTGTCTTTAATAATATCTGTACGTCGCGAGTGACGGGGATAAGTTGCGTGTTTGTTGGCATCTGTTGTGGTGAAGTTCAAGCCAAAAATGGCAACAAACAACTTAAGTCCCTCCCACGACACAATGTACAGTTATGACCCTTCGTATGGTAACGGTAATGATTACGCCCATGAGACGGAAGAGGGAACAGCGACGCACGGTGAGATAGACCACTGGAATATGTTAGCCTCAGAGGAAATGGCCCGATCGGAAGAGCAATTAGGATTAATACAGTTGGCGAACGCCGCCCTCGGGTCAGCCTATAACGAACCGGATGAAAGCAGAGAGCGTGCGAGCCCAGCCCGACCCCTATCGGCGGGCGCTTCCAGACCGGAAGCCGTCAACATAATGTCCCCCAAACCACTCGCGCGGCATCCTGGCACGACACCGGCGAACACTTCAACGTCCGCTCTCTTTCAAAATAACCGCCCGCGTACCAGTGTACTCTTCCCACAATACACTCCCTCACTGGTGGATCGTGGAAGCAGAAACTTACAGGACCAATTTGTTTGATTTAAAAATCCATTGGGATATAAATATAGTAGCATCCACAGCATTCTCGATGGCATAATTAATTCTTGGGCAGACTTTGCGCGGCCAAAAAGTACCACAAACACGTACCAATTTGTTTGATTTAGAAACGCGTGGGAATCTTGCAGCATTGTAGCATTCTCGATGGCCATTTCCACAGAGTCCGTGCGATGAGAATATGTTATATGCATGTGGTTTTACTATGACTGTCAATATATACATATATAATATTATATACATATATAGTGTGTATACCATAGTAATGAGTTTAATGTGTACATTAGTATACAGTGTTACTATGTTTATCAAAACAATCTAGTCCACAACCATGTATGCACATTACAAATGCATTGTATAGTTTTGCACAGGTAATGGAAGAGTCTTGTTCTTGTGGCCTAAGCTTATATCTTCCGGTCCGAAGAGTTTCATCGATAAGCAGTAATTCACTGAACACGGTTTAGCCAGGACCAGAAGACTATCGACTGTTATAGTTGTGGTTGTATTATATCCATGATGGTAACGACGACACGCAGACTTTATAAGTGCTTACAAACACGTGTACAAAATGTATGCTCAGCTGCGTGTACATACTGTGCATACTGTAGCCTACATACTGTACACTCCAGGAATCAAACGCAATTAACACTGTTCATCGATGTAGGCTACATATCAACGCTATTCACTGATATTATTACATTAGACCAGAACATATAATAATTATTATATTCGGTTAAATAATAATTATTATAGAAAATATAAGAAACATAAGATAAGACTAGATTGGATTAGATTAATAAAGATCAGCTTAGATTAGGCCTACGCTAAATAAGTTTATAGCCTACTAGACTGGAATGCATATTAAGATAAGATTTGATCGTAGTAATTATGATCAATTTTATGTTATGCATTCCAGTCTAGTATACACTTATTAGATGATAATTAAACATTGACAAAATATTGATTAATAGATTTTATTAGATTATAATTAAATTTAATAATATGAATGGTTTCATAGGCTACTTGAGACTCTTTGGACGTGCCTGGATCGGGAACGCCTCTGAATAGTTGTCTTGAAGTGGCGTTATATAAATTCCATCGATGGCTATAGCTAGACAGATACTACATTAGATTAGAATAATTAAATATGATTGAAATAGAACAGGTAGTCGGGTAGATAAGCTTTTCCATCCACATACTTCCGAGAGTTGAACCGTCGGCCTGCACGGTTGTGGCCAACATCTTACCTGAGCAGGTGTCTTAGATGACGTTGATGAAACAACTTAAAGCAGAAGAAACACAGTCAGCGCCGAAGATTAGCTGCACGGTTCGATGAACGCCAGCTTTTTGCACTTACTTCACTTGCCGCATATGACCTGTCAATCATTCTGCCATGTCACTCTGCCTCTGGACCAGACAGAATGTGTCATGCATCTTTTAACCATGCTGTGCAAACTAACGCACTGCCAGTAGCAGCAGCCGACTCAAGTGTTTCGATCAACGAGAGCCTTATGTAACTTGTTTGAGAACGGTAATCAGATACACGGAGATGAGGGGTGGAGGGGAAAGGACAAATGCCCAGGGCTCGGCGACTTAATGTATACGCCCGGGCTATAATTATATTATATGCAAAGTTTATGAGTTAAGCTTATATGCCTTTTAAAATATAATATTACAGATAATTAATTGCAATCAGTTAAAACTTCATTAGCAACTGAATAAAATCGTATTGTAGGCCTATAGCATTATAGGCGTGTATAGGCTAAAGATTTATGATCGCGAGTCATAAGCCTACTTGCACTTTTTATTATTTAAATTTTGTTCTAAAACAAAACATTTTTCACTAGGCATTGAAATAGTTTAGGGGCCCGTGACTACTCTGCCCAGGACCCGAGTTTCTCTCGCTAGTCCTTGGCGATAATAACATAATCTTTCAAATATATATATCTCACAATAATTATATATGCAGTTATGCACGAAGAAACGTATTTTGGCCATCCTGTTTTTTCTAATGACAACAGCAAAGTCTTGACGCAATAAAAAAAGCCCAGCTGTAACCCACAACTTTCAAACGCTAAAGCTAAACCATTTAAACCAATTATTCACCTTGAAATGGAAAGCATTAACATAGGTTAGGAAGTCTTCTTTAGCACCGAGAATTGTCATTCAGTCGCTCATGTAGGCCTATTATTATTATCATTTAGGAAGTTTTATATAGCGCCTCTTCAAGATAACCCACGCAGTTAGTCTATGCAGAGGCGCTCTCGGTTCAACTACGGCTAAAATTAATAGGACGGTTTTGAGATTTTTCAGGAACGTTCTATACGCGCAGTGCGACAGGGAAGCCATTAATTTTATCCAAAGCATTTATAAACAGGGCTTCCAAGATAGTTATTGGTCATCTTGAATGCGAAGACTAGGTCATTCGTTGGAGGTTGTGGGTGCGTCCATGGGGCGGATTCCCGCTTGAAACCATTCGATTGTTGATCGATTGGTCTGGTCTTTACATCCACATAAATCAATTGATTGCTGACTGCTTGGCGATGCAAATACCGTTCACAAACGCACGAGACGTTGGCGATGATCGATTCGTCACGGTGGATTAATGTCCACACGGAGAAGGATGACTCCAGGTAGAATGGATGATGTCTCAATGCTCTCCCTCCGCTTCAGTTCTCCCTCAATTGCATGCGCGGACACATTTATTTTGAGGCAAGGAAGTGCTCGTTACTTTGGCCCAAATGGGTTGACATTATCTGCGCCTCTCCTTTCGTTATTGTAACTGTAGCCTATAGCGTAGCCTAATCTTACTGTGATCTATCTAGGGCCCCTATAATGCTGCTGAAGAATAGGGCCTACATGTTTTCAAAACTTTCTGCTTTTACTTTAGCTTTATGGCTTTTCATGTCCAGATCTTGTCCATAGCTTTAGTGCCGCTGTTGCTTTTACAATTCTTAACCTATTATAATACCGCTTGTTATTGTCCAGTCGACTGACATGTTGCAGCCCAGATAATACGTGAACTGCTCAGTGTTTTCCAATTGGATTTCGACTTCTTTTGTAGCAACACTTTTAATTAATGTTTTCTCTTACTGATTTTACAAAAGATTTTAATTAACGTTTTCTCTTACTGATTTTACAAAAGATTTTAATTAACGTTTTCTCTTACTGAATTTACTAAAGATTTAGGCCCAAGTAACACTGAGACTCGCTGCACTCACATTTGAGACATTAATTTTGGTCAATAGCAAAAGAAATCTCGGCCCAGGGGCATTGTGCATCGCACCGAATGGACCTATGTTGAACACGACCCTGTCTTCTCACCAAACACCATGGCTTTGTTTTGTTGAAGTTCATGCCGCAGCAGTAGGCCTATCTCTTTCCTTCTTCTTAACTTCAGCACCGAGTGTTTCAATTTCTATAGGACAGTTTCAAGAACAATTATTTATCGAGTCGGCCTAGGCCTACATAATATTGGGATTCCAACTTGTGCATTGTTTGCTTTCTTTACACTGGCCTCCTAAGAAGATGGATCGAGTACATGGCTGTAAAGGCCCTTTGTTCATACACGGTCGTTAGACTACTTTCCTTATGACTGGCATGCTGCCCTAGATTTTCATTTGTGGGCATACAATGTCTCCTACTCTTTGTTCCAGCTTGTCAAATGGCCCACCGAGATCTAAGGTAGCGCCGCCAATGGCATAGTTTCAAGGACAACAAATCGAGTACACAGCTTGAATAGACTACTACATTGGATTCCACTTCTATACAGCAACTTTGTTTGCTCCCCAGACACTCGCCTCCATAGATCAGATGATGGATCGAGTACATGACTTGCATGCTGCCATTGATTTCCAATTGTACATTGTCTCCATGGGCGCCCGCAGAAATGTTTGCAGGAGGGGAAAAACACGATGGTCAAGGTTAAAACAAATTGTAGCAAGAGGCAAAAATATGCAAAGCAGGGCGTTAAGAACATGCATGGGTATTTTTCATAGAGGTTTCTTGATATAAATTTCTCAGTTTCACTTTGGTAAATTTCTAATAATTATGAATTGCTTCTTTTTGCAAAGAAATTTGTTTTTAAAAAATCAAAAAATATTAGTTAAAAGTAGGTTTTTAAATTCTCTGATGCAAAGACATTTGTTATAAACCCAGAAGTAGTAGTAGTGAGAAAAATAGGTTTCGATTCTCCAGGGAGGGGGTGCAAGTGCCCCCTTTTGCCCCAATGTGCGGGCGCCCATGATTGTCTCATACAGGACCTACTCTTTTTTCATATAGCAACGCCTTCAAGTGTTTTCCCCGGTGAAAGAGTGCATGACCAGAGCTGCAGTGGCTGGATCGGCCCACGATAGCCTACATTTGGTCTGCCTGCTTCATTAGAGCGGACAGATCACCGATCCTTTAACGTTGGATTGCTTCTTCTGCGTAAACCCTTCGATCATTGAGCTGTTATGATAGGGAAATTGGTGTTTTGATCGATAGCGGCATCGATTGGCATCTGAAGCTCCATGCCTCTGCTTCCCTGACTCTTGCTCCTACTACTACTGCTGCTGCTTTGGCCCATTCAGTCGGTGCAAATGAAGCAGAACTCTAGAATCCATCGCTCAATAGATGTCGCCAGCGTCGCGTGATTCAAGAAAAACACGGCAGCTCTCTCCAAAACAGGAAGTGAACCTCTTGCTGTAAAGTCTCAACGTTACGTCACTCGTGACCAAACAACGACGCAGGAATTGTAATGGGTGCGGCGCATGTTATGTAGCGCCATTCGAAGAAGACTTCTCAACAATATTTATATAGCGCTGGCTCGCTGTCTATTTCTTATTTTGTCAATAATATCAATGTCAATATCAACTGCTTCAGAAGTGACAATCGATCGGGATCTTCGAGGGGAAAGGAAAGGGGAAAGGGAAAGGGGAAGAGGAGAAAAGGGAAAGGGGAAGAAGGGAAGGGTAGTGACTCACCGATTAGTAGCATACATCGTTAACAAAAAATAATACAAGACGGGTTTCAAGTGGTTCAGAAGAGACGCTAGGTCTGTGTTAGAACCAATGAAAATTAACATGGAACACTTATTAATATCCAAATTTACATAATATAGTTTCTTCTTACAATTCTGTCATCCGTTCCACATTCCACAAGTTTATACAACTCTAGCACTGAAGAATTTATCCGCCTGCAATAATAAGAATAATTTATCTGCGGAACTTGCTCATGTCTGGGTTGAGAGATTTAGAAACCGATTAGAACAACTGGATGATTTTTATGATTTTATATCGACTGCACAGTGAAGCATAAAGCAAGATAACCCAAGAAATAGTAATGCTTATTATTTCACAAATAAGTTTAATTATTACATGTATATTCAAGACGATGTCTTTCTAAACAAATCTAAATGTGAATTGCGCCTTGTCGGGATTAAATGTCTTTATTAAAGACCAGCAGTGAATTCTGTTCACGCTAAGAGTTCTCAACTTCTAAGTTATAAACGACTAAGTTTTAGTCTTCCACAATTATTCAGTTACGTGAACAATTATTTGTTAGTCGTCTTATCAGCTTTTCGACTGAAAAGACGAAAATGTCGACGAAGAATTCGAGGAATTCGATGAACGTCATGAAAGCGAATCCCAACCAAAGACCAACGACGCCACCGATGTCAGAGATGAGGCTCGTCAACTGAAACCACATACGATTAAATCAAACCTCAAACTTTAAATTTAACAGAGAAGGGTGAAACGTGTCCTAAATACAATAATGCTTAAACATTCAAGAGTGTAAGGTCAGGTAAGGTCAGACAAAATTAGTCTAATATTGTATGCTGCGTAATGTTATTGTATACCATGCTATAGTATACTATATAATGGTATGGTATGCTATGTTATGTTATGATATACGATGCTATGGTGTGTTATGTTATGTTATAGTATGCCATGACAGCTATGCTGTGTTGTGGTATACCATGTTATAGGGTGCTATGCAATGGGATGCTATGTTATGGTATGGTATGCTGTGCTATGTTATAATGCTATATTATGGTGTGCCATGTTATGTTTGTTTGTTTGTGTGTGCACTTGTTATAGCGCCCCTTCAAGCTATCTCTTCTCAGAGGCGCTCCCGAATGCAGAGCGGACGCTGCATCGGAGTTTCACGCCGAAGCACTGAGCATTTGTGAGTGAAGGACTTGACCAAGGTCCTTACGCGGCGAGGTGGATTCGAACCTCGAGCCTTGCGGCTCCAAGGCAACGATGCCACCACTACACCACCGCGCCCCATTGACATTGTTGTTATGGCATGTATTCTATAAAGAGCAAACGCAACATATTATAGTACCGGATATGCCGGACTCTCAACGAGATCTTTGCGAGTCAACGAAGAGTAGTAGACTTCAAACTTCAGAAGGTTTTCTTTGATATTTCTGTCGTCTAACTCGTAGAATCTCGTTCCAAGTCTCGACTTCAGCTGTCGTAGAACAGACGCCTGAGTAATACAAGAACAATTCAATGGACAAACTATAAGACAACTGACATAGAGAAAGCCAAAGTAGATATAGGCCTACTATAGCTGAGTTAATCCCAGCAAAGGTGTGGTAGGTATATATGACTGGGTAAAGTAAGGAAAAACAAGGCAAGATATAATAATAATTATTAATTATTATGGTGAAGGCGATAGAAGGCACCGTATGACAGGGTCTGTCTATGTCGAAATATCAATCAACTAGGAAAAGTAAGCCTAGCGAAGTAGGAAAGTGTGAGTGAGGCAAGAGGATTGCTGCAAGGTAGGCCTAAGTCTTGCTAAAGTAATGAAAGTAAAGTCAAATTGCAATATTATGGTAACGGTATACAAGTAAAGAGATGACAAGATCTGTCCTTAGCTCGTTTAGTGCATTTCATGCCCACAAATTCCAAACAACAACTGCAGAAATATTTTCAACATACCACAGGTCTGCGTCAAAACAACAACAGCGTTGGAAGTTAGTCGTGATTGTCAACTATATTATAGCCTATAATTATATCAAAATAATATCTTTACTAAGATTACAATTTCTCGAGCAGCAATCTCTTCTCACCTTTGCTGATCGAGAAGGCCATTCTGTCAACGACATTTTCAGATGTCGCGGATCAATAAACACGTCACTGAAACCAGTTTAACAAAAACATAAAAATTATGCTGAAAAGATTGTATAAAATTATTTTATTAGGCATACATAATAGTAGAGCATACTGTAGTTTTAAGGGTAGTATTGTGTGGAATAGAATAGGAAGATACCGGTAACCGATGATATGAAGAGACGCGACAGAGCGAAAGGTGTGGGGATCATAATTATCAGATTATAAAATAACATACCATAACAAAACATTTTCTACCATGACATGGCATACCATAGCATAACGTCCTATAATAAATTCTTTCATTACATAACACAGTGCACCATCAACGTGCAGAGCAATTAATAAAATTATGACAGGGCTACAGAATTGATAAGATAAGATTAGATCAAAAGTGACTCACTTGCAACGGTTTGGACAATCACACATCACTTCGTTACTTGATAAACTCCGAAGTACCGAATACCTGCAATCATCTGAAAATTAACCACAGGTAATTTATGACAATGGTAGCAGCCACAATGACAATAATATCAAGTACTAATGATTACTAATTCGCTGGAATGGAGTTCCCCATGACTACACTTAGCCATCCTCATCCACCTCTTGTCTAAACACCTTTTCTCTCGGGGGGTCACAAGGAGTGCTTCTGAAAGGCTCGTGCTGAGAGAAGCGTATACCGTAACATCGCATACAATGACACATATTGCATACAATGACACACATTCTACCATGACATGGCATACTATTACATAACATACCATAGCATGACATATTCTACCATGACATGGCATACTATTACATAACATACCATAGCATGACATATTCTACCATGACATGGCATACTATTACATAACATACCATAGCATGACATATTCTACCATGACACGGCATGCTATTACATAACATACCATAGCATGACATATTCTACCATGACACGGCATACTATTACATAACATACCATAGCATGACATATTCTACCATGACACGGCATACTATTACATAACATACCATAGCATGACATATTCTACCATGACACGGCATACTACTACATAACATACCATAGCATGACATATTCTACCATGACACGGCATACTATTACATAACATACCATAGCATGACACATTCTACCATGACATGGCATACTATTACATAACATACCATAGCATGACATATTCTACCATGACACGGCATACTATTACATAACATACCATAGCATGACATATTCTACCATGACACGGCATACTATTACATAACATACCATAGCATGACATATTCTACCATGACACGGCATACTATTACATAACATACCATAGCATGACATATTCTACCATGACACGGCATACTATTACATAACATACCATAGCATGACACATTCTACCATGACATGGCATACTATTACATAACATACCATAGCATGACATATTCTACCATGACACGGCATACTATTACATAACATACCATAGCATGACATATTCTACCATGACACGGCATACTATTACATAACATACCATAGCATGACATATTCTACCATGACACGGCATACTATTACATAACATACCATAGCATGACATATTCTACCATGACACGGCATACTATTACATAACATACCATAGCATGACACATTCTACCATGACACGGCATACTATTACATAACATACCATAGCATGACATATTCTACCATGACACGGCATACTATTACATAACATACCATAGCATGACATATTCTACCATGACACGGCATACTATTACATAACATACCATAGCATGACATATTCTACCATGACACGGCATACTATTACATAACATACCATAGCAGGACATATTCTACCATGACACGGCATACTATTACATAACATACCATAGCATGACACATTCTACCATGACATGGCATACTATTACATAACATACCATAGCATGACATATTCTACCATGACACGGCATACTATTACATAACATACCATAGCATGACATATTCTACCATGACACGGCATACTATTACATAACATACCATAGCATGACACATTCTACCATGACATGGCATACTATTACATAACATACCATAGCATGACACATTCTACCATGACATGGCATACTATTACATAACATACCATAGCATGACATATTCTACCATGACACGGCATACTATTACATAACATACCATAGCATGACATATTCTACCATGACACGGCATACTATTACATAACATACCATAGCATGACATATTCTACCATGACACGGCATACTATTACATAACATACCATAGCATGACATATTCTACCATGACACGGCATACTATTACATAACATACCATAGCATGACACATTCTACCATGACATGGCATACTATTACATAACATACCATAGCATGACATATTCTACCATGACACGGCATACTATTACATAACATACCATAGCATGACATATTCTACCATGACACGGCATACTATTACATAACATACCATAGCATGACATATTCTACCATGACACGGCATACTATTACATAACATACCATAGCATGACACATTCTACCATGACATGGCATACTATTACATAACATACCATAGCATGACATATTCTACCATGACACGGCATACTATTACATAACATACCATAGCATGACATATTCTACCATGACACGGCATACTATTACATAACATACCATAGCATGACACATTCTACCATGACATGGCATACTATTACATAACATACCATAGCATGACATATTCTACCATGACACGGCATACTATTACATAACATACCATAGCATGACATATTCTACCATGACACGGCATGCTATTACATAACATAATAATTTATTATTATGATGGTATGTTATAGTTGGTCGTATACAATGCAAGACAATAAAATACAAACTAAGTTCATAGTTTGGTCAGATGCTTCTTCTTTGTTCGGAGCTTCTACATGTATATCTACAGGGATGTTTTTACTTAAACGTGATGGAAGTGGTAGATGTCCTGCCTTGGGTGAGGTTGGCTGACGAGCAGACTGGAACACGAACGTAATCGAAGGCTGCTCCGAGCGATGGAAGATACGGATCAGAGCAACGACACACCTGAATGACCATTCGCTGATAACACGTCTTCTGACAACCCTACAGAACACGGTGCATAAAATAATATATAAACAAACCTAACTTAACTTAATATGAGGGAGTATGACCTAGCAAAACATAACATGATATGATACAAGATAAAAATAACCGAACATAGAAAGCATAGGCGTACGGGAGATTTCAGCATTCGGGGGGGGGGGGGGGGAGGGCAACGATTTGACTTCTGCCCGAAAAATAAATCTCGTGGTGGGATTTTCCCAGACAAAAATTTGACGACCTTTTTTAGTCGTCGGGCTGAAAGATGAAATGTCGCGGAAAATAATATTTTTTTTATTTTCAAGGGCCTGCTTGCCCGAAAAACCAGATTTTCCCGAAATTTGGGGCATTTGCCCACTGGACCCCCGCCTCGTAGCCTACGCCTATGATAGCAAAGAATAACATAATATACATGTACATGTAACGTGGCATAACGTGACATTACTATAGCGTATAGTATAGGCCTACAATAGAATAACTTCGCATAGCAAGCAGAACATAATTCAATATCGCATGATAGCATTATGAGCACAGCATAATTTAGCATAATATATCATAGCAAAGGATGGTAGGCCTATTACACAGTACGGCAAACCCTGAGAAAAGCGTAACATGACAGAGCAAAGAATAACACAGCATAAATAACATCATGACATGGCATGGCATAGTGAGGAATAACAACATATCATTACAGGGCATAACATAAGACAACTTAATAAATAGTTACAGTATAAATAGTGAAGCATAGCATAGCAGTAAATACTATAGCGGACAGAAGATAGCCTACATGTACCTTAGCATAGCCTATCGCGTAGCATAGCATAGCATAGCATAGCATAGCGTAGCATAGCGTAGCATAGCACAGCATAGCATAGTCACTATTAGTCGTAGGATCTTACGACGACGGAATACTGGACCGGGAGGATCTCTGAGAAGATGCTTCGTCGGATGTCGACTTTCTGAACGTCGCAATCTCCGTAAGGATACGGCTGTCGTTCCAAGGTCGACTACAACACACAAGACAACCACGTTTTCAGCAAAGAGCCAAAGACAGCTGTATTTTCAGCAAAGACAACTATATCTTCGGCAAAGACAACTGTATCTTTAGCAAAGACAATCATATCTTCAGCAAAGACAATCATATCTTCAGCAAAGACAACTATAGGCCTATCTTCGGCAAAGGCAAGCATTTCTTCAGGAAAGACAATCACGTCTTTGGCATAGACAATCATATCTTCAGCAAACGACAGCCAGGACAGCGAGATCTTTTTCTGTCATGATGCTATTCCATTACTCTAAAACACTAACAAGCGAAATTGCACGACTGTCGACCTATTTGACCTCTGTATCTTGACCTCGAACCAAACCATGACCTTGTCTTACAAATTTATTACGTTCTGAAAAAGCACATGTTAGTTTGATAGTTCCTCAACTCGGTGCTTGTTTGGTCGTTATATAAAAATTTAGATTACGATCCCTACAATTTGGCCTCACCTGGGTCACACCGATTAACGTTCGCTGTCCCGGACTAACTGTTAGTCCTTCGTCCTCTGGGAAAGCCAGTTGGGCTTGAGGCAGGACAACCACACGGATCCCGGCAACATCTCCAGCCTCTGCCAGGTATTCATTCTGATGAATATCCGCAATTATGCTCAACCCTAAAACCCATGACATACGTGTATAATAATAGCTATGACAATAGTACAACTATATCACTATCACTAATCCTGCAACTGCTACTCTGTGCTACAACTACAATAACAGCTACTACCGTAGCAGTAGTAGCCGCAGCCGTAGTAGTAATGAGAGTAATAGCAGTAGTAAATCTTGTAAAACTTGTAGCAAAACCAAGAATGAAAAGAAGGAGGACGAGGAGGACGAGAAAGAGGGAAAAGAAGATGAAAGTTAATATTCATATACTTAGAATTATTATCAATATATTCATAAAAAGTGAAAAACTCATACATTCATTATATTTTGGTAGTAAATTCACTTCAGCTTGTAGCTGGAAAATATTACATGCACAACCATTAATAATGTTGAAACAGGTCAGTATATAGGCTAATCGTCCACATAATAATTATTATGTCTATCTACAAAGTAGGCCTATTATAATAGTTATATACCGTGTCTTCGTCCAGCCTTTGTTGCCCAGTAGATGTCGTTAGACTCGTTCCAACCGGAGTTGAAGACGTAGCAGTTGCCGTAAACGGGACTTTGAAAGACAGAGAAGTCCCTGGAAATAATTCAAATAATTATAGCAGTTGACGAGAAGAATTATTGCTTTTACATGATCATGATCATGATAATAATAATAATAATAATAATAATAATAATCCCCATCATCATCATCATCATCGTCATCGTCATCCTCATCGTCGTCGTCAACATCATCATAAATCCAATGCTCCTTAGCCTTTCTTTATTCGCCGTCTGCCAAAAGCGCTTGAAAGCAACAATAATTTCATCCGAACGTGTCTAATATTCAATCGACGCTTTATAATTTGACGATTGCAATTCTGAATCTCAAATACAATGCACTAACGACATAAAAACAGTCAAAAGTAAAAGAAAAGCTGAATAAAAACAATGTAAAGTTAAAAACAGCTTTAAAGTCTTGCAAGCGAATCCTGACCTAATCATGTCGCATGGTACTCCATCGTACCGACAATCGACAATGAGATCTTCGATAGTGTAACCAAGGGCGGCCTTCTCAGCGTCTGGCATCGCAGCAAGGTTCTCCGTTAGACGTTCCTGCTCCTGGAATTCCTCCCGAAGAGCCAACCGTTCTGGAAAACGACTTCCGTTCAGAGACTTCGCAGCCACAAAGGTTTCTTTCACCCTTGAAGAGACCTTGGTGGTCGATGGTGTAAACTTTCGAATACAACTGGCGGCGGTTTGGAGACTCTCGCCAACGCAAGACTGGCAAGAATCCGATGGATAATTATCTTCATGGCAGCAACTGCAGCAGCATTTTGTCTTCGGGGTACTTGGCATGTCGGTTGGAGATGGAGTTTTTGGAGTTTGTGTGGATTGGAGAAAAGCTGTGGTTGTTGAATTCTGTTTTTGAATCGTTGCTGTGTGTTTATCAGTAGAGCCCGAAAAGATGTATGAGGTCAAAGATGGTGATGGAGAAGAAAACTGCGATAGATGCGCAGAGGAATAAACAGACGAAGATGAAGAAATTGTTGAAGATAAAGATAAGGATGGATATGAGGAATAATGTGGGGAAGAAGACAAAGGCGTGGATGCAGAAGAAGATGGAGATAGAGGTGAAGATGGAGAGAGTGATGAAGATGACGTACGAAATGAAGAAAGAGGAGCAAATGGAGGTAGATATGAAGATGGAGATAGAGATGAAGAAAGAGAAGCAGATGGAGATATAGATGAAGATGTCGTTTGAAATGAAGAAAGAGGAGCAAATGGAGGTAGATATGAAGATGGAGATAGAGATGAAGAAAGAGAAGCAGATGGAGATATAGATGAAGATGACGTTTTAAATGAAGAAAGAGGAGCAAATGGAGGTAGAAATGAAGACGAAGACGAAGATGAAGCCATGGAAGAAGAAAGAGAAGCAGATGAAGAAAGAGATGTAGATGAAGACAGAGATGAAAGTGGAGGCAGAGATAAATATGGAGATAGAGGTGAAGATTGAGGCAGAGATGAAAAGAGAGATTGAGATGACGATGGAGATATAGATGAAGAAAGAGAAACAGACGAAGAACGAGAAGTAGATGGATATAGAGTTGAAGATGGAGATATAGATGAAGGTGGAGGTGGAGATGAAGAAGGAGGTTGAGACGAAGGTGGAGATAGAGATGAGTATGGAGATATAGATGGAGATATAGACGAAGATGGCGAGAGAGAAGAAGATGGAGATAGAGATGCAAATGGAGATAGAGATGAATATGGAGACAGAGGTGAAGAAGAAGATATAGATAAAGATGGCGAGAGAGATGTGGATGAAGACACAGATGGAGAAAGAGAAGCAGATGACGGAAGAGAAGAATATGAAGATAGGGAAGATTGAGATAGAGAAGAAGATAGATATGGAGATGATATAGATGCAGATGGAGGTGGAGATGAAGATAGTGATGACGATGGAGATAGAGATGATGATGATAATTCTGAAGATGAAGGCAAAGATGGGTGTAGAGAAAAAGATGGAGATAAAGACGAAGATGAAGATGAATTTGGTGGTGGTGGAGATGAAGGAGGAGAAAGAGAAGAAGTTGAATATAAAGATGTTAATGGAGAAGAAGAAGGAGCGATGGAAGAAGATAGAAGTGGAGATGAAGATAACGGTATAGATGGAGATGGAGATGAAGATGTAATTAGAGATGAAGATGGAGATTGGGATGGAGTTACAGATAGAGATGAAGATGAAAGCATAGACGGAGAAAGAGATGAAGATAAAGATGAATCTGGTGGTGGAGAAGAAGAAGGAGATAGAGAAGAAGATGGAGATAAAGATGTCAATGGAGGAGAAGAAGGAGCGATGGAAGAAGATGGAGATGAAGACAATGTTGCTGATGGAGTAGAAGATGGAAATAGAGATGAAGATAACGGTATAGATGGAGATGAAGATGGAAATAGAGATGAAGATAACGGTATAGATGGAGATGAAGATGGAATTAGAGATGAAGATAAAGGTATAGATGGAGTAGAAGATGGAAATAGAGATGAAGATAACGGTATAGATGGAGATGAAGATGGAATTAGAGATGAAGATAACGGTATAGATGGAGATGAAGATGGAAGTGGAGATGACGATAAAGGTATAAATGGAGTAGAAGATGGAAATAGAGATGAAGATAACGGTATAGATGGAGATGAAGATGGAATTAGAGATGAAGATAACGGTATAGATGGAGATGAAGATGGAAGTGGAGATGACGATAAAGGTATAAATGGAGTAGAAGATGGAAATAGAGATGAAGATAACGGTATAGATGGAGATGAAGATGGAATTAGAGATGAAGATAAAGGTATAGATGGAGTAGAAGATGGAAATAGAGATGAAGATAACGGTATAGATAGAGATGAAGATGGAATTAGAGATGAAGATAACGGTATAGATGGAGATGAAGATGGAAGTGGAGATGACGATAAAGGTATAAATGGAGATGAAGATGAAGATGTAATTAGAGATGAAGATGGAGATTGGGATGGAGTTACAGATAGAGATGAAGATGAAAGCATAGACGGAGATAGAGACGAAGATAAAGATGAATCTGGTGGTGGAGAAGAAGAAGGAGATAGAGAAGAAGATGGAGATAAAGATGTCAATGGAGGAGAAGAAGGAGCGATGGAAGAAGATGGAGATGGAGATGAAGATAATGTTGGTGATGGAGTAGAGGATGGACCTTGTGATGAATATGGGGAGGTAGATGAAGATATGGGTGGAGAAGAAGAACCTAGCGATGATGAAGAATAATATAGAGATGAAGACAAAGATGAAGATGCAGATGCAGATGAACCTGGATACGAAGATGAATACTGAGATGGAGATAAAGATGGAGACGATAACGTAATAGGTAACTCAGAAGTTGGTGGTGATGATCTGGAAATGGTCGTTTCCTCTGTCACAGCATCATCAGCATCCGATGTTGAAAGTTCCATCTGCATTGTTGTGACAGAAGTGGTGAACATCTGAGTAGAACTGTCTTGTACATCGGTTGAGGAATCAGTCTCGAAGTCTAGGTATAAAGCTGTTTTAAAAGGAAAGCAATTAACGTGACCGTTTTGTTGTATTCTATTATAGTTAATGCCTGTCTCCATATTTTAAAGATCAGCAATCAGTGGTTTGAAAAATACGAGTCAGTGTTTTCTGTAACTATTACCAAATAGGCTAATAGCCTATTACTATTAATGATAATGATGCTGATGCTGATAATGCTGTTGCTGCTGCTGCTGATGATGACGATGATGATGATGATGATGACAGTGTCAGTGATGAGTAGTAGTAATTGTGGTAGACAATGCGAGGTATACTTGTAGTTGTAGTAGTAGTTGTTATTGTTGCTGTTTTGATAGAAAGTGTTAGGTGGTAGCATCAGCAGCAGCAGCAGCAGCAGCAGCAGCAGCAGCAGCAGCAGCAGTAGCAGCAGTAGTAGTTGGCTACTTGGCCAGAGAGAGTCGCCGCTGAACCCCAGAGAAAATAATGCGTCATTGAGATGATTATTTTTTAACCAAACCTGGTTTTCTGCAGATATACTGGAACTTTTTCCCGCACTTCCGGTCGTCGAACACTCCAGGTGACGTCAGACTGACGCAGCACGACGCGGAGTCCGGATTGTTTGGAGCCCAGTTTCTGTAGGATGACGTGTCGCCATCTAGCCAGTAGGTTGTTGAATTGACGTCGCATTTGTCTTTGTACAGACCGATCCAGTACTTCGTGGTAAAACTATGTAGAGTGATAAAAAAGTAGGGGCTTGATGATTGTGTTGTAACGGAAAGGGGCATGTAAGAAATAATATTGTATTGCCTGCATGGTACTCTACTATTTTAATTAATTCATTCATTCTTTCACTTAGGCATAATGGGATAGCGGGGCATAACGGGAAACTTCATTATTGTCGATCTTACTTACTTTTAAAATACGAACAAAATTTCAATCTGAAGTAAAGCGTATTTGAAGATGCATGAAGGACAAAAGCATTTACTATTTCGGTGCGTCTTGCAGGTTTTTCACGAGAATTTGCACAGCGCCTCCACAGAGGACTACACAGATGCGCTCCTTACCCCTGCGGGGACAAAATTTATATAGCTTCAAGGCGGCTAAATAAAGCTGTCATAAGATTTGAGAAATTATGTCTGAGAAGGAGTTTTAAGAAGTAGGCGGAGCATCACGAAGAGGTCATCCGAGGTCAAGGGGCATGTCATTGTTGTATTGCATATTACATACTGTACTAGTGGTCACAGTGATGCACTGGTCGCAGTTCTGCACTGCGTTGCATTGTACAAAAGCTTGTTGCATTGCTTGTAGTTTTGCATTGTACAAAAGCTTGTTGCATTGCTTGTACAAATGTGGTTTAGTATAATTATCGTGAATTTATGATATTTTGAGGGGTTTCTAAAAAAAAGCGCTCTATAAAGACCAGACCGATTATATATATATATATATATCCTACATGTAATTGTATTAAAGCGTAGGCCTAATGACGTTATGATCTAAGTAGTAGGCCTATGTTGTATGCAGTATTGTATTGCATCGTAGATTCTATGTCGTTTTGTAGCTCCTATTCACTGAGAAAATCCCTACACTGAGCGAATTGGGTGACTTTTGAGTCTCCACTCACTTGACTATAATGCTGACGATGAAATCCATTTCCGGCTGATCTGCGATCGTGACCAATTGCGCCGACATAGCAGTACACGCCTTTCGCGCTTCGTCTTCGTTTACCAGAGGCGTAGGCTTACTGGACTCCGTCGAAACGTAGTAACAGTAGACATCGTTGAAATACCAACCAGTGGTAGTTGGACAATTATCTACAGAAAAACCACATAAGATAATAAGCATCTTTAGTTAAATATATCAAGCGCATGTGCGAAGTTTATTCTTCTTCTTCTTTTGGTTCTCTGTCCCTATAAGCAGTTTCAATCAAATATTTCAAATATTTCGGCTGTCCAATGTCGCCACTCTTCCCTCCGCTGGGGCTTCTCCTTTAGTCTTCGGTATCAGATTCTCGAAGTT
The DNA here is from genome assembly GCA_945859605.1 of Lumbricus rubellus. Taxonomy (NCBI): domain Eukaryota; kingdom Metazoa; phylum Annelida; class Clitellata; order Crassiclitellata; family Lumbricidae; genus Lumbricus; species Lumbricus rubellus. The sequence goes on along the minus strand of OX243817.1, from coordinate 7,455,080 downwards.
TATGATGTGCTGGATATAGATCTACATTCATTCACTTTATCATGAATTTATATAGCGCTTCTTCAAGGGGACTACTCAGTCTACTCAGAAGCGCTCCAGCTTCTCTGGGCAAAAACCCAGTCTTGGGCACAATATTACGTCTGCTTCCTGCGCCCACAATGGAAAAGGCTCGATTCTGCATAACCATTGCCCTTTGCGCGAATGGGACGAAGACCACCACCTTATGTGCCGTATACGGAGGGCGGTGGCCTTGTATAGTATGCATACTCTATTACTCTTGTAGCAACAAAGTTCTCGCAGGTAGTCTGTATGCCTAGTCTGCATGCATGCCTTTACTTTACATGATTTTTACACTAGAACAGTGCTGTCCAACCTTTTTGGCATCATGGGCCGCAGAAGCTATAATTCTGAAGCCGAGGGCCGCAATAGTAAACTCAAAAGCAGCGGTTGAAATTTATTGATATATAGTTATCAACCATAATGTATGATAAATAATAGAAATGATTGGTAGCATATTTACGCATGACATGTCTGACACACGGCCAAAAAGCATAATGGTTTTTGATATTCCTGCCTTGCACTCGCTTCGTCTTTCAGTTCTTCGCCCAGCCACAAATTTGTAAACTAAGCCCGATTTCCGTCCTCCTGCTCTGGCTCTTATAAAAAAGTTGCGATGTCAAAGTTTTGACCTAAGAAGCAGTCATGAATATTCGTCAGTCAAGACAGTGCCCAAGAATCTCCATTCGTCGGCCTGAAGACTCTTCGATTTTTACTTCCAACCCATAGGACTAGAAATGGACTATCTTTAGAGAGGAACGGTCATCACAGCCACCGCAGACGTGCTGGAACTCTGTAGACACCTCTGCAGTAACTGACTTCAAGCGATTGGTTTGTGGACGGTCTGAATAGTTGAGTACAGGACGAAGAGTTGCTAAAGGTAGAAGTCGTGTGTCAATCACCTGATAGACATGCTCATTGCTTACCCTAATGATAGAAAGAAGAGATTATGACTAGTTGGCAGACTGGGCTATGCTTCAATTTTATTGACATTGTAACGGTTTCCGTGGATTGAATATGTAGGCTACCTGCAAGGAGTGCTGCTATGGATGTCCAAACAATGCAGCCGTTACAATCAATATCAATAAAACAATGAACATTCAAGTCGACCATATTGTCCTTTACTTCAGTCTACACAAAGTGCAAAAATTCAGTGAGCTCTGGCGGGCCACTTGAAATCATCCCGCGGGCCGCATGCGGCCCGCGGGCCGCACGTTGGACAGCACTGCACTAGAAACAATATTGGCCTACCAGTGTTAACGTTATTCTTCTTGTTCTTTTCACTGGGTGCCTTCGTCTTAGTGTTGTCGCTCGCTCTTTTCTTCCTGTTGCTTGGAATAATTACTTTGTTGTCTATGCCTATAGCATCGCTGCCTCGGTTGTTCTTGACAATGGTTTTGTTGTTGTACCTGTTGCCGACGGTTGTCCTTCTTTTGTTGCCTAAGCGTTTGGATTTGTTGCTTACGTTGTCGATGGTTCCTGGTTTCATGTTGTTTGAGAGAATGGCTTCGTTGTCGGCGTTGTCTGATTCTCTTTTCCTTCTCTTCCTCTTCGCCGTGGCTTTCAAGTTGTTGGTTGTCAAGGCAGAATTCTTGACTGGACTCAAATTGCAGATGGTAACGGATGGAAAGACGAGTTGCTGTTCCTGTAGAATTGAAATGCTGACTGAGACGTCGTAGCGTAAATACTCGACTATTAGTCCACGCACGTTGTACATCAAACCGCACAGCATCAACACGATGGCCAATGCCCAGAAACACTTCTTGGTTGTACCTAAACGACCAAGAACAATTTGATCACAGTAGATTGGTAGGTAGGTTAAAGTAGGGTAGCCACACTTTGCAATGAAGCAGTGTTTAGGAAGTAGCCTATAACTCAGGCAGAGAAAAATCATATTAATAAAATCATTTTCTCAAAATGACCAATAATGATTTAAGAGTTTTTAAGGATTATTTGACAAAAAGGAAAATAAAGATGGGTCTGTTGGTTACGCATAATTTGTATTGAATTCGGGAAATGAAAATTGTCTAGCGGTCTACTTTTTAAAGTACAGAAATGCTCAACTTTTAATCACATCACGAGCACACGCACTGGAACTCGTGTTATAGCCTAGTCGTAAGTTTAGTTTGAATTAATCTTTTGCGCTATCTATATATAACTTAATTATCGGTGACACTAAAGTGTTGTTCTCCTATATATTGCTGACTTAAAACTTCTGTCACCTTCAATTTTTTTCCTCAAAAAGCTCCTACTCTAACCACGACTTTGTCCCTTAGGTGGGCCTGTTGCACCCCAATCTCTCAATATGATATATTAGGCCTATCTGTCTTGACTGCTTCTTACTTGATAAACCCAATTATTGGCCTACATACTTTAATTTCTCAAAAAAATTCTATATACTGAAAGACAGAATGAATCATGTACAATTGTACATGCTTGGAATTTGTTACTATAGATTATGCGGTCATTCTGATTCAACAAAAATGAGAATTTTAATTTTAATTAAGTCGTATACCATTGGCTTTGCTGAGATTTCGTACACCATGAACCGTTGTATGTTCAGCCATAGCGGAGCATACGGTGTTGACCGTATCTTCATTGCCATCTTGAAAATCATTCGGAGTCATTAACCTGTAGAGTCCAAAGTTCCGTCGCTCAGACCTTGTTTTGTCATTCGCCATGATGGGAAGAGCTTAGATATCCGAGTACTTAAAGGACTACAGGTCATACAAATATTGAATTGAAAAGTCGGATATTGCAATAACAAATCGAATAGACGTTCCCGATGCAAAAGTAAAAATAAAAAACAAATACGAAAAGGCAGTCAATTAATTAACAATCACCAAACTAAGAAGATTGTAGGCCGAGTGTAGGCTTAGCCTGCATCCGACAGTCGCAAATAATTTAAGCGAGTTCTTTTCCGAATTTAACATAATCCAAAGAACATTAGGAGCCTACACAATAAATCATCATTTACCCATAGCAGTTTATGCTTAATATTTCGCCTTACTTTGGCCTTTATAATTATAAGATTTTAACCAGGTTCCTCTCTCTAAGTCTAAAATCAATTGTACTCCGTTACTGGTGTCAATTACTGGTACAAACCAAACCAAACAGTCGGTGCATAAGCTCAGATGTCTTATTTACCCTGATACCGATAATTATGAACTATGACTATGTGGATTTAGATGACCTGCAAGTCTGTGCGAATTGAAGATGCTCATGGAAGATGTAGGCTACATGAGGAGCTAAATATTTGCATCAGAACGTTGCATTAGTCAATACGACATGGATCATGGTAGATAACAAAAACAGTTTCTAATGGATTCCGTTGAACAGTGGTTATTTTCTCAGGTAATTAATCACTGTTAGCTTAAGAATTGTTTTTCGTTTGCCGATACTATGTCTTGAGTTTCGAATTTTCAATCCCTCGCTTTCTGGGGCTTTTGTTCATCCATCCATCCATCTACAGATCCGTCCATCCATCCATTCACCTATCCATCCATTCCCATATCCTGCTACACTCAGCTACAGCTATCGATTGGGTTTCAACATATAAACCATCTTCCGTGTAGAAATGTTTACCAAGTGTCGCGTTTCGCCGCTAGAACCCGAATTCTCTTCGCATAATGGACAAACTGTTGTTCTTCGCGCCTCGTATGTCTTCTTAATTAATAATGACATTTGCATAGCGCATAGGGATCGCCAGGAAATTTTCGGTGAAGATTTCCATTGGGGGGAGGGGTGTGGTTGCGATGGACATGGTAGCAAAATACCCCAAACTATTTTTAAAATTCGGAAGTTACAATAACTTACATGTAGGCTACATAATTTTTATTTTGTGTTTGAATTTGTAATTAAACCCTCTAAATAGGCCTACGCGCATGTTATCATATCATAGCGCCATTTATAAATTAGACCTACATGTAACAATTGAACACGCCACCAAGAAATGTCTTTAATAATTCGTCATACGATTTGTAGACCTAGGCTATATGTAATTATGATTAGTAGGGGTTCCATTAGGAAGTCCATGCCTTAAATCTATGCTAAGGCGCATTTGTTATCTAGAACTTATCCTGCCTGTTAGTTGCTTTGCATATAGGCGCTCATGTAATGACATGATTGTCTCGGTTATGGAGCCATATAAATTGTCGCAATTATCATTGTTATTACGTTATTACTAATGTAACGTCAAATTGTAGGCCTAATCAGGTCAATATTCCGAAGATTGATCTCAGGAGTCGATTGGTTTAACTCATAAACATAGGCTACATGTAAGCTTACAGATTATACAGTACTAATTTGTTCAATAAAGAAAGCTTTCTAATGAAGCATTCTCTCGTTTAACTCTCAACAGCCGCGAGAATTCAGAGCGTTTTGACATCTTCTTTCGAACAGTAGAGGAAGAGCAGGTCGACGAAGAATTCGAGGAATTCCATTAGTGACATGATCGCAAATCCGCACCAAAGACCCCCGATGCCAGCGAGATCAGAAAGGAAGCCTGTCACCTGAAACAGCCAGTTAAGGGTTTATTTTTTGTGGGGCGCGGTGGTCTAGTGGTGGCGTCGTTGCCTTATAGCCGGAAGGTCCGAGGTTCGAATCCACCTGGCCGCGTAAGGACCTTGGGCAAGTCCTTCACTCACAATTGCTCAGCGCTTCGGTGTGAAACTCAGATGCAGTGTCCGCTCTGCATCGGGAGCGCCTCTGAGTAGAGTGAGCTTGAAGGGGCGCTATAACAAGTGCACATACATACATACAATGGAATTTTATGGGAGGGGATCTGGAATATGAAAGTTAGATAAAGTAGTAGTTTCAGTTTAACGGCGCTGTGTTATAACAAAGATCATTAGCGTCACCCTCCTCCTTTATGTAGACTTTGGACTGGCGCTGTCAAAGTGTAAACAGTGGCGGAGTTGTTGATGGAGGGGGGAATGTCAATTCACTTTTTCTGGCAGACATAATATTTCGGTCATATTGCGAATCACCTCAACCAACTTATGCGGCGTCTTTGCTACGATGTCCAAAACATCGAGTAGTCATTTGGAGCACTAGGAAAGCAGGGTAAAAACTTTGCCAGGCACGTCATTCATAGGTCTTCTTCGGTCAGACCAGAGTTTGTTGGACTACAGGTCACTACACGATTTCGATCACGACACGATGATTCGAAGACACGGAAAGAAGGCAGACAAACACTACGCTGGATGAATTATAGAAATAATGACACGACATAATTATCTTGGACAACCTAATACAAAGTTGACAACCGATCTGCCCGACCTTACCCTATAGGCCTAGAAGCCCTCAGTAATGCCCAACTCCCCCTCCAGTACCCACATCTGGCAAAACAATAGTATAGAGGACTGAATGACGACACTAACCCTTATCCTAATCCTAATCGACCTTCACGACGCCTAACCTGACCCTAACCAACACATCGGTCCCCGATGCTATAGTTATTCCCATCACCTTACCCCAGTTTACAATAGCTCGCCTGCCTCATTTCATGTATTTATAAAATAATAATGATCAGTCAGAAAAGTCATAGAAGACGCTGTTTCGTATACCGTAGTTTCTGGCGATTCTTCGACTGACATATAGTCGAAGCTTTCGAAGAACACCTGCAGCTTAACGAGATTATCGTCGACCATTTTGTGGTCGCTCGTCATGAAACTGGAGCCGAGTTTCGATCGAATTTTTCGCAACATTTTCTTCTAAGGCAACAGCAGCAGCATCACAATCGACCATTGTTATTATTGATAATGATATTATAATAACACCATCGGCGACTATATTTCAGTTCTTTGATGAAGATGATGATGATGATGATGACGACGACGACGACGATGATGATGATAATTATAATAATAATAACAACAATATTGATAATAATAACTTAGGTTTAGAGGTACTTTTTCCAACTGGGACCTTGACGAATAAGTCCATTTCAGACAAATCTGCTTTTATGGAAGTCCTTGAGATATCATGTTTTTATTTTTTAATAATAATAATAATAATAATTTATTAATAATAATAATAATAATAATATTAATTTAATTTCAAACTTACACATCACAGTATGACGAAAATCAGCAATAAACGAATTATTATTAGCCTACGCATGGGTTGAATTCAGCGGTTGGCAGCCATGCAAGGCGTCCATAATATCCTAATGCTTAATTTTTCAACATCATCTACCGAATCTTTGTCTCTGTCACCGTTGCAATACTTATTGGAATTGGATTTTTGATGTGAAAACTCGTTTAACAGAAGCACACATAGGCCTACATGTAGTTTTTAACTCATCTAGGCCTCACTCACCCTAGATTCCTCAGATGGCCATGCACTTATCGATGTTTTGAAATCGAATGAAGTTTCTCTGAAAAGAAAAGGAATTTTTTTTGTTCATTGTAGTTTCCACCTTTTCGTGACAAGTAGAGTTTTAATTCGATTTTTTTGCACTTAGATTAATGTTGTCTGAAAACGTATCGGAGTTGACCCGATATTAAAGTCCATTAGAGAAATACAGATAGGGCCTACAAAGATACAGAGTACAGAGCGACAGACAAAGAGACATAGAGACAGATATACAGAGTGAATGAGTAAGAAACAGAGAGAGATACAGACAGACAGACAGACAGACAGACAGGCAGACAGACAGATACACGCAGAGAGAGAGAGAGACAGAGAGAGAGAGACAGAGAGACAGAGAGACAGAGAGAGAGAGAGACAGAGACAGAGACAGAAACAGAGACAGAGACAGAGACAGAGACAGAGACAGATAGTTAGACAGATAGACAGACAGTAAAGTATAAGTATATAATTCTTTAAAATACCAGATGTGAAACGCACTCTTGTTTACTGGCATATAGAAGCTCGACACGTAAATACAAATAGAAGACAAACCTGGAAGCCATCAACGGCGCCCTTTCAATTAAAAACTGAAACAGATACAGATACAAATACAAAGACAAAGACAGACAGACATAAAGACAGACAGGCAGGCAGACTGACAGATACAGATACAGACACACAGATAGAGAGGTAGAACTTCGTATATGAACAGCCAGATTAGGTCTACTTACCTGCATCTGTCCGGACAATTACAGTATAGGTTTCTTTTGGATTGTAGGCCAACTTCATACATGCAGTCATCTACAGCAATCAAAAGACACGAACTCCTTGTGGCATAATAATATCATCTCTTCTTCGGAGTTGCGCCATTTACATTTACCTCTGACCAGTAAAACGTTCTGTTCTAAATCACTCAAGGGGCCGTCCATAAAGTACGTCACGCTCCAGAGGGAGGGGGCGTAAGAAAGTGTGACAGTTTGTGACAGAGGGAGGCGGTCAGGCCATGTGTGACGTCACACATTTTTTTCAATGATGTGTATTATATAATTGTCTAGTCTAATTTTTGCAACTTTTGTTTTCAAATGCAATCTACATTGAGCTACTGCTTCAATGAATAACTGTGACAACTGTTGACAATTAACTATTCTACTATTAAAGTCATTTTAATAATGTGATAGTTCTTTTAAGTGGACACTTTACAGTTTAATAGTGAAGTGTGTTTTAGATTAAATTTGAATAAGGTGTTAATTTTTTTTTAAAATCGAAAGTGCGACGTACTTGGGGGGGGGGGGTCCGAGAAAGTGTGACGTACTTTGGGGGTCCGAGACTTGTGACAGTTTGTGACAGGGAGGAGGGGGGTTAAAAAGGGTCAAAAATAGCGTGACGTACTTTATGGACGGCCCCAAGTCTTTCTTCCTTTGCCGTGGTTGGCTTGGGATTTTTCTTCTGCCCGAAAAATAAATCTCGTCGTGGAAAATACTATTTTTTCCAGGCAAAAACCTTGATGACCATTTTTTAGTCATCGGGTTGAAATCTCGTGAAAAATACAATAATGATCGCAGTAATTCTGAGACATTTAGGAGGCGCTAAAATAGGCGCTATATAAAATTGCACCTGCCGATATAATACATGCACCGTGTTTGATGTCTGATATGTTGCAGATTGGGATCCTGATTTTGTCTTCGTTGTTGTCGAGTGGCAGGTACGGGTCGTAGCAGTGACACTTTTTGATCAACGTGCGCTGGTAACACGTCTTCTGGCAACCCTGCGTTACACGATCCATTTGTTCAATAGATAATCAAGTTTATAATTATAAAGCCTATCATTTTATTCTTTCCTCGAGGTTGACTTATTGCAGTCCCTCAGGAGACAAGAAACTGTCCGGATGCAGGTGGTAACAGCCTAGTTATAGCTTCATTGTTCTTTGACTTGAAAGCTGAACTGAAAGCTGCTTATTGAAGAATAATATCGCAGCATACAAATCAAACGATAGGAACTCCACCTACATGTATAGTATGTCAAGTGCTGGCGTCACGAAAATTAATGGTAATCCAAAAGGGTCAAATTAATAATAACAATATTATTATTATTACCACCACCACCATCATCATCATCATCATCGTCGTCGTCATCATTATCATCATCATCAGTCTAACAAACTTAATGGTAATGATGATTAAACTTAGTATTATTACAAATGACACGAGAAACCTCTTGTCATCTGCGCAATTTACACTTCAAGGTTTCAATAATTATAGCAGAAAACAGATTGAAGGTCACGGTTCATGGCGCAATAGAGGTAAGGCAATGGCAAAGTTCAGCCGTTAGTTTTGTATATTCAGGTTCGAATCCACCTCAAGTCGCCGTGTATTATACAGGGACCTTGGGCGAGTACTTCACTCGCAATTGCTCAGCGCTTCGGCGTGAAACTCCGATGCAGTGTCCGCTCTGTAGTCGAGAGCGCCTCTGAGTAGTGAGCTTGAAGGGGCGCTATAACAAGTGCACATACAAACATAAGCTTTATCGTTTGCAGAAGTACATACAACTAACTATCGCAGTGTAGTCGACTCCGTAGTTTTCGCATGGTAGGCTCCTCTTTACGTCTATCTCCTCCTCACTGCAGTTGCCGTGAGGATATGGTTGACGTGTAACATCTTTCTGAGAGTCAAAGAGCAGCTACACGGGTAAATTATTGGTTGATTTGCAAATAAATTTTTTATCAGAAAAGAAAATAGGACATTGCCGGTGGTTTGGCTTTCCAATTTTTAGTTTAGAAGTCTACTGCCTCAGTGGACAGTATTATAGCAATATTTAACTAGTATTATAGTATTAGGCTATAACAATTAGTTCACGAGTTATTCAACAATCCGGTTGACAGACCGCAACCGGTTAGGCCTACAGTATACAGTTATGCAGCTATCTTAATTAACATCAGTGGCGGATCCAGAAGGTTTAAATGGGGGGGGCCAAATGTGGAGGTGGTGGACGAGCGGCCGAAGGCCGATCGGCGAGGCGCGTAGCGCCGAGAGGTTGGGGGAAAGGGGGAGGGGTTTGGGGAGGGGATGTGCCCCCTCCCCAACCAGAAATTTTTGAAACTTCCGCACTGCAATGTCTGCATTTTAAGCTGTCATCTTAATGAAATTGCTCTCCACTACTTAAATGCTGACAAACCAAGAAAGAACTACCAAACTACCAGAATTTGAAGCCAGAGGCTGTTGTTTTACTAATTGTTCATCGAACAAAATACTGAAATTTTACAGCTTGAAATGTAACTGATAGCTCTGGAAAGAAGTCATATAGTTGTGCAAAAATAGCATTTGTACAAAGTTTAACAGTAAGGTATGCCTATTGTAAAATGATAGTAGACCTATCATATAATTGTTTATAATAGTGAATAATAATATTAATATCATAATCATGATCATAATAGTAAATAACATCAAGGTATATTATAACATGCTTTTCTGGGTGAAAAATTTCATTTCTGTGGAAAAACTTGTGCCCTTCCTGGAGATGTCTAAATTAAAAAAATAACTGGATATGTGGGCTTGTTATCTGGTATTATTTTAGGGCTTTTTAAAGAAATTTTTAGAACTGCACAACTTCCACCCAGCCTCCAAGGTCGTAGCCAGGATTTGATTTCAGAGTGTGTTTCTTTGGCGGAGAATTTCTTACGAAATTTTTTAGTCGTCAAAATTTTTAAACACAACCTTTGAGTCATAAAAATTTCTGAAGACACCTTTTTTTAGTTGTCAAAATTTCTGTAAATATCTTTATTAGTCATAAAACTGTCTGAAAACACCTTTGTTTAGTCGTCAAAATTTCTGAAGACACTTTTGCTTAGGTGTCAAAATTTCTGAAGACGTCTTTTTTTAGTTTTCAAAATTTCTGATGACACCTTTTTTAGTTGTAAAAATTTTTGAAAACACCTTTTTTGGTCGTAAAAATGTCTGAAGATACCTTTGTTTAGTCATCAAACTTTCTGAAGACACCTTTTTTAGTAGTCAAAATTTCTGAATACACCTTTGCTTAGGTGACAAAATTTCCGAAGACATCTTTTTTTAGTTGTCAAAGTTTCTGAAGACACCTTATTTTAGTCGTCAAAATTTCTGAAGACCATTTTTAAGTAATCAGAAACGGCTTTCTTAGTATCTTTCACCTAATTTCATGGTTTTTTTCATTATGTGCTAGTGATTAATATTCTATTATTTTTTTACATTTTCTATTTCGGATGGTGTTTCCATGGTTTTATTTCATGTGTTAAGCCCTACATCCACGAGTGGGCACACTTTTCCTTCCACTCAGTTGTTTTACTCTAAGCAGAGTCGCAAAATGGGTTATTGGTTTAGTTAGGCTGGTTTCAAAGTGCAGTTACAAACTTCAATCACAAAAGTTGCAATAGACCTACAGTAACTGCTACTATAGGATTCTGTAAATGTCTGTTTAAAGTGGCGTATTTATTCCAAATCGGAAGACAACAAAATTTCAAATTATTTTTTAACTGCACAAAAATGCTTTTACAACTGCACAAAATTAATCCATTTAGAACTGCACATTTTGTGTAGAACTGCACGTTAAAAAACCCTGTATTATTTCACAATGAGTCTACAGTCCGAAACATCGTTAGAACATTTAGTCGGTCTTCTTACATTGTGTTCTGAATTATAGTAATTATTAGCTAACGTTTGCTCTACTTTGGAGAAAGCTCTTTCGGCTTTAGCACTACAAACTGGAAGTGTTGCCAATACATGTATATTCAACATGGTTGCACTTCACTGTTGGAAGAGAATCTGAGTAGATTACCTTGAAGGTGCGCTATATAAAAAGTCAATATTATAATAAACAATAAATAATAATAATAATAATAATAATAATCAAAAATAACAATAATAATAATAAATAATAATAAATAATAATAATAATGTAATTGTGTGAGAGGTTTAGATTTTAACGACCTTTATATATTAATTCTCCTGGACATGACTGAACCCTGCAAAAAATCTTGTGGGCGTCATGGATGGGGGGGGCCACGTCCCATGGAGATTTGAAATGGGGGGCCATGGCCGGATTGCCCCCCCCCCCTGGATCCGCCCCTGATTAACATCAATCTCAACTATAGTTAACTACTAACAGCAACACAAGGTCGAAAATAACAGCCCGCAAATAATCACATGTCATCTACGGAGGCTTCGAGAATCGAACTTAGCTCCGCGGAAGGCAGGATTAGCCCAAGCACAGAGCAAAAAACACCGCGGAACAAAGGTTAGGTAAAAGAAAGACAGGCTAGGATGTACGAAGCAAGGTGATACGTAAAAACAAGAAAAGACAGGTGGGGCAATAAGAATTCAGGTGAATAAAATTCAGACTGACCCTTGTTAGGGCCATTGCTGTCACGTGACCGGGACCGACAATCGAACCCTCGTCCTCTGGAAATGGCATCTGGTTCTGAGGAGTCACAACGACCCGGATACCTGCTATGTCTCCAAGCAAAGATAGGTACTCGTCCTGCTGAATATTGGCCACAATCGTCAGACCTACACAACAACAACAACAACAGTGGTCTTACTAAATATCTCATAAGAGTATATCCGGCAATCAGTTGAATGAATGAAAAAGCAAATGACTAAATGAATGAATGAATGATTGAATGAATCGATCGAATAATATAATATTAATATTATGGATCAATCAATCAATCAATGAATGAATCAATCATTTAATCAACCTATCAATCTATCTATCTATCTACCGTATCTATTTATCTATCTATCCATCAATCTATCTATCTATCAAGCAACCGTCCATTAGATCAATCAGTCAATCAATCAATCAATCAATCAATCAATCAATCAATCAATCAATTAATCAATCAACCAATCAATCGACCGATCAATCGTCCAATAAATCAATCAGTCTTTTAATCAATAAATCAATGTATCAATAAATCGATTAATAAATAAATTGATCAATCAATCAATACTTAACCAGTGCTACAATACACTGAATACAGACCTCGATCACTCAATTAACTCCGCTGCTAGGGCATGGGAGAATATACCTGTAATATCATGTGCTCAGAACAATATAATCATTAATTTAGATGACTGGTCTATGGCTGACCGTGTCTTGGTCCTGGTTTAGTCGCCACGTATGGTTGAGGGCGTTTCATGTCTTTCCAGCCGGAGTTGAACACGTAACAGTTACCGTGTAGAGCGTTGTAGAAAGACGAAAAGTCCCTTGAATAAAAAGCGCAACAATTATATTAACGGACCGACCATTTTCTCTGAAAAGTACGAAACTTTAAGTCGATAAAGCAAATTCACGTAGAAAGAAACAAAATATGAAGAAGATTCAAGAGGTAAGGCAATAGTTTTACAAGAAAAACGGTTTAAAAGAGAGTTGTGCAAGGCAGGAATGTTCTTTGAAAGTCGAACAGCGTGTGTTTAATCTAGCGTAAATGTAGCTGTAAGGTGGGTAATAACCTAGACGCTTCATGATAATGGAGTCTTTATCACATAGCTCAGTTCCGATCCTTTACATCAATGGCCCCTCTCTTTGGAATACTCTGTCTCCATCTACCCGGTCTCAGCTTCTAACTGGTAGTTCCTCCTCCTCATTTTTTTCCCTCAAAACTTATTTCTTCTCTCGTGGCCTTGCGCACTGGGAGCGCCTCTGAACGGTTCACCCTATTAGAGTCGTTTTATAAATGCTTTAATACAATACAAAACAATATCTGAGGCAATAAGACACGTCTAAGCTGCATAGTTAATTTTAAAGAATGAAATGGGAAAGAATGAAATGAGAATTGCAAAAGTGTGATAAAGTAATCCCAATGAATGTTATTGGTTTGTTTCATTTAACTTTCACTTAAGTTGACTGAACGTTAGGCAGATAGATTAACGTAACTATACTGCAGCTCCGTTCCGAATCTCTAGATTAGCTAGTAGGCTATCTGTTATCTGACCAATTAAATGGAACCTTAATTATTATTATTTCAATCCCTGAAGGCTAAAATAATAATTTATATATATTAGGTGTCTTCGAAGTAGGGTCTACATTTTTTCAAGCGCACAATTCTCTGCGCCTGATGAAGCGCCGGTTTTAATATAATTATGGCCACGATCTTTTCATTCATTCATTCATTCATTCATTCATTCATTCATTCGTTCGTTCGTTCGTTCGTTCGTTCGTTCATTTAAAGAATTCGTATAGCGCCCTATTTAAGAAGCGCAGGGGCGGATCCAGGGGGCCAACCGGCCATGCCCCCCATTCAGAAATGCCCATGCATCGTGCCCACCCCCATTTGGTTTCAACGAGCTTATGATATATCTGGTATATTTCCAAGGAATTGGACTTAATGACTATATAAAAAGGCCATCAACGTTTTGGCGGATGAAATGGCATATTTTCCCCGGAAATTTCGCCCGATGACTAAAAAAAGGTCATCAACTTTTTTGGCAGATACGAAAGAAAAATTTTCCAGACCCATGGCCCAAAATGTTTGGGCCCCCATCCAAAGTTTCTGTATCCGCCCCTGAAGAAGCGCCAACTCTTACGCGGTCATGTTGCACGGTTGACCGTCATAGTGGCAATCGACGATAAGGTCTTCGATGGTGAAGCCAACCGACGATTTCATTTCAGCGAGCACGACAGCTAATTGTATTATCAGCAACTCCTGCCTCACGAATAGATCAGTGTAGTTGAGTCTACCGGGAAAAGAACTCCCAGGTAGAGGTTGTGGACGCTCAAAATTGAAACGAGGTTTCTCTGAAAAAACGCTTGAGGCAACTTCAAACGCTGAGTGCAGTCTTTCATCCGTACGCTGGCGACAAGATTCGTTGAATGGTAGAAGGCCGTCACATCTGCAGCACACGCAGTAGTACTCGACTTGTTCTTGTTTAAGTTTAGAAGAAGTTGCTGCTGCTGCTGTTGTCTTTGTTGTTGGTATCGGTGGTGCTGGTGTTGTTGTTATCGGTAGTGGTGTTGTTGTTATCGGTAGTGGTGTTGTTGTTGCTGTTGGTGGTTGTGGTGACGGTGATGTTGTTGTTGTTGTTGTTGTCGTCGTCGTTGGTATTGGCGATGCTGGTGTTGTTGTTGTTGTTGTTGTTGTTGTTGTTGGTATTGATGGTGTTGCTGTCGTTGGTGTTAGTGGCTGTGGTGACGGTGTTGTTGATATTGGTGATACTGGTGTTATTGTTGTTGGTGGTGTTGATGTTGATAATGTTGTTGCTGGTGTTGCTGTTGGCGTCGCTGTTGTTGGTATTGATGGTGTTGCTGTTGTTGGTGTTGGTTCTGTTATTGCTGCTGTTGTTATTGGTGCTGTTGCTGTTCCTGGTGTTGCTGATATTGTTGTTGGCGCTATTGTTGTTGTTAGTGTTGTTGTTGTTGATGTTATTGGCGTCGCTGTTGTTGATATTGATAGTGTTGCTGTTATTGCTTCTGTTGTAATTGGTGCTGTTGTTGGTCCTGGTGTTGTTGATATTGTTGTTGGCGCTATTGTTGTTGTTATTGGTGGTGTTGCAGTTGTTGCTGTTATTATTGTTGTCGTGGCCATGGCCGTAGTGTTAGTTGTTCCAAATGGCGTACTCGTATCAGGCGTCGTTTGAAGTCTGGTATTTCCAGTAGTGACCGCCATTTTACTTGTTGTACTTGTGGTCATTAATGCTGTACTTTGAGGCTTCGAAGCTTGAGTACTTGTAGTCATAGGTACGGTACTGGTTAGATAAGACGTGTCGGTACTCACAATTGGTGTGGACACTTCCGCAGTGGATGTTAGCATACTCTCCGGTGATGTTAGCATACTCTCCGGTGATGTTAGCATACTCTGTGGTGATGTTATCATACTCTCCGGTGATGTTAGCATACTCGTCTGTGATGTCAACGGTGCTGTTGTGGGCAGCTCTGTTGTTTCTGCGTTGGTGAAGATTTTGTCTGAGATAAATACACAAATAATTGCTAAGTACTCTTAAAGGTTTATGATTCATTACTAAATTTCTTACAGAAATAATATATTCCTTAATTACTCATAATTTATATAACCTTTGCTAATTAAGTAAATAATTACTCGTAATTTACCATCACCTTTGCTAATTAAGTAACTAATTACTCGTAATTGGGCATAATTATATCCTGTATTATACCGGTTGTATCGTCCGCTGCTCGCTTTTTTCTCTTCCTCGAAAGAATCGAAGATTCGTTTTTCGAGTTGCCAGCCTCTCGTTTCCTCCTCTTCATGGTTTGGCTGTTATTGACTGAATTAGTATTGACTGGTTGTTGCTGTTGTTGGTTGACGTCTTGACTGGTTGCCGTTGTTGGCTGGCTTCCTGGCTGGACGATGCTGTCGAAGGCTGACCTCTTGACTGGACTCATGTTGCAGATGGTCACTGATGGGAAGACGAGTTGTTCTTTGTGTTGCAATGTTGCTGTCACTTTGACGTTGTACTTCAAGTACTTGTCTGTGAGTTTGTATGCCTGGTAGGTCAAAGCGCACAGCATCGCCAACATCATTAACCACCAGAAACACCTCTTCACCAAACCTATAGACACAACGCAGATTGATAATTAGCGAAACGATTAGCAGATATAATTATGTGTGTGACAATGTGTGTGGCTGGACATTTATATAGCGCATTACGTTAACCTCACGAATAGGGCCTAGAGGTATTGCTATACCCGACAGTTCTGAACAAGTGCGGTCTGCGTGCCTTTGAGAATTTTGAAATAGGCCTACTGTAGATCCACCGTACATAATAATATTAGAGCTCACTGACGGCAGAAGCTTAGCAGATAAATTAAGCCGTCATAATTATAGCTTATGACTTTTTACTAGACCACGAGTCAATTTTAAAAAATTAAAAACATATTAATTTTATATGCAGTATAATAAAAATGTATGGGAATACTTATAAAGTAGCCTAATAATTACCATGGATATTTATAAATTGACTTAAATCGTAATAAGAACTTATATCTTGTTTATAAATAGGCTTTTATATGCATGCGAAAATCCAAATTGAGTTAAGCATTACCCATACATATTATAATAGTTATAGCAATGACTATACCAGTCCCACGATTGTATTATAATATTATTTATATAAGGCTTCGATTTAGCCTATGTTATGAATGCATAGCCATAAATTGACTGTAACTATATAATTATAATACACGTAGGCCTACAAACATCTTTAGCAAACAGTAATCATTTTGGGATCTATGGATGCATGCAATATAAAACAGAAAAATGACAAAAGATTAAAAGAAAAAGCGGACCAGATCTGTAGTCTGTAAATTAGCATAGACCTAATGATTCTGATAATTATCTGCCTCTATTCAACATTATACAGATTAACGAAAAAGTGAATAGCTTAGTAGCGTTCACTCATGATACATGATGCTTGCCTTTGGCTTTGGACAGACATGGAAGACCGTGGATGGTAGTCACTTCCAGAAGTGCCTTCCAAACGGTGAAGATGCTGTGCTGCTGCTGATCGTCATCATCAACTTCCTCTGGAGTCATGTAGTAATAAAGCTTGCTTCTTCCACATGTTCTTCTTCGTCTTTCCCCTTCGTCGACCTGGAACTCGGACTTTGTCTCTTGATCGGCCATTTTATCGATGTATCGGTAGAACGATTTCAATGCTATGCAGTGTGCGCGAACAAGTATTTTTTATGCTTTAACTGTTCAAGACTTTCGATGACTCTCTTAAGTTTCTATGATTACCAAGCTCTTTTGTCGTCGTAATTAAACGTCTAAGCTAAATGTCTGCTTCTTCAAGCTCGACTAGAAGTGTTCCAAATGCCGTGTCGAATAATTAGGCCTACCCTTTTATATCTTGAACGTTCACATTAAGTTACATTCGCACGTGCACTCGTACAGTAAATGAATCTCAGGTTCCAACAATTCAACTAAATTTATCAACCTGTCTATATAACCATCGCTCAGTTCCGACAATCTCGACAAATTAATTTCAACGAAAAACATCAATTTTTCATAGACATACATACACGATTAGCAGCAGCTTCAGGCTTTGCAAACAAACCACATGCTAAATCGAATATTGCCTTAATCGACCAAGTATAGTGGTAGTAATCGTATATAGACCTACGGTAGCCATAAGCTCGAAATCTCTAAAGTACACTGATAGGACTAGGGCTTTTTATACAAGTGCGCTACGTCGCTTGAGAGTGCACTGTGCACGGTTGTTTTTCAGATACCATTGTGTACTATTACATGAGTCGTTAAAAACTTCTTGAATATTCATTACCTGGAATATATATAAAAACATCACTCGATTCGTCGATCAAAGACCGAAAGCATGGAGCCCGTTCTGGCTGACTTGGGGTCATACATCTTTGGCTCATTAATTGTGTGGCCACAGTTATATAGGCCCTAATGTGAATGTGCTCAGAGGATCCCAAAGGTACGACGGATAAACATGACTTTTCATTTAGCGCCATGGTATCGTACTTTGGAATCTTTTTTTATATAGGCCTATACTTTATATCGATTCAATCAAGATGCGAAAACTATATAATCGGACAGTTTTTTAGTCAATTGACAAGGTAGATAATATTATTATCTACCTTGTCAATTGACTAAAAAACTGTCCGATTTTTATGAGAATTTTATCCGCGTAGAGTGAAGCTGAGGTTGCTTTCTCTCGTACGGTAGCCTACGTTTTTATTTATATATGTATCATGTAGCATGATGTAGGGGATTGTAGGCCTATGCATATTTATATGTGCAATTGTGCATGCATGCATGAAGTTTTGTATGGTAGCTCTCCTTGGGGTCCATTATGCCTCACCGGCGGTCCGTAACTGCTCAGTGCGTAAAGTCTTCGTGCTGCCATGGCAGGAACACTCGGATGGACATAGAGATGAAAGAGAAATTATTTCTATTTTATTTCTATTTAGAGACATGGCCAAACTCGGGCATACGGGTATAGTAAATTATTACAATCGTAGGCATAATGCAAAAGACTCAACCCCGCATGCACCTCAGTCAACCAGCCGGTAGTTTAGAGTAAAGCGAACAGCAGGCAGGAGGCAAGTCCAGCTGCTGTGGCGAAAGCATGCGTAAGGATGATGCAAAGGTGATGTTCTGCAATTATGTTTTTACAAAACCAGATGAACTGAATTTTTAATAGCTAATTACATGTAATGTTGGAGTTGAGAAAAATGTAGTAAACGATATTCATCTCAACTCCAACATTATTTTGCTGATTGAACAGCATATATATATATATATTTATATATTATATACTATACAAGTATATATATTATATATCTTATATATTTATATATTGTATATATATATTATATATAGGCCTATATTTATTCACCAATCTCAAATATTGGTCTTCTTCGTGTTGGGCTTGAGTTTGTGTTTGTGTGTGTTTGTTTGTTGTGCTTTGTAGGTTAAAACAGTCTTGATTAAAGGAAAGAAAGGAGAAAAAGACCAGCATTCAGACATTGCCAGAATTATGGAATTACGTTCCAATTGCTCTAAGGTGTCGTCGCAGAAGGTGTTTCTGAGCGTTGCATAAGCGTGGAGAGAAACTTTTGGTAACCCTCACACTTTTTCACAACTTTTTCATATGCAACAATTACCGCCCGGCTCCTACGTAGTGTAGGCCACTGACACTAGCTGTCAGCGAAATACTTCCCTCTGCGTTGCACCCAAGTATAACTGAACCGTCTAGAAATTAAATGATACCAGCTGTTGCTAAGTGTATATTAATTAATCTTAGAAAGAAAGTTAATTGAAATGCAGGTGTAAGTGTTGATTAGGTCTCAGGTTCGTTAGGTCTGATACCTGAGACCTAATCAAAGACCATCCTAATTAGATCCAGTTTATATCAACTCTTCTGAGACGACATCTAGCGAGATTGGCGGAAACGATGACAGGTCAACCGCTGACCTCTTCAGGTGAAACTTTGACCTCTAAGGGTCGCTTAATGAAACGTTGCCTTAGCAACGCTAGCAACAAAAATGACGTAATTGTTATTGTCAGTTTGTTATTTTTAGACATTAGTTTAATAACGCAAGACCTGGGACTATTATAACAGTAATAGTAGTACCCAGGCAGGACTAATCCTTTTCAAGACAAAAGCTATTTTACTTTGCAACAACCAAAATTAATTAGGCCTATCTGAAATCTTCTTCAACAATGGCATGTAGTTAATCGTATTATGTTACTGTAAGTCCAGGTAGGCCTAAGCGTTTTTATTTTTAACCCAAATTTTCACGTGAAGAGAATAGACTTGAATCTAGTCACACTTTCTAAGAAGCGCACATGGAGATAATAATTATTAGGCATACGTAGGCCTAAATGACAGCGAGAGAACGTTGCAATTGAAGCAATTGATTTACTTGTTCTCACCCATTAGGCTTATCTTAATAGTTATAGACCTAGTCTCATAATAACCAATGCAAACTGGTCCTGTGCTTGGCAATGTAAAATTTGGTAAATAGAACGAAATACTTTTATAAAAAAAGTCATCAGTTATTTTATGAAATATTATTCGATGCGGTAGGAAACGGCCGCTGGAGCTCAAAGACGGAAGAGAATCAAAACCGAGATTGATGAACCTACAGATTGGCAGAGTGAGAGAGACAGACAGACTGACAGAATGGATAAAAGGTGCTGCGCAACGTGTCAAAAGGAAAGTAGGCCTATGCTCTTCATTGTCTTCAACAGGCAACGGGAAGAAAAAGATGCAGGCGCACTTTTCAATAATAGGAGGACGACAATGTAGGCCTACAATAATATGTGTCCTTAAGTTCTGTTTCGAGAGAATGAAATTTACATGTGTGTGTGTCTGTCAGTCTGTTTGTCTGTGTCTATTTGTCTCTGTCTGTCTGTCTGTCTGTCTGTCTGTCTGTCTGTCTGTCTGTCTGTCTGTCTGAGCAGTGCTAAAAGTGTAAAAAAAAAGAAGTGCCTGGACGCCCCTTACCTTTCCAAAAGAAGTGCCTGGACGCCCCTTACATTTTCAAATGTACTGACCAAATAAGTGGCAGGACGGCATAGAGATTTGAAAATAAGTGCCAGGACGCCGTCCATGACCGTCCTGCCACACTTTAAGCCATGTGTCTGAGTGTATGCCTGTCTGTCTTCTATCTGTATGTATGTTAGTCAGTCTGTCTGTGTCTGTGTCTGTCTGTCTGCCTGCCTGTCTGTCTGTCTGCCTGATTGGCTAAGGAGCCATAGCTCAGTCATACTATTTTTCTCAATATATTACCAGCAATTAAGCCGCCAAGGTATATGACACGGACACCATCTTTCAAACATTTTCGCATCGTTTAAACACATGTGATTTACATAACATTAAGAGAACATTAAAATTCGGAATGATTAAATTAGTATGCAAACACAACGGATCATTGTGAAAAACGATGTATATGTTATGACCTACATGTAAATTGTCCTACAAGCTGATTTGCTGGTTTTATAAGACTAGTATGTTCTCGTATTAGCCTACAAAAACCGGTTCATTTAAACCTATTCGTCATGTTCAACACATGATTTTATAGATCGTAATTCGTACAATCGAAAAACAATTACTGTAATCATTAGCAAATCTGTCTGTCTGTCTATCTGTATGTATGTTCGATAAAGATTATACATGTTATCGACTTCTACAGTATCGCACAGGCGCCTTGTGTAACCTCCTGTACAATGTATCCTCCTCTTTCGTTGACACGGGCGGGCGCTTGGTGCTGCCCGATCCCTCCCTGTCCTGCCATCGGGACTCCTTGCCGAACAATCGTCGCTGTTCCAGAGGAAGGAGCACCGGCGAGTGGTCGCTGCTCCTCATTATTGCCTCTTAGAATAAGACTATTGTTAATCCCAACCTGGGTAATGGTCGACCTGCCCCAACCGTTTCTCATCCCTACAATCAACCGAATTAATGTGACAGAAAAATAATGTTCACTCAAGTTAACTGTATTCACTACAAGCAATCAATATTTTATTATTTTGTTGTTCCTCGCCTCTGCCCTCCTTCTATCGTCATCTCGTCGTCATCATCGTCGTTGTCATTATCGTCATCGTCATCATCATCATCATCATCATCGTCATCACCCTCACGATTATCGCCATCATCGTCGTCCTCGACATCGTCATCGTCATCATTATCATCATCATCATCATCATCATCATCATCATCGTCATCATCATCATCATCATCATCATCATCATCGTCATCATTATCATCATCATCAACATCATCATCATCATCATCATCGTCATCATCATCATCATCATCATCATCATCATCATCATCATAATCATCATCATCATCATCATCATCATAATCATCATCATCAACAACAGCAACATCGATGACGACGACGACGTCATTCATTCATTCATTCATTCGTTCGTTCATTCATTCTCTTTGCTTTCATTCCCTCCGTCATTCCTTTATTCTTTCTTTCTTTGTCACTTCGTCTCTTTCCTGCTATAGATCTTTCATTAATCATTCAGCGCCCTTGTAAAATAATAATGGTGCCTATCCCAGTCGATTTTCTAGTCAATTACTCAGATGAGTAATCATTTCAATACAACTTCATAATCATAAGAACGTATCAAGTAGGCCTAATGCATTCAGAGTCTAGAATGCTCTAGATTTTACTGATACACCATCACTCCGTTCAGCACAGAATTAAACGAGGTGCGTGCTTTTGTTTCAATTCGCACGAACTGCAACTATGCTGAATCGAGTCTTTTTCGTGATGGCCTATAGTAGTCAGGAATGAAATCCCACTGGAGTTACATACACGTCTGCTTGTCGAAGGCTCTTACTGAAACACTTTACATTCAACTCAAAACTGTGCTGCTTCGCCATAGTCTACCAAAGAGTCTAAAGTGGGAGCGCCTCTGAATTGTCCCTTGAAAAGGCGCTATAGAAAGTCTTGAATGAATGACTGGATGAATGTCATGCAGTGCAAAGTGACTTATTGCAAAATGTCCAAAATGTACGGTAGACCTAACGACACGATTAAAATTTAATTATTGTTGATCTACAAGTCCTAATAATAAGCTAGATAGGCTACAGTAACTGCCGCCACTAAAAATTAATAACCTATAATAATATTATAAGCCTAGGCCTACCTAGAATTTTCCGGGACTTCGAGATGTTCTGGTTTAGAAGTCGTTGATTTGTTCGAACATGCACTGTAGATGACGCCCAAAGGATAATTTCGCTTTCTTGTTTATTTTTTCCGTAACTGTGCGTGTCATTCGTGAGAGTTTATATAAGGCCTATTCCTAAAAACTTTAAATGTAGGCCTATATCCACATGTAAAAGCTTGTCCAATACAGATGACGACAAAGCTACGAGTTCTACCAAACGTTTACGGTAGAAATCGCAAACAGTTCACAGTCCAACACACTGATCTTTATCGCCAAAATGCAATTATTATCCAGCTAGCTTCACTTAGTCATCTACAAATGTAGGTTATTTAGATAAAAATATTAATACTACAATTGTTTACGTTACGTCACCGTTTTCTGATTAGTAAACGATGACGTCATTCCAATTTTATTGTTCATTTGTTTTTATATATTATAGCGACCATATTATATGAAATTATAAATTCAAAACTAGAAGAGTTCACGAATCATGAGCCCCACTCGAAACCAAGCGAAGGGCACTAGTTGATTTGCGAGCGCTGCTCTTATAACTGTTACGAACAGGCGATACTGTTATACAAACAGAGTATTTTTGCAGAGTTGAGTGAGTAAATTGAAAGTAAACTGCGTAGGCTATAATGTGTGTGTATAAATAATTATATGCATTATGCATACACACATCGCCTAAATAGTAATATAGATAATATATTATAGCCTATATATGCCTAATATATAATATACAATAAATAATATATAGTAGCCTATAATATAATATTATAATACTAGTTTTCGTTCTTCAGATCTATCCGCCATTGATTATCTCATTAGCTTCTTGTTAGCTTCCCGATTCTTCACGGATCTGCGAATCTTTTCGATCAGCAGAACAGAGAAGTCGGTTATGAATTCGAGGATTTCAATGAATGTCATGAAAGCGAAACCGAACCAAAGACCAACGACGCCACCGATGTCAGATATGAGGTTTATCAACTGAAGAAAAGAAAAACAATATCACATAATATTATAATCGTCGTCGTTGTCGTAGTAGTCGTCGTCGTCATCATCATCATCATCATCATCATCATCGTCATTGTAATCATCATCATCATCATCATCGTCATCATAGCCATCAGCAGCAGCAGCAGCAGCAGCAGCAGCAGCAACAACAACATAATTATGGCAACGGTACGTACATGTATTTGCAACGCATTTGCAACAGCATATTATTCATACGTAGGCCTACATGACATTGTATGTGCAGATGGGAAAATTGAAATGCTTACCTGGTACTGCGGTGTTTCACTGATGTCTGTGGCTAAAAACGACTCATAGAAAACCTCCAGTTTCACGATATTCTCATCGAAATATCTGACGCTCATGGTTGACCCGATCTTGCTCTCTAGACTTCTGCGAATCATATTCTGAAAACGTAAATTATTATCAAAATCAAAATGTGATTTTAGTTATTTTAAATTAGCCTATGAACACATGTACATGTAGGCCTATATTAGTTCTAAGTACTGACAATTTTTCTGAAAAATACAATACAATACAATACAACAGAAGTGCCGTACGACAATGTAGCAAATGAATGTGAATTTAATATTAGGCTACCAATACAATGTATTAATACACAAATGCATAGGCGTACGGGAGATTTCAGCAGTGGGGGGGGGGGGGCAAAGATTGAACTTCTGCCCGAAAAATACATCCGTGAAAAAAATGTTTTTTTGTCGTTCGGGTTTGTGTTTACCCGAAAAACGACACTCTTGCCCAAAAGTTGACGACCTTTTTTTTAGTCATCGGCCAAAATTTTCGGGAAAAATCATAGCCTACCATTCATCCGCCAAAAAAAGTTGACGACCTTTTTTTTAAGTCATCGGCCAAAATTTTCGGGAAAAAAATCATAGGCTACCATTTCATCCGCCAAAAAAGTTGACGACCTTTTTTTAGTCATTCGGGGTCTTTTTGCCCGAAAAAACCTCCAAACTTGCCCGAATTTGGGGGGGGGCAATTGCCCCCCCTGCACCCCCGCCTCGTACGCCTATGCACAAATGTCAATTACCTTTCAGGAGTTCATCTTTACGTGTCGCCCCACATACTTAAGATAACCATAATAAGGGTTACAGCATGATACTCACCTTCGTCGCTTTGGCTGGCCACGCCGACACTGATGTAATCATCTTGAAGAGTTTGTCGCTGAGGAAATAAAGCAATAAGTTCTGAATGTGGTTTCACATGTAACTTAATAATCAATAAATAATAATATTATAATACCACTCGGTGACTTTGTTTGTCAATTTTCTAATTTCTTATTAAGGATTTCTACTAAGATTTAATTGAAGTTAGAGTCAGTAATAAATATTATGATCAAGAGTCAGTCAAAAAAATCGAATAACAGAGACTGGAAGAATGACCAATGGCAAGGTCCCGCACACACGGAGAACCTAGCCAACGGATGACCTGGCACGGGAACGAACAGGGCAGCTACTGCGGACTTAATTTGATATAATTATTATTAGGCTAGGCCTAGCCTATAAAATACATGTGAATAAACTCGTCTCTCTGACGTAGATTGTGTGGGTGCTAAGAAATTCATGAATTTGCATTACATTACGTATACAGACCGATATACGTGTATACTTACTTCAAAGGCCCGTGCATTATCAACGAGGTGGTGTATTTCTTACCTGCATCTGTCAGGACAGTCGCAGACGAGTTTGTTGTTGGCGTACAGACTGCTCACTTCGTATTTACAGTCATCTGTAAATTATCGTAAACTCAGTATATTCATTACCGTAAATTCAGGTGACACAGCAGTTACTGTAACACAATTATCCCGTACCTTAACTCAGTTTCCATAATACCGTAACTTGATTATCCATGAAAGTGAATTCAGTATTCATGCATGCAGTTGAATGAGAACCTTTGGGGTTAATGAGCTAGACTTTGAGTTATAGTAAAAATTGGAGACATGATTGTCTTCAGCTAAGTTAAATAAACGACGGAATTCTGATGAAACGTCGAGCTGCGATTATAAGAATGCAGAAAGAGAGAAACAGAGACGCAGCGAGAGAGAGAGAGAGAGAGAGAGAGAGAGAGAGAGAGATACAGCGACAGAGAAAGAAAGAGAAAGAGACAAAGACATAGACACAGAAAGAGACAGGGGCAGACAGAGACAGGGACAGTTGGTACCCTGAGTGATGTTGGATGTTGAGCAGACTGGAACAGTAACATATCCAAAAGTCTTTCCAGATGATGGGACGTATGGATCAGCGCATCCACATCTCTCGATTACATTCCTTTGGTAGCATGTCTTCAGACAGGACTACAACATTATGAGAAATATTTTCTGGCGGCGCAATAGAAGTCACCCCAAGCTCAAAAAATCACTCGAAAACCGTCCATCATTCGAATAACATAGCATTGAAATCAGGCAGAAATGGACCATTCTCGATAGCCTTTTAAGCAGACCTTGCGCGGCCACAAAATATCTGAGCTGCTCCCCAGAAACAGTGTGCTCTTGAGCATCCAGTCCAGGTACTCACGATTTTGTGGCGGCGCAATAGAAGTCACCCCAAGCTCCCAAAATCACGCGAAAACCGTCCATTGAAGGAATAACATATCATTGAAATCACGCTGAATTGGGCCATTCTCGATGGCCTTTTAAGCAGACCTTGCGCGGCCACAAAATTTCTGAGCTGCTCCCCAGAAACAGTGTGCTCTTGAGCTGAGCATCCAACCCAGGTACTCACGATTTTGTGGCGGCAAAATAGAAGTTACCCCAAGCTCACAAAATCACTCGAAAGCCGTCCATCGTTCGAATAACATAGCATTGAAATCACGCAGAAATGGGCCATTCTCGATGGCCTTTTAGGCAGACCTTGCGCGGCCACAAAATTTCTGAGCTGCTCCTCAGAAACAGTGTGCTCTTGAGCATCCAGCCCAGGTACTCACGATTTTGTGGCGGCGCAATGGAAGTCACCCCAAGCTCCCAAAATCACCCGAAAACCGTTCATCGTTCGAATAACTTAGCATTGAAATCAGACAGAAATGGGCCATTCTCGATGGCCTTTTAGGCAGACCTTGCATGGCCACAAAATTTCTGAGCTGCTCCTCAGAAACAGTGTGCTCTTGAGCATCCAGCCCAGGTACTCACGATTTTGTGGCGGCGCAATAGAAGACACCCCAATTTCCCAAAATCACTAGAAAACCGTCCATCGTTCGAATAACATAGCATTAAAATCAGGCGGAAATGGGCCATTCTCGATGGCCTTTTAGGCAGACCTTGCGCGGCCACAAACTTTCTGAGCTGCTCCTCAGAAACAGTGTGCTCTTGAGCATCCAACCCAGGTACTCACGATTTTGTGGCGGCGCAATAGAAGTCACCCCAAGCTCCCAAAATCACTAGAAAACCGTCCATCGTTCGAATAACATAGCATTAAAATCAGGCGGAAATGGGCCATTCTCGATGGCCTTTTAGGCAGACCTTGCGCGGCCACAAACTTTCTGAGCTGCTCCTCAGAAACAGTGTGCTCTTGAGCATCCAGCTCAGGTACTCACGATTTTGTGGCGGCGCAATGGAAGTCACCCCAAGCTCCCAAAATCACTCGAAAATCGTCCATCGTTCGAATAACATAGCATCGAAATCAGGAAAAAATGGGCCATTCTCGATGTCCTTTCAGGGAGACCTTACGCGGCCACAAAATTTCTAAGCTGCTCCTCAGAAACAGTGTGCTCTTGAGCATCCAGCTCAGGTACTCACGATTTTGTGGCGGCGCAATAGAAGTCATCACAAGCTCCCAAAATCACTCGAAAACCGTCCATCGTTCGAGTGACATCTATAGCATTGAAATCAGGCAGAAATGGGCCATTCTCGATGGCCTTTTAGGCAGACCTTGCGCGGCCACAACATTTCTGAGTTGCTCCACAGAAACAGTGTGCTTTTGAGCATCCCGCCCAGATACTCACGATTTTGTGGCGGCGCAATAGAAGTCACCCCAAGCTCCCAAAATCACTTGAAAAACGTCCATCGTTCGTATAACATAGCATTGAAATCTGGCAGAAATGGGCCATTCTCGATGGCCTTTTAGGCAGACACTGCGCGGCCACAACATTTCTGAGTTGCTCCACAGAAACAGTGTGCTTTTGAGCATCCCGCCCAGATACTCACGATTTTGTGGCGGCGCAATAGAAGTCACCCCAAGCTCCCAAAATCACTTGAAAAACGTCCATCGTTCGTATAACATAGCATTGAAATCTGGCAGAAATGGGTCATTCTCGATGGGCTTTTAGGCAGACACTGCGCGGCCACAACATTTCTGAGTTGCTCCACAGAAACAGTGTGCTTTTGAGCATCCCGCCCAGATACTCACGATTTTGTGGCGGCGCAATAGAAGTCACCCCAAGCTCCCAAAATCACTTGAAAAACGTCCATCGTTCGTATAACATAGCATTGAAATCTGGCAGAAATGGGCCATTCTCGATGGCCTTTTAGGCAGACACTGCGCGGCCACAACATTTCTGAGTTGCTCCACAGAAACAGTGTGCTTTTGAGCATCCCGCCCAGATACTCACGATTTTGTGGCGGCGCAATAGAAGTCACCCCAAGCTCCCAAAATCACTTGAAAAACGTCCATCGTTCGTATAACATAGCATTGAAATCTGGCAGAAATGGGCCATTCTCGATGGCCTTTTAGGCAGACCTTACGCGGCCACAAAATTTCTAAGCTGCTCCTCAGAAACAGTGTGCTTTTGAGCATCCCGCCCAGATACTCACGATTTTGTGGCGGCGCAATAGAAGTCACCCCAAGCTCCCAAAATCACTTGAAAAACATCCATCGTTCGTATAACATAGCATTGAAATCTGGCAGAAATGGGCCATTCTCGATGGCCTTTTAGGCAGACCTTACGCGGCCACAAAATTTCTAAGCTGCTCCTCAGAAACAGTGTGCTTTTGAGCATCCCGCCCAGATACTCACGATTTTGTGGCGGCGCAATAGAAGTCACCCCAAGCTCCCAAAATCACTTGAAAAACGTCCATCGTTCGTATAACATAGCATTGTACATAAGCTAGATGAAATTCGCGAGGTTCTCAGTCATCTGCCTGTCTCTATTCTGGCCCTGTCGGAGACCTGGTTGGAGTCGGAATTTGAGGATACTATTAATGTGCCCAACTACAAATTTATACATAAGTCTAGAGGGGGGAATCTAGGAGGAGGAGGGGTGGGCTTTTTTGTTAGGGATACCATTAAATTCCAATTGTACGAAGAAAAAAGTGAACATAAAACTTATGAGGGTCTTTTCATCAAAACTTATTTACCTAGCACAACATGTTTAGTAGGAGTTTTGTATAGGCCCCCAGGACAAAACTTGGTCGAATTCAATGCTGAAATAGAGGTCTTATTCTCCAGTATTGTTAAGGGAACCAAAGATATTGTCCTACTAGGAGATTTTAACATTGACCTATTAAAAATCAATGAACATAAAGAAACTAATATATTTTATAATAACCTGACTTCCCATCAGCTTATCCCAGCCATCACGAAACCCACTCGTATCACACCAACCTCATCAACTTTGATTGATAACATATTCACTAATGCCTGGTCTAGTCTGATTGATTCAACCATTTTCATAGCTGACTTGTCTGATCACCTGCCAGTATTCGCACACTTTGCATTTGGTAATTACAAGAGAAGCTTCCCGAATTATTATGACCATCGCATAATTAATGAGGAAAGATCAGAACAATTTAAATCCCTACTTGCTGATAGTAATTGGGATAATGTCTCGACTGCATGCAATAATGGAGATGCTGACGGGGCATATGAAGTGTTTATTGAAAAATATAAAAACGCTTATGATCAGGCCTTCCCGATTGTGTCTAAAAAAAATAACGCTAAGGGGTCTAGATTTAAGCAACCCTGGATGACTGCTGGGCTCCTCAAGTCTAGTAAGAAGAAAGCTTCATTGTACTTAAAATATATAAAAAATCGAAATGCTTATAATAAAAATAAATTTACTGTATATAGGAATAAATTTAAGGCTATTAGAGTCAAAGCAGAAAAAAATTACTATGCATCTGAATTCTGCAAATATAAAGACGACCTAAGGAGGACTTGGAAACTCATTCGCTCCATAATGCAATTGGAAAATAAGGAGACACAAATTGAATCGTTAAAAATTAACGGAGAAAATGTTAAAGATCCAGAAAAAATGGCCAATAGCTTCAATAACTACTTCACCAACATAGCCCATTCTTTGGCAAAGAAAATACCAGATTCACCTCTCCCTTACCATAGTTACTTACAGGCCCCTCGGCAGAACTCTATGGGTTTCCTAATGGTATCCCCGGAGGAAATTATGGATATTGGCCGTGATATACGTTTAACGCATAGCAAAGGTGTTGACGATATAGACCCCTGTATTGCGGCCCCCAATCTCTCCTTGGTTGCCAGACCTTTAGCGGAGATAATAAATTGTTCATTTAGTAGTGGGATTGTTCCACAAGGCATAAAAATAGCTAAAGTGGTCCCAATACTAAAAAAGGGCGATAAGGACAATGTAATCAATTACAGACCCATTTCCGTTCTTCCTTACTTCTCCAAGTTCTATGAAAAACTTATGTATAATCGACTCTATGGCTATGTTAAAAACTCTAACATCATTTATCCATCTCAGCATGGATTTCAACCTGGTCATTCCCCCTATATGGCCTTATTAAATATGCAGGACATGATTTCAAAGGCTATTGAAAATAATGAATACTCAGTGGGAATCTTCTTTGATCTAGCTAAAGCGTTTGATACGGTAGACCATAATATTTTGCTTAAAAAATTAGACAACTATGGAATTAGGGGGACTCAGCTCAGATGGTTTGCCAGCTATTTTGAGAGCCGTACACAAAGAGTTCTCTGTAATGGTGTCCTTTCTGAGCTAGGGTTGATCAAATATGGAGTTCCTCAAGGCTCCAACCTCGGACCACTCCTTTTCCTGCTTTATATTAATGACTTGGCCAATGTCTCTCCAACAATGTTTTTTATTCTATTTGCCGATGACACCAACGTTTTTTACTCCAATGGTTCATGGCAGACGTTGTTTCAAACTGTGAACGTTGAACTATCTAGCATAGCTGTTTGGTTCCATGCAAATAAACTCACCCTTAATTTAGATAAAACCAACTTTATTTTATTTAAATCCCACCGGAAAATAAAGCCAAATGACAATCTCTGTTTGCTTATTGATGATATTTCCATCAATCAAGTTGAATCTACAAAATTCTTAGGTGTGCATATAGATCAACATTTGACCTGGAAAGTTTATATTAATCAAATTGCAACTAAAATTGCTAAAAATATTGGTATTATTTCCCGCGTTGCTTATATCTTGCCAAAGACAATTAGAATGAATTTGTATTATACCCTTGTCTACCCCTACCTCACATATTGCAACCTTGTTTGGGCATCGACATACGAATCCAGGCTTCATAAACTTGTAATCTTACAAAAGAGGGCTGTTCGTATAATTGCGGGTATTCGTAAACGGGAACACACTGGCCCTTCCTTTAATGAACTTCATCTCCTGAAAATTGACCAGATAAAGGATCTCCAAATTAGCGAGTTCTTTTTTCGACTCGAACACGGTCTCCTTCCTTCGGTATTCCAAGGTTACCTCCCTCACGCCTCTGACATCCATTCGCATTTCACTAGGAATTCATCTGCTTTTCGCCCTGTCAAAGCTCAATCTAATACTAGGCGGTTTACTATTAAATCTTATGGCACTAAAGTATGGAACACAATACCAATTGACATTCGTCAATCGAGTAGTCTGCAGGTATTTAAAAAGAAACTTCGTGTTCTTCTACTCTCCTCCACTAATGCTACTTGAAGTGCACATGACCATGTGTAGTTAAGATTTTAGTTAAGTACTTAGTTAAGTTTGTTTCTCTATATGCTCTTGACAATATAAGCTTTTCTACAATCTGTCATCACCTAATTTGTTTTAGTCTCTTTCTTTTAAGCTATCTTTATTAATTTTTCTTGGGACTTTTTTACTTGGGTGACCCTTCCCAGCGGGATGTCCATCCCTTTTGGGCCCCCCCTTTGTAGCCAATGCATGCATGTTTTGTACTTTTATTGTTTTCTTGTTTTCTGGTTGCAATAAAGTGAATTGTATTGTATTGTATTGTATTGAAATCTGGCAGAAATGGGCCATTCTCGATGGCCTTTTAGGCAGACACTGCGCGGCCACAAAATATCTGAGCTGCTCCTCAGAAACAGTGTGCTCTTGAGCATCCAGCTCATGTAGGCCCAAATAATTTTTTATTCAATTGCTATAATTTCAGGTTTTGACTGGTTGCCGTTAAGTGTCAGCAAACTTTCATTTGAAGAAACATTGTAATTGTTGTGCCCCACTCGCGGGGCCTCTTCAAAGCGTCAGCCACCTGGACATTTCTCCATGCCTCTTCTCGCCTGGCCTGCATGCGTATGCATAGAAGAAGAAGCTTCATACTCAAATGCATGCCTACATAGAAAACAAAGAGTCACGTACACTTGAGTCGTAGTCCACTTGATATCGTTCCGAATAGACGCTTCTCTGTCGATCGTCAATGCTTCCAGTGCAGTTTCCATAAGGTGATGGCTGCCTCTCAACGGTCGTCTGCATGCAGCAAAGAAACAGTCTCTACCATCCATACAACAACTCTCTCTGACGACTTCGTAAACATAGTTATTACATGTAGCCTACAGATGATAATTATTATTTACTATAGATGGGGTACCGGCGTTGCCCGGGAATTTTAGGAGTTGGGCCGTTTCCCGCCAATCTCTCCCTCCGTCCCTCCGTCCCTCCCTCCATCCCACCATCCCTCCCACCCTCCTTCCAAATTATTATTTATTTATTAGTAGGACATGCATAGCGCGGCTTAGCGCCCCTTCAAGAGTATAGGCTTATCTCTACTTGGAAGCGCTACCAACTATATAAACCTCGGTTAAGCGGGCAGTCTTAAGGCTAGGTGGAGTGATCCCTGGCCACTAGTCGAAGTATCACAGGAAGTCCAATCCAGGTGGCAGATCCAGCGACCGAAATAATATATATGTATGATATTGCGGTTTCTTACGAATAATATTAGACGAAACAAGGGCGTATGCTGCACTTAAGGAATAAGGAACTGCGTTTTGTTATCTGTTTATATCCGCAATACTATACACCCAGTACCTCGGGAGCCCTCGTAAGCATACAGTGTATTTAAACACTGTATAATATATTATGTGGATGACCTTCTGACCTGTTGTATTCCGACGGAAGTCAGGTGACCTGGACTGACTGTGACTCCGTCGTCTTCCGGAAAAGCGATCTGGTTCTGGGGAAGGACAACGACTCGAATGCCTGCGATGTCTCCCACCTCATCCACGTATTCGTCCTGTTGGATGTTGGCCGTCAACACCAGACCATGCTTTGGTCCGCTGTGAGCAGACATTCTCGTCTGCGCCGTGTAGTTGGCCCAACCGGAGTTGAAGACGAAACAGTTTCCGTACAGGTTGTTGTAGAACGTCGTAAAGTCCCTAATAGAGGAAGCAAACTAGACAGAGTCACATCAGAACCATTTTTTGTCGCAAACACGCAATGCAGGCTTATCTTAACGGTCACGCGCCACTGACTCCAGATTAGCTCGCTTATATCTAAACGGTCCCGCGTGACTGACTCACAATCTGCTCGCTTTTCGAAACGGTCGCACGTAACTGATTTCCGGTTTTCTCGCTTGCTGGATGCAAGATTGGCAATGGAAATTCTGGCCACCTGGGCAGCGCAGGCATGGATCGCTAAGCTATCCTTAGACTTTATGAGAAAATTTATAAAAACAAATTGAAATTCGAAAAAAATGTGGCTACGCGTTGTAGCTACCGTTCGATGTTACATGTATATAGACCTATATTTACATATTAATTTTATACAATTTTGATTTTATTCAATAATTGTTAAATTAAAAAAGCAGACCACATAAAAATATTACTATAGACGGCACAAATCACAAACTTTGCATAACAACCCAGTGGACGGATCTCTGGGTATTTAAACCCCCCTCTGCCCCATGACTCTTGGTGGACCTGCAGGCTAGATGTAAAGTGTTCCGGAAGGTTGGAAGAATGGTGTCAATTTGAAGGAGCAGTTTAAGAAATGGCACCCTATGAACTCTATAAGACGTTGATTCCTTAAACACAAGAAGAGATTCGTTCAACTCTGATAGTTTGTGTTAACAAATTAAAAGGGCAAGACTCAACCTTTTTAAATCCACCACAGACCTATATCTGGATGTCTGATGTCTTACCTAGTAAGGTTGCATGGAGCTCCTTCGAATTGGCAATCGATGATCAAGTCCGAGATGCTAAAGCCGAGGACAGACTTCGTTTCGTCTGGCATCGCTGCTAGGTCCTCTGTCAACATCTCTTGCGACAGGAAGTCCTTCCGGTAAGCCGGTCTGTCGGGGAAACGACTTCCGCTGAGGGTTGACGGAGCCTCGAAGTTTGGAATGACCTTGAAAGGTGTCGGTCCAGGGTTCGACGCACAAGAGCCGGCAGTTTCCAAACTGTCGTCGGCACAAACCGTACAGGATTCTGCAGAGGTTCCTGCGTCCCACTGGCAGCACTTGCAGCAGCAACTGACACCGCTCAGAAGTTCCTCTGCTTTGGGGCTGACGGATGATGAAATGCCCGTGGAGGAAGAGTCCGGCACCGAGGTGGTTGTCTCGGCAAAGTCAGTTGTCTTGAAAGATGTTGTAAATGACTTGAAGCTGGTCGTCGTTGAACCTTCGGTGTTTGTGGTGGTTGCATGTCGGCTGATTGTTGGTGAAATTACCGTAGAAGCTTTGCTCGTGACTGAGTTTTGGGTCGTTGAAACCCTTTGACTGAACTCAGAATCAGTTGTACTTGTTGCTTGTATTGTCTCAGTTGTTTCTCTTGGAGATGTGCACTCAAGAGTGGTAAGCAGTGTTGTTGATGTGCCTTTGGCGGTTGGAGAAGTGGATTTCGTAGTTGTTGCTAATGTCGTCGATGTGGTTGTAGCAGTGGTAGACGTTGATGCAGACGTTGATGTAGACGTAGTGCCTGGAGCGGTTGGAGAAGTAAATTTCGTAGTGGTAGTTAGAGTTGTAGGCGTCATCTTAGAAGCAGCGGTAGTAGACATTGTCACAGGTGTGGTCTTAGTGGTTGGTGAAGTGACTTTCGGAGTGGTAGTTAAAGTTGTGGATGTGGTCTTAGGAGCATTGGTAGACATTGCCATAGGTGTAGTGGTTGGTGAAGTAACTTTCGGCGTGGTAACTAATGTTGTGGAAGTGGTTTTAGGAGCCGGAGTACTGGATTCAACAGTAGTAGACATTATTGCAGATGTGGTAACA
Source organism: Lumbricus rubellus (assembly GCA_945859605.1). Lineage (NCBI taxonomy): Eukaryota > Metazoa > Annelida > Clitellata > Crassiclitellata > Lumbricidae > Lumbricus > Lumbricus rubellus. Next base: position 7,420,137 of record OX243817.1, on the reverse strand, counting down.
GCCGTAGATGAAGCGACTGTACTGGTCTTCTTGATAGGTGTCCTTGTTGTAGGAGTAGCTGTCGTTGTTTTCAAACTGGTTGCGGTTGTTGCAACAGCTTGCGGTTCAGTTGTTTCTTCTATTGTTGTTGTTGTGAAAGCAGATGTTGTCGTTTGAGCAGTTGTTGGTTTGATTGTAGTAGTAGTAGTGGTTCGCCTCCAAGGAAACCATGGCCTCCTGGTGGTGACTGTATGGACAGCATCTGCAGAAGAATGTCCCATTGTTGATTGCGATATACACGCTAATTACACATTCTTAACCTAAATGCAATGTATTTGTTTGTATGTGCACTTGTTATAGCGCCCCTTCAAGCTCTTTCTACTCAGAGGCGCTCTTGAATGCAGAGCGGACAATGCATTGGAGTTCCACGCCGAAGCGTTGAGCAATTGTGAGTGAAGAACTTGCCCAAGGTCCTTACGCGGCGAGATGGATTCGAACCTCGAACCTTCCGGCTCCAAGGCAACGACGCCACCACTACGCCGCCGCGCCCCATAGCAATATAACGAACATTTCATAGCATCTTGAGCTCTGCAAGACTTTCCTATCTGGGAAACCATGCAGCGTAACTGGAAGAACGCTATAATAGCATACCTTCATGGAGCACAGTACTGCGTTGTAAGAACCTCATAGCACGCTTGCACGGAAGCACCCAACCGAAAGAAACTTACTGAGTACCTGGCGCAATCTGCGTGGAAATATACCGTAGGGCCTATACGTCTTACTTGGAAGAACTTTACAGCTCAATTGGAGGAATCTTACACTACAGTGCAACTGCATGAAGGCTTCTCTCCACCCATCACCCCCACAGCGTGCCTGGGGAAGTTTACAGTGTACCTGAAAGCTGTATACTTTGATTATACGTACCTTGATTCATCTTGCAGATGTAGTTGTAGATGGACGAACAATCTCTATCCTTGAAGGACATAACATCTATCCGGATGCAGGTAGTGTTCTCATTCGGTTCACCCGCACCCCATAGTCGGAATGTTGACGTGCTACCGTCCAACCAATAGGTTGCGGGCAGCCACCCTATCTTCTTGCATAGCCCGATCCAGTATTCGTTAATACCGATACCAGATCTGGAATAACAATAGCATTGCCTACTGTACTACTCAGGTGTGATAGGGAAGAGATCACCCTCTGTTGAGTGTCGCCCCAAAACCGTTGATGTTCACCTTGGGTAGAACTGACCTCTGATCAAGTGCATATCTTGGGGACCATGGATACACCCTGGGGACCATCGGTGTACCATGGGACTATGGGTATACCTCGGAGACCATTGATGTACCTTGTGGATCATGGGTGTACCTTGAAGACTATGGGTATACCTTGGAGACCCCGGGCATATCTTGGGGAACATTGATATACCTTGGAGACCATGGGCGTACCTTGGGGAACCATGGGCATATCTTGGGAGAGCATGGATATACCTTGGGGAGAAACTCATTAACCGAGCACACGGGAGACTTGCTGAACGAAGAACGGTGGATGCCTTGAAGAAATCTCTCTTGAATGTTGCCATACAGTATATCCATCCGCCCTAGAGAGGTCGAGTTCTGCTCTGCTGGGGACATAATTATAGCACAGCGTCTCTGGCAGGTTTCTATTGCAACTCCGCCACTGGTCGCACTCTGACAGTGCCAGTCCCAGGTTCATAGAATGGAGGAGGGCAACACTTTATCTAGATATATGAAACAGTGTCGTTAAATAGCAACATTGAAGGGGACACGATCACTGCAGTCGTACAGGGCGCTCTGGAGTCGGGAGCGCCTCTGAGTAGTTTATCCTGATCGGTCGTTATATAAATTTCCGCAATGAATGAATGAAGTCTGTTGAGGGGATATTTTATATCAGCGCAGTAGTATACGTACAGGATACTAGTGACGAAGTCCAACTCGTCCTGGTCGTTGATGCTCGTCAGATGAGCTGACCAGGACTGACATCTGTCTTCGGCTGTGCGTTGGTCGAGTTTCTCAGGCGAGAAATAGTAACAGGAGTCATTGTATAGACGCCATCCGTTTGAGCAGTAGGCAACTGAAGCGAAAAAAACACATAGATTTTATATTTGAGGTAACGTATAATTGCAGTGCAATGTAACAATGCATAAGGCCTATATCGATGACGTTTCATGCAACACCCAAAAGCACTATAGCTATATAATTGGTGTATACCTTGGGCAGAGAACATAACGAGGAGTTGAGTGTAATCTTCATACAATAGGCTACATATTATGGACAATAGAAGAGGATGCTAAGATTAATGAATCAGTCAATTGCTATTCAAATCAAATCAAATCAAATAAATCAATTTTATTCGTCCGTTTGTGACAGCAACAAGCACACCAAGTCAGGAAAAGATTACACAAAGCATAAGACATAATTATGCAGAGTCAATAAATAAAAACAAAATCAAAGCTGATCAATCTTATGCATGCATGCATGCATAAACATGCATATGCCTAATTTCAAGTAGCGGCAGTAGCCTGAGCTCTAAAGAAAAAAATACATGATTGGAATTATGGCGATGTTGCGCCGTTCTAAAAATTGTGGTCAGCCTGTGATTCGCCGACCACTTGGTTGAAAGGTCATCTAATACACCGTTTCACAGTCGCCGTTCTAGTGTCGCCCGTCGTTCATTCAAACGTCAGTAAACCAGAGTCTCATCCTACCACGAAGGTTTAGAATATAACTTTACCATTTTCGCTGTTCCTACACGAGCCTCATGCGTCAACGTACCAGGAGTTTCTGTACTGTATCCTGGGTCCAAGGCTCTCTTCTGTCGCTTGTTGGCGCGACTGGAAGCCAGCGCAGATCTCTTTACGGGGCTTAGATTGCAGATCGTGACAGCGGGAAATACGAACTGCTGTTCCTGTGTGATGGATATGCTGACACTGACGTCGTAGCGAAGGTATGTCGAGACGAGACCTCGAACATTGTAGATGAGTCCAGCTAACATCCCCAACATCATGACGATCCAGAAGCATTGCTTGAAAGCACCTACAGCAGAGAGAGAGACAGACAGACAGACATACAGACAGACAGAGAGACAGACAGACAGAGACAGAGATAGAGACAGAGACAGAAAGGCAGAAGAGAGAGACAGACAGAAGAGAGAGGGAGAGAGACAGACAGACAGAAGAGAAAAAGAGGGAGGGAGGGATGGACGGACTGACTGACGGACTGACTGACGGACTGACGGACGGAGACAGTGACAGTGATAGGGACAGAAAGACAGAGAAAGAGACAGGGACAGTGAATGGCTATAATACCTCTGGCTCTACTGAAGTTGGGAATGCCATGAGCGGTCGTCTGTTCCTCAAAGGCTGACCAGATCGACCTCCACGTTCCGGTGGATGACGAAGGATCGTGCTCGAAGTTGCTCGGAGTCATGTACCGATACAGCTTTCCGCTGCAGCATCCCGTCTCATGCATATCGGTAGAATTCCTAGAAGTGAGACGGTAAGGGAACAGAAAGGTAAAAGAAGGAAAAGAAAAAGGTAAGCATGAAGGCTGTATAAAATTCTAACGCACTGCATGAAAGAAACAGGTTAACGTCTCTGCAAAAATGATGCAATAGTTTTAGGTAGGATTTTTCTCTCATTTAATACGATGCAAAATCAATTCAAATATATTACGCATATGAACAAGCAAGGTGAGAAATGCCAGGGTGTTGAGGGATTTCAACCGCGAATCCTTCTGACAGCCCCATAGCAAATTCTGTTTTTCACACCCAACTCCAAGTGGATCATAGTCCAAATCCCAGTTATTTTTCACAATTTCCACACTGCAAACACGCATGTCATATAGGCCTACTTGTATTCACCCTCACACATATGCAGGCCAATAATTTTATATAGGCCTACAAATTTAGTGCAGTGCCCCATATCTTAGGTCTGTGTACATACCGTAGGCCTATATCAATATCATGATACTGAATCGCCCATTGTATAATAATTATTCATAGGTATTAAGAATTTCATAGTCTGCACTCTGCAGTCCGTTGAGCATCGTATATCATCATCACAGATGCAAACATTGACAGTGTATGATCTCATATTAAATTCATATCCATAATGTGTACTTAAGCTCATGCAAACCATGGAAGAACAGTGTTCAATGGTCATTCGTGTTATGTTATTCCATTTTTCTATTTGGAAGGGAAACATTGAGCAAGGAAATCGATGGAAACAATGGAATCTGACAGCCTATACGTTTACCTCCCTGGGATTGCATACCCCGGCACAGCTGTTTTTGGAAAGGTCCTATATAAATAAATTTCTTGAACTCGAGTCAATGAATTAGTGAGCGGAAACACAGCGCTGCATGCAAGCTGTTCTGTTTACGTGGCGGCAAAGATGAAGAAACTGAAAATATCTTAACGATTTTTATGCTGTCAAAGACAATAGTCTGCGCAGACAATATGATAATATTATCAATGTTCTGTTGCCAGGTGGGAAACAATTATTGGACTACACTGTATTTCTTAAAGACACCGTGGTCAGGTGAGGAAACGAGTTTTGGCACACATACACAACTCTACATACACGCACACACCCATTTGTGGGTCGCGGTGGTGTGGGGCATATTCCTTGCCTTGTAGACGGAAGGTTGTGGGTTCGAATCCACCTCAAGCCGCCGCGTTGGGACTCTGAGCAAGTCATTCATTTGCAAATTTCCTCATGCGGTTCGGCGTCAAACTCCGATTCAGTGTCCGCGCTGTAGTCGGGAACGCTTCTGAGTAGTAATCTTGAAGGGGCGCTATAACAAGAGCTCATACGCACATGCATTCACGCTTGCTTGCAAGCACGCATACAAGCACACAAACAAACAAGCACACACACAAGTAAGTAAGCGCACACGCACGCTCATATCAACACGCACAGTTATAGGCAAATGTAGGATATAATAGGCTATATGCACAGTTGCACACATACATACAGGCCTATTTTGTCGCATAAATAATGTGCTTAGGCCTAAAAAAAATGTTGTGTTTCCGGTAACATAGCTAAAAAAAATTGGGTAGGTAGGTCGGAAAATATTTTTATTTTGTAAAATATTTTTATGCAGTGACCATCCGAAAAAGTATACCCCACTAGTCTTTTTTGCACGCTGAAACAAAGTACGTGTTCTAAGCAAGTATAAACTGCCTATTTCCCGACTGTCTGCACCTAAAACTGCTCTAGAAACAGTACTATTAATTTCATTTTGTTGATGTCTCTTATGTTATGTCAATACAAATGTAAAAAAAATATTTGTTGAAAAAAAATTTAAATTTTTTTTGGAAAAAAAAATTTTTTTTTGAAATAAATTTTTTTAAAAAAATTTTTTTTTAAAAATATTTGGGTCGCGGCCGTAAAAATGGGTCGGTCGGGTTACCGGAAACACAACAATTTTTTTTACGCCTTATAAATAAAAATAATTAAATTTTATATTAGCCTGCAAACTATAATATTACAATAGTTATGTATGCTATTATACTGCACGTCGTAACTGACTCGAGACTGTTATGCGATTTTAATGCCACTGTTAATTTGATAAGCTTTGTTTTGGTTGAATTGAATTAAATGTGGCATCTCTCTCACACACAGTGTAACGTAAAACTCGGAACAATAAATTTACCATAGAACGTAATATCTTGTGCTAGGCTGCATGTTATGTAATAAAGAGCGACACACATAGGCCTAAGCCGAAATGTATATAGCCTAAACTATAACGGAAAATGTAGACATAATTTGATGGTTCTTTTGCCTAAATTAAAATGCTAACCCGACTCAGTATAGTTCACTACAAAACATGACTGTGATAAAAAATTAACTTTTAAGCAATGTAAAAACAACGTTGGAATGCATAGCTTACAGCGTTAAAATTTATATTAAAATGTAATGCGATGTAATGTAAGACAATACGTACCGTGCGGAGCTCATGAGTGGAGCGTCGTAATGTAACCCAACTGCTGCAGACGATGTAAATGTAAAGTTGTAGGCCTAAACGATACTCAAAAGAGTTCAAGTTTCTTCTTCACGAGGAGGAAATGTTCGATTTCAGAAAGGCGTTGGAGTGTTACGCACATGCTAAAACAGCTGGTACACGGAAAAGAGTAGAATCAACAATTAATCTATGGATCATTATAATTAGACTGTCTTGAGGATCTATTAATGCCTTTGCATCGTTTTTTGTCTTTGTTGGAGCCTTAATTACGCTGTGGTGTAGCGGTGTGTTCAGTGCTTTATAACTGGAGGGTCGCAGGTTCGAATCTGTATAGGTCTACGCCTACTTAGGTCAATCACCAACTTTGAAGATTTGAATTAATTACGCATTGATCGAAAGTTTGCATTCGCGCTTCCCTACTGAAATAAATCCGCAGTCGATAGCCTACTTCTCGAAAAACTCTATTCAATTTTATTATGCAAGTCAATGAGCCTACCAAGAAGAATCTCCACATTCCATCCGACAAGAGTAGGCCTACTGCATTCAGCATACGGTCAACTATTCGCAGTGAAGAGCAAATCGTTACTGTCTGCGTTCAACTATAGCCTACTACTACGACTCCGTGACCATTCTATCGCAACACAATGGCGCACTCAACACGCTTGCATGCATTATCGTTTTGTGCCGTGACCTCATGCGGCTGGCGTTTTGTCATCAGTTTAAATCAAGGGCCGATTGTGAGTACGGTTGCAGCGACAAAGAAAGGCTCAGCCAAGATTTTTATATTAGGGGTGAACTGAAGTGGACTTTTTGGGACAGTTAGGAGAGGAAGTACAGTTCATCGGCCTCACCTTTCTGCATAGTCACTGGAACTCCTCTCTGGAATACCCCTCTCTGACACGACAGACAATTCAATTCAAACTTGTTTATTCAGAGAGATCAAAGTCAAGAATGCAAAAAAATGCTTAAAAATGCATTGCGGTGAAAACATGAAAACAATTTTAACCTTTGATTAGAAGTGGAGATGTCTCTGAGAAAGGGTAACCTAGAAAGGGAATTGAATTGAATGAATAGCGCAACATATTAAGATAAATTATTCATCAGAGACGCTCACGCACAATTACAATGAAACCCCAGAATGGAACAGAATGGTTCCCAGGGCCGGATTTACCTGTAAGCCAACTAGGTAACTGCCTAGGGCCTCCGGAATCTGGGGGCCTCCAAAAATGAATTTCTAAATTTTAAAAGGCACTGCATTTTTACTTTAATTCTTTTTAAGACTGTTCGCAGTGTGAAGTGTTAACTCTAGGAACCAGAAATCTATCTTTCGCATGATTCCAACATGAATATTATTCTGCAGACACTGTTATTTTAGTCCATTTCTTATCTTGTATTTTCTTCAGACACTAGCTGTTGCGGGATTTATTAAAAGAATTCTTGCCGAAATAGAAATATACGTAGAATTAGGAATATGCATTGTGTCTGTTTTTTCTTAAGTGGGGCCTCATAATTGAAATTGCTTAGGGCCTCACTCTGTTCAAATCCGGCTCTGATGGTTCCCAAACGTTTCTGACAACAACCATGATAGAGAAAGTGAGTTTTAGTTCAGCGTTCGCCGTCTCATGTAATCGTAATCGTAATCTCCAAATTTCTAAAGCGCTACTTGAAAGCCAAGCGCGGGGCACCAGCTTATTCACGATCGCTGTTTTAACATTCATGCGCATATTTAACAACTTACTCATTCGTCCTCGATCCTGCCGTCGACGCCGTGGGCAGCGAGTCACAACACCTACCCCCCCCCACCTCCACCCCCCCCCCCCCCACCTCCACCCCCCCCCCCCCCCCACCTCCACCCCATCCCCAACCCCAAATACGTCGCAGTAAGAAAATCCATTGATCGACCTTTGGAAGGATAAATAAATAGAATATCGACGGGAGTTCTTTCAGTGGCGCGAACGCGTTAGCAGGAAAGCTTCCGGTCGGCGCAAAGAAAGCACACATGGCAGTCAACGCAAACGCGACAAATGCAAATAAAAGGAACGGAATTATTCGATCAGGAAAATAAGCGTCTGACGTTCGGTATTCGTAGAATTTATTATGTGGCGCCTTTTTTCGCTTGTTCGATCGTGTTCGCCCGTTTTCCGGGTGCGAGGAGCTGACATGCGCGATTATATTGAAAGTAGATCTATAATAGAACCGATCGGCCGGGACTGCTACTGCTGGTGCTGCTGCTGGTGCTGCTGGTGCTGCTGCTGGTGCTGCTGGTGCTGGTGCTGCTGCTGATGCTGGTGCTGCTGGTGCTGCTGCTGATGCATGGAGCGTAAAGTGATGACGGATTGTTTGTACAATGACTATAGTGTTATTTGTGCGCAATGGTACGGTAGGTCACCGTAGGTGTATCCCCCCAACCCCTACGCTGTTTGAACTGGGTACCGTATGCCCCGCTTTTTCTCATCATGAATAAACAATGCATGCAAACAGCGTGTGAGTTTTTATGAACGTAACATAACATAGCATAAAATATGGGAATCTGTGCTGCGTGATTTTCTGTGAAAAACTCAGCAGGAATAGTGTGCTCCCAACCAGAGCTTTGCACCCACTTATAGCGTCGCCGGTCATAATATTTTGATAGTCGATCGGCGCAGAGCTCTGCTCGGAGTCGAACTTTGCAAGGAAAGCAGTTGTTCAAACAGAATAGAGTGTTCAAGTGCTTGCAAAACATATAAGGAATGGGCTTCAAGAGGTTTCGAAGACAGAAACACAATTATTCTCACCTATTAGTCCTACTGAGAGCTGGATTATTATTATATACCATCAGTCACTGAATATGAACATTTTTTAAATGTCGACAAAGAACATTTCAGCATTTTAGATGGCCATTTGCGCAAAGAAAGCGCTGCCAGAAACATCTTTGCTATTCTTCATGAAGAGTGTACTCTAAAGTATCAAGCCCGACCCCTCACGAATTTTTGGCGGTGCTCTATAAATCATCACCATGACACTGGCCAGCGTTTGGTTCAGAAATGCATTGGAATCTTGCCGCATTGAACCACATTTCTCGATGGCCAATTCTGCTAAATGCATGCTGTCAGAAAATTTCTTAACAGTTCTTCATGAAGAGTGTGCTATGCCTACTGTACTGCTAAGTCTGCTATGCAAGTATCCAGCCCCCACCACACACGAAATTTTTCAGATGCTTCAAGCGCCAAACGGGCTCCAGCCAGCGTACGTTTGATTAAATTTTAGAAACGCATCCGAATCTGGCCACATTGGCCACAATCATACTCAATGACAATTCCGCAGAATTTCCTCTCCCAGGCAACTTTGTAGCTGTTCTTTTTTTAAGAGTGTGATGCTAAGTATCCAGCCCCAGTACTCGTGAGCTTTTGGCGTCGCTCGAGAAGTCATGTGCCGGCTAGAGTTTGATTTCGACAAATCTTCGTTTGTAGGAATCTTCAAGGTCTTTAGATTTACTTATAGTCTAACGCCGAAAATTCCATGTTCTGGTTCGTTTTAACTTGAGAGCTACATGAAAGCAATCGAAACGTACTACCCAAACTCCGCATTGGTGGTCCAATAGTAATATAAATTCTAGTCTAGTTCAATTATCAGCTTTTTCAATTCTCAACATTTGGTATAATGCCTATATCTTCTGGTAGTATACAGTCTGAAATGGAGCGACAAAAAGTTTGTTGAAGTAGATCCAATCTGATTATATACGATATCATAATCAGGCCTATCGAAACTTTGTATAATGTGTAGGCCTACAACTGTGCGCACATTTTTGCATTTACGAACATATCATTGCGTATTATAAACTTCATGTGATCGACATGTGAGCAGACGTTATCGAGCACGAAATAATCCCCACGGAAAGTATTTGTAGACTGTGGGCTACAACATAAAGTTTTTGTGCAAGGTGTGTGTTATTCTGACACCTGCTCCATCTTTGCTTGCTCTGCACACTGCACAGGACCTTGCACCAAAGTATTCATACAGCGTAAATTTCAAGTCGTGTGAAACCGCAACGTTTATTAATGACCCTAGCTGATAAAGACAGATGAGAATATAAGTAAATAAGAGTTAAGAAAGAGTGTGTATATCAAACTTATTTGCACATTTATCATACATGTATATAAATAGGCCCTATATAACCTAAAATTATTTTTATATAAGTAATTAAGTATATATGCAGATAGCCTACATTTTACATTGTATATTGGACTAGTTTTTCGTTTTTCTGTTCTGCCATCTGCTATCTTATTAGTGTCTTGTTAGTTTCCCGATTCTATGCAGATCTGCGAATCTTTTCGATCAGCAGAACCGAGAAGTCGGTTATGAATTCGAGGATTTCAATGAATGTCATGAAGGCGAAACCAAACCAAAGACCAACGACGCCACCGATATCAGAGATGAAGTTTATCAACTGAGGAAAAGAAACAATATGGCGAATCATACGTATAGTCGTCATCGTCGTCATTGTCATCATCGTTGTCGTCGTCGTCCCCGTCCTCATCATATTCATAATCATCATTTTCATTCGCATCCTCATCCTATCCTCCTCATCACCGTCATCGTCATCATGATCATGATCTTGATCATCATGATCATCGTGATCATCATGATCATCATCATCATCATCATCATCATCATCATCATTATCATCATCGTCGTCGTCATCATCAACATAATCGTGGCAACGCATATATGCAATAATGCAACGGAACTTATATATTTGCAACGTATATACATGTATATACAAACGAAGCTATCAGTTTTCTGGAATGGCCTTCCTTTTGAGCTACGCCCTACACCCTGGGACTCTATACCAGGATCGTTTCTTAAATTCTTACTAAACCTAAACTGTTCTTTTGGCGCGCTGGAGTCGGGAGCGCCTCTGAGTAGTTTTTTTACTTGAAGGAGCGCTATATAAATATCCGAATGAATGAATGAATGAATGAACAACGGAACCTAAAACTTGCTGGCCCATATGCAAGAGGCAACGAAATCTATTTTTGACCTTTAGCCAATATGCAAAGATGCAAAGGTGTAAGATGGGAGATTCGGATGTATAATTGTGTACCTGGTACTTGGGTGTTTCACTGATATCTCTTGTTATAAAGGACTTGTAGAAAACCTCAAGTTTGACGATATTCTCGTCGAAATGTTTTTCATTCAGCGTTGATCCCATCTTCACATCCAGACTTCTGCGAATTATATCCTAAAAATAATAAAGGTTGTCTTACATAAATAATAAATCATTATTCAAATTAAACTGTAATTCATTGAATTTATTATTAGACTAGCAGTAGATCTACTCATGAAGAAAAATAGATTTAGTGTGACGACTGTGATCCGCCTATAAAATTATTGTTTACCAAGCTTTTGAGCACGCGCCGTTGTGTGGATCAAAGATAAAAATTACGGCCAATGACAGTGGCAAACAAGCATGGGCGGAGTTTGGTTTCCGTTCTTGGGGGCTAACCCTGAGTATGGGCCTTATTGGGAGGGCCAACCCAGAATAGGGTACCATTTTCATGGCAAAAAGTTGATTCTGGGCCTTCTTGGAGGGGGTTAGCCCTTTCTAGCCTCTGATAAACTCCGCCCATGCAAAGAAGAGAATATGGGGCATGTGTGGCGTATTGAAGAGAATAGCAAATTCTGATCAGTTATGTCCTGGGATTCTGGAGCGCGAAGAAAAGAGTAAGACCAAGGAAGAACTGGGTGGACGCCATCGGCGAAGCAAGGCCGTGGCTAGGGGGTGTTTTGGGGGTGTTTGAACACCCCTCCCCAAATGGAAAATGTAAAAAATAATATAACGCATTTACTAGCACATGATGTAAAATCCATGAAATAAAACCACGAAAACACCAATCGAAATGAAAACACCAATCGAAAAGAAAAATGCAAAAATTAACAGAATGCATTATGCATTCGCTATCACATAATGAAAAACGCTTGTGTAACGAATTAAATGCTTAACAAACGAATTAATTAACTGATGAACTGTTTAATTATTAATTATAGGTAATAGTCAAGCTAGCGTAATTACTGGCGTATTAGTTATTTATAATGAACAGTTGTGGCTTAGCTTAATATAAAAACAAATGCGCAACAAAAGTCAGTCAACGCATGAGGAGGCCAGAAACAAGCGTTACGCACAGGACGATAACAAGGCGCGCGTTGGCAGCGTGCCAAGAAACTCACGAGGCAGACGACAGCAATAATAACATTGATTTGGGGCAAAAACTTTCGACGAGACGGTCGCCATTAAACATTTTGGCGATTCGTGAAGTTAATTCGAAAGGCCTCGATGATCCATTGTGGGAAAGTAAGATTTCAGTGTCTACTTGTTCCTACTGCAGAACTGTAAGTCCGAGGGGAAGGTAGTACCTTTGGCCGGTTAAGTTTAGTGACTTTGCGAAGCGCTGAACGTTTTCGAGCGATTGACAGTTGGTGAGAATTGAGCAATCGGCGAGAACTGTGAAATCTGAACATTTTCGAGCGATTGACAGTTGATGAGCAATCGGCGAGAACTGTGAAATCTGAACATTTTCGAGCGATTGACAGTTGATGAGCAATCGGCGAGAACTGTGAAAATCAATTGCGATTGATCTGAAGTGAGCGAGGAGGCGAAGCAGCATCGACAACGGAGGTGGAAGACCGGTAGGCTGCGGTGAAGAGACGAAGCCTACAATTCAGCATCAGTACGGTGGTGAACTACGACGGACGACTTCGAGGGAGGGTCAACCGATCCTTTCTTGTCCATCCAGTCTGTTCCCTGTATTCGAGACGAGGACCGAGTGAAATCTTCTTGAGTGAAGGACTTCATCATCCAACGAGAATGGACGCATGAGTGAAGATAAGACCACTCACAATAATAATTATTTAATCAAATACGCCACACTAGGTAGTTAGGTCATTGAATATTATTTATCGTTGAATGTTGATATTTATATTATACATCAAAAATGAAATACAGCGAGTTATTGTTGTAGGCTAATTCTAAGTAACATTCTTGATCACCCATTACGAATCACTGAGTTTATAAAGCGTCTAGGGTGAAACCTGGTATGCGACAGCTTGAAATCTTTAAGAAAAAGCAATCGACTTTTTTGATAGGAAAAAATAATGGTATGTTATCCTGAAAATTTGAACAAATGACTAAAAAAAAGGTCATCAACTTTTTTATAGGAAAAAATAATGGTATACCGGTAAGTTATCCTGAAAATTTGAACAAATGACTAAAAAAGGTCATCAACTTTTTTATAGGAAAAAAATAACGGTACGTTATCCTGGAAATTTGAACAAATGACTAAAAAAGGTCATCAACTTTTTCGACATAATAAATGGATGGTATGTTTTCTTGGAAACACCCCCGAAATCAAATCCTGGCTACGGCCTTACGGCGACGACTTGGAGGAGTCTCGGGGGGATGACGCGGAGCATGTACATGTGTAGATGGCGATGGGGACAGAGACGAGTGGAGGAGACGCGTCCCATCTCCACCCATAGGAAGGACTAAGTAGGGGCCTAATAAGCTCCCCGGTGCTGACACTCGTTTCTTAAATAGGTGCTCCATAAATTACACCAATACGTCTGCGGTATTGCGACGTAGCATATGCATGTGAATTTACCATACCATTACCATTACAATGTAATACTTGAGTGTGAACTACCTCTAGGACTTTCTCTTACAGTAGCTCTATATAAATTTACTACGATTACGGTTAACATAAGAGTTACCGCGTATACAAACAATGCTTACCTTCATCGCCGTGGCTGGCCACGCGGATACAGAGGTTATCATCTGAAAGAGCTTGTCGCTAAAGTAATAAAGTATCATAATAGTACAAATGTAACTGTAGCCTACATGTAGGTGTAGTAATGTAATTACTTCGCGGCGACGTTGCTTCTATGTGTATACTGCAGAGTGGATATCGTCAGCTACGACGCCGTAAATACCTAGCCTACTCCAATGCTAGATGAAAGGCACCAGCTTATTCACGAGCGCTGACCTAAAGCTTGATACTTTAAACTTATGGGTAATTGGAATGACATTGAAGAAGCACTTTTGAGTTGCCCTGGACATGCGTCGTACTTACCGTGTTCATTTAAGCGCGAAAAACACAAGGACATGTTACGTTAGGTCTGCTGTATATACGCACACAAATATTCTGAGGAAATATATTCCCAGTATTTTCGATTCCAATAAGGCTAAGCTATAGACTAGATTCACTAGAATGTTTAATCATATACATGAACTTAATCTCAGACCAAAAAGAGTTTTAGACAGCCTCATTATTTGCCCTTGGATGTGTGCTGGTCTGTTTTACTCTGGGTTTGCATACTACTATGTATGCATACTGTCCATATAAACATACATGTATGCAAACTTGTATACATACATGCATAGAAACATACATACATGCATAGGCCTACATGCGTGCATAGCACTGCATACATACTTAAACACGTACACTTGCACATGCTTTATATAGCCTACAAACACACGCAATCATAATTATAAAACATACTGTAAGTCTTCTATTCTTAGACACACACATACATGCATAGTTATATACATATATACCGATCACATAAGTTATATATAATCTATGCAAAATTATGCATACATACACATGAATTCGTAATATATATATACATAACCTTGGTGCACATTCTCACGTGTGTAACCTACTTGCGTAATTCATCATCATCACGTTTCTTACTTGCATCTATCTGGACAGTCACAGACGAGTTTGTTTTCGGCGTACAGTCTGCTTACTTCGTATTTGCAATCGTCTGTAATTAACCGTAAACTCAGCATTAAATATTACCGTATATTCAGTAGCCACTACCGTATACTCAGTCGCCATGACCGCCAATGTAGTCGCCATGACAGTAAACTCAGTATCCATAAATGTATAGGCCTATACTCAGTAGGCTACTCACTGTATTCAGTGGCCATTACCGCACACTCAGTGACTATTACCGTAAATAATTTATTCAGTGGCTATTAACATGAGCTCAGTAGTCTGTATATTACAAGTGGGGATACAAATCAGGCCTGATACACACACACACACACACACACACACACACACACACACACAAAAAGGTTAAAGGCTACAAGTAGAAGTCCCTTAAAATCGATACATTTTCTCGGTTTTTTACAGCGATTTGCCAAGGTTCACGTAATATACCGGGTGGCGCATAAAAAACGTCCCCAAACTTTGTTAATCTGGCAAAGATCTAATTTCAGAGATATCAAATATTAATTTACACCAAAATGTTAAGCAATCATTTCTGTGCACACATGTCAAATTTCAAGAGAGTATGTTTATTATATCACACTCTGCGGCAAGGTTATAACGTCGTACCTGTTAAAATATTTTGCACAAAACTACGTCATTTATTTTGCCGCGAACGAAAGTCTTCAATTGCGCCAGTAAGACTTTATCATGAGACTAGTCGTTTCTCTAAACAAATTTAATGGCATCTGCTGGAGTTTCGATGCACGGTAAAACACACATCATCGTCATTGATCCTCGGAAAACCAAAGTCAATGGAGAGTAGGCCTATTACATTGGCTTGTTACGCGATAAGCTCATTCCCGAACGTCGTATAGGCCTAGTACGTAGACTCAATCCTGATGACAATTAGGCCTACATCTTTCAACAAGACAGTGCTCCTTCACATCGTTGCAGATTGGATCAGCATTTTCTTCAAGCAAACATCCCTGATTTTATCCACAGTGATGCCTGGCCTCCAAACTCTCCCGATCTAAATCCTATGGTCTACTTATGCACGGAGCGCCCCAAAGGAGCTTGTGTAATGTGTATGCTGGTCGCAGAAAATTGTTTCTAAAATTAATGCTGACGAACTTAAGCAGGTCATTGAAGTAAAAAATTAATGGTCTCTATTAGACGACACACAAATAGGCCTACAGAAGTCAACAGGACAGTGGAAATTGCGTTTAAGGGTCGTTACAAGAGAAAGCGGAGGATCAATCAAACATTTGCTCGCGTAAAACATCATCATTAAACAACTGAGCAAAATTTTGGCCATGGGTCATACAGTTCTAACAACAATTTCTCTCAAACGGTTGAGTATTTTTAGCTAAAATTTGGTTGTGTTGTACAAATATGAATTATAATTAGTTTGATGTACTATGATTTAGTTTATCTTTAAAATTGTTTAATTGCCAGCCTGCCAGGTTAACAACGTTTGGGAACGTTTTTAATGACGTAGGTTTGTGCAAAATATTTTAACAGGTACGACGTTATAACCTTGCCGCAGAGTGTGATATAATAAACGTACTCTCTTGAAATTTGACATGTGTGTACAGAAATGATTGCTTAACATTTTGGTGTAAATTAATATTTGATATCTCTGAAATTAGATCTTTGCCAGATTAACAAAGTTTGGGGACGTTTTTTATGCGCCACCCGGTATTGTAAGTGGGTGCGTGTGTGTGTGTCGTGGAGGGAGCGGTGTACGGACAGGTAGGCCTACGGCTGGACATGGACCTGGAATTTGTTCGTACCCTGAGTGATGTTGGATGTTGAGCAGACTGGAACAGTGGCGTATCCAAAAGTCTTTCCAGACGATGGAACGTATGGATCAGCGCATCCACATCTCTCGATTACATTCCTTTGGTAGCATGTCTTCAGACAGCCCTACACAATTTATATATATGTAATTTATATATGTTACAGTCAATGTGTACAATCAGTCATTGTATACAATGACTAACATTTTCAGCCAGTTGACACAATGACTGATTCGGTCAGGCATTGTATACAATGACTAAAAAAACCAGCGATTTTACACAATGACTGAAAATTTATGGTCCTTATTGTACACTTTGACTGATTCAAGTTAGGAGGTGTGTTGATAATTATTGTAGTGTCTGCGACGGCGGGTGGGGCTAGGCGGAATAATAATAGGAACTTGAGTCGGTGTGAGGAGGTGTGTTGATAATTAGGCCTATTGTAGTGTCGGCGACGGCGGGTAGGGCTAGGGGAGGGTAGGAAACTTTTCTGGTAGGAATAACAATAGGTCTGCCGTGTCAGTGCCATGGAAAAGTATAAAAGTTAAAACTTCCAGCAAGCTCAACGGTAAAACTGAGTTATGGAGAACACAAGCGTTTCTATGGAGAGTCAATTCAAGGAGAGGTTAGTACATCTGCACACCGGCGATAAGAAATCTGTCTTGATTCCTAAAGATGAGTATTTCACTTTAGTTGACGAAGTGAAGGAAGCAGAAAAAGAAACAGGGACCTCAAAGACTTGGAGGCAGTATTATCTACTGAAACGGTACCAGATTCTGATTTGCGGTGATGTCGAAAAGCTAATCAGAAAGAAAAAGGACGAGGGGGACGATGTCGTTTATTTCGCTCACAACGATGACATTTTTGACATTATCAAGCGCGTTCACGTTTCTACAGGACACGGTGGAAGAGACAAGATGATGAAAGTTTTGTCCGTTAAATACGCTAACATTACACGTGAAGTCGTCGAAATGTACAAGTCACTTTGTATAGAGTGCGCAAAGAAACGTAAACGTCCAGCAGTCAAAGGAGTCGTTGTTAGACCAATCCTGAGTAACGACTATGGCTCCCGTGGACAAGTGAACCTAATTGACATGCAATCGATGCCGAATGGGAATCACAAATGGATAATGGTTTATCAGGACCATCTTACCAAGTTTTGCGTCCTCCGCCCTCTATCTTCAAAACGAGCTGCGGAGGTCGCTTACCAACTCGTCGACATCTTCCTACTGATTGGAGCACCTCATATCCTGCAAAGCGATAATGGGTCCGAATTCACGGCCACAGTTATCACCGAGCTAAAAGCGCTCTGGACCGATTTGCTTATGGTTCATGGCAAGCCTCGGCATCCCCAGAGTCAGGGATCAGTGGAACGTCTTAACTGTGATATCAAGGACATGCTGATTGCGTGGATGGGGGATAACAGCTCTACTGATTGGCCGATTGGACTGAAGTTTGTTCAATTCATGAAGAACACTAGCTATCATTCAACTATAAAGCAAACTCCATTCTCGGCACTGTTCGGCGGAAATCCTCGTGTTGGACTTCGATCAACCAACCTTCCGACAGAAATTCTCGAACGTTTGGTAACGGAAGACGAACTGTTTGCAGCATTTAATCCGGTTCCGTCTGCGATCACTCCGGACCCGGCCACTTCAGCAGCTCAAGCCAAAGAGATCGCTCCGGTCCCGTCGACTTCTGCGGCTGAATCCGAAGAGATCTCACCGACTCCGTCGACTTCAACAGTTCAAGCCGAACAGATCACTCCTACCCCGTCGACTTCAACAGTTCAAGCCGAACAGATCACTCCTACCCCGTCGACTTCAACAGTTCAAGCCGAACAGATCACTCCTACCCCGTCGACTTCAACAGTTCAAGCCGAACAGATCACTCCTACCCCGTCGACTTCAACAGCTCCAGCCCAGGAGGAAACTGGGGCGACTTTACCTCATCGAAAACGAGCACGGGAAGGAATTGTTCAACAAGCCGAACGTATGATCAAGCGTAGCAGACTGGAACATGCACCAGGTAATCCTGGCGATAATGTAACTGTACCAATTCCTTTGGTGGACAGAGGACGTGGTGATCCAAGGAATAATATGGGCATCATTATTGATAGAGACAACAATGACTTGTATCGGATTGCTGTTCGCGGAGGAATCCTGCAAGGTAAATATGCACGAAACCAGTTCGATCTGTGTACCCAGATACTACTCACTCGCAACGATGTCTCAGAGGATTCAAATATCGGATTGCGTAGGGCAGTACAGTTAGAGTCGAAATGTGGTGGTCAAGGCTTTACAAAATGTAACTGTTCTGGAGGTAATAGATGTTCATCTAACAGATGCAAATGCTTCAAAGCTAAAGTTAATTGCAACAGCAGATGCCATACTTCTCTGACATGTGATAATAAAATTTGAATTGAATTTGCCTCGAACATTATTAAACATTTATGATTTTTAAATGTCAAAGTTATGTTTCTGCTTATTATGTATCTGCTTTGGATGTTATTAAACTTTTATGATTTTTAAATGTCAAAGTTATGTTTCTGCTTATTATGTATCTGCTTGGATGTTATGTAACATTTATGATTTTAAAATTTCATTAAAAAAAGAAAAACACAAAAAAGAACAAAAAAAAGAAAAAGTAAAAACAAAAGAAAAAAGAATACAAGAAATTGAAAGAAAATGAAAAAAAGAAAATAACTCTGCCAAAGCTGGTTCCAAGCCCAGTCGAAAAAAGAGGAGGATTTTCTTTTAAATCTTTAAAAAAATTACAGAAATGATGAATCGCTGATGAATCGTCCTAGATTCCCCCACCCGCCGTCGCCGACACTACAATAATTATCAACACACTTTCTAACTTGAATCAGTCAAAGTGTACAATAAGGACCATAAATTTTCAGTCATTGTGTGAAATCGATGGTTTTTTTAGTCATTGTATACAATGCCTGACCGAATCAGTCATTGTGTCAACTGGCTGAAAATGTTAGTCATTGTATACAATGACTGATTGTACACATTGACTGTAACATATACATAAATCTATATATATAAAAATGTAACGGCGTTCGCAGGAATCTTCCTTATAAAGGATCTTGGTAAGTCCTGGACCGATTCTTTTCAAAACTGCAGCAAAACGTTCCGTTAATATAGGCGCGGGTTTGTATAATGCTTTTTTCCTGAAATCTTTCACAACAAAAAAACAACTTTCACTTCGATTCGACCGATTCCGAGTTGAATATGCGCTATATGAACCTTGCGCAACCGCCATTTTTAAACGAGACCTATTTTGGGCGAATGCATTTCGACGGTTTCAATTTGAACTCACAATCGGTCGAATCGAAGTGAAAGTTATATCTTTTTGTTATGGACGGTTTGAATTTTAACTCTGAATCGGTCGAATCGAAGTGAAAGTTATTTTTTTTAAAAGATCTGCAAATTCGACTGTTTTACGCCCGTCGATAGGCTTTGCTTCGGGCGCGTGTTCCGTTTATGTAGCGCATTTCAACACATTCGATTGCGGCCTATTTGATGTTCCGCGTCGCTCTGTTCCGCGTCACTGTCGGCCCGTGTCGGAAAGGAACGGTGTGAGGGAGGAAAGGAAGGGAAGGAGCGGGACGAAGAGGGAGGGGAGAGATGGAGGATGTAGGGGAGGGGAGTGGAGGGGAGGGGAGGAGGGGGAGTGGGAGGGGTGGGAGGGGGAGAGGAAGGGGAGGGGAGAGGGGCGGGGAAGAGAGGGGGAGAAGAGGGGGAAGAGGGGGAGGGGAGGGAGGGGGAGGGGAAGGGGAGAGGGAAGGGGGCGGGGGAGAAAGGGGAGGGGGAGGATTGGAGGCAGAGGACGGTCTTTTCTGCCACAGCAACGCGTGGCCGGGTTCAGCTAGTAGACTATATATATAACACTATATATAATATATATAATTTTTTATGAGAAATATTTTGATACATGTCTGTGTCTCTATCTTCGTGTCTCTCTCTCTCTATTTATCACTGTCGATCTGTTTCTCTGTCTCGCTGTGTGTCTCTGTGGCTAAGTATTTGTCTCGGCATAGGAAACTGTTGGTTGCCAACGCCCCATATGCCGTGGATGAGAAAATGGAGTTGCTAGCAACGTATAGCCTATAATGTATATGCCGATGCTGGGAAAATAAAAGATAATAGTATCTGAAAATTAATTCAAGTTGGTCCCTGTCTGCCTGCCTGCCTGTCTACCTGTCTGACTGTCTGTCTGTCTGTCAGTACGCTGATTGTCTTTGTACATTCTGCTGTCTCGACCTTGAAAGAACGGAAGTGCAGTGTATTATCCTCCTCCAGGCTGTCTATATAATTTCTGTATGCATAAACGTCTATGACTTGCACGAGTAACTTAAGCCCACACTATCTCCGCTCTCCAATGGAGATGGCTGCATGGATCATTGTCATTCCGCCGGTCACGTAGGGCATCTGTCAATCAACACTGCATCCACGATAACATCTCTGGGATCTCCTATAATGTTGAACTCTCCAGAAAAAATTATTGAGTATAGCACATAAACCACGAGTCTTTGTGATTTGGAGATAATGTGACAAACTAGAGCGACTTTTCCGTGTGAACACATTTTCTTGACCAGTCACATGACCACGCGATCTGTGCTTCTGAGAGACACTCAAGCGGCGCTATATCAAGTGTGCAGCAGCTGTATCTAGATCACACAAACACAAATGCAAGCGTACAAACAATAGAAGAGTCGCGTACGCCTGAGTTGTACTCCACTTGATATCGTTCCGAATAGACGCTTCTCTGTCGATCGTCAACGCTTCCAGTGCAGTTGCCATAAGGGAATGGTTGCCTCTCAACGGTTGTCTATACAGCAAAGAAACAAGCCATAGCCATAACCATAAGTCTTATTGAACCAAGCAACATTATCATGATATCGAGAAGCATGTACAGTAGAAAAGCAGACTAGCAACAAAGGATCAATGGGGCTATAACCATAAGGAACCTCGGTTCCGCTAGTGGGCCACCTGTAACATTGAAATAAATTTTGGGCAGAGTTGGTAGTAATACAGGTACTCAGATGCGTACCTGGTGGGCTGGTATCAAACCCGAACTCGATAATCCTCTCGCTATTTCAAGACTTCTTTAAGGCGAGTCCACGAAGCATGGATTCAAAGCGGGCAATCCATAAATATCACAATCAAAAGGAGGGCGATTAGAATTGGGCTACGCAATGCGTTTTACGCAAAAGTAAAGGGCCTATTGTTAGTTCCTAATTTGCGACAAGGAGCGAGTGTTCAAGTTTTCGTATCTAATAATGAGACGTCATTTTCCACTTCTCCTATTTCCCTAACCGCTTAAACTCTAAACAGCATTCACCCCAAAGCCGTCTATCTAATTGCTTCGAGTTTACGATTACTACGATATAATATAAGGACAAGGCCGTATTTTATGGAGGTGGGGGTGTTTGGGCGTTTGAACACCTCACTTTCCCAAAATGAAATAATGTAATAATGAAATAATGCATTTACTAATACTAATACACGATGTAAGAACTAAAGAGGATTTGAATTTTTTGAAGCTCTTATTTCTACGAGAAATTTTACAATAGCCTACATTAGATCACGAGTTCACGATGATGATCTAATTATGATGATGGTGTGAAAGCTACTTTCGTCAGTTTATTCCGCTGCTCGTCGGGTTGCTCAAGATCGAGTAAACACCCCTCCCAAAAAATGCTGGCCACGCCTTGTACATGGACGACATCTGACCTGTTGTATTCCGACGGAAGTCAGGTGACCTGGACTGACTGTGACTCCGTCGTCTTCCGGAAAAGCGATCTGGTTTTGCGAAAGTACAACGACTCGAATGCCTGCGATGTCTCCCACCTCATCCACGTATTCGTCCTGTTGGATGTTGGCCGTCAACACCAGTCCGTGCTTTGGTCCGCTGTGAGCAGACATTCTCGTCTGCGCCGTGTAGTTGGCCCAACCGGAGTTGAAGACGAAACAGTTTCCGTACAGGTTGTTGTAGAACGTCGTAAAGTCTCTGACACAGAAGAGCAACAAGCATTCTCACTTAACACAGCGCTCGTGAATATGCTGGTGCCCTGCGCCTGGGTTTCGAGTGGCGATCTAGAAGAGGAGCCATGGGCATTAACTTCTTCTGCCCCACTCTCACTCGATGGAAACGGAATTTTAAAAAACGGGGGAAAACGTGTTTTTTTCGAAAAAATAAAAAAAGACCAAAAACGATAAAACAACGGAAACGGAAAATAATTTGACTCTGCTACATCTAAAACCGCATTTTAACCTTGAATACATTTATTAGAAACCTACTACACGCAGGCTATCTCTTAAATGGTGATGTTAAACGATGAAATAAAGACTTTAGTTAGCAGAATCCTTGAGAGTTGGCGGTAAAGATAAGGGATATCAGAAAAATTTAAATTAAGGAAAATAATAACAGAAAGAAAATGAATAAATAAAGTTAATGAATTTTTTTAAACCATAAAAAAACCATGGGAAGATTAAAAAAGAAAAACCACGTTTTTTGGGAGAGAATAAAAAACGCAAGAAATCTTTCACATCTACATGGCTGTATGCTCTCACCGGACCTGACTCGATGTAACGTGTCCCAGAAATATGGTAGGAGAGTATCAATGTGTACTAAAGTCAGTTTATGTTAAGAAATGTCATCAGAACACCATGGCAGATCTTAAGCCATTAAACTCGTTTAACTCTGGCAGTCTTTGTGGTATTATTAAAAGAAAAGGTGTGACCCAATCTTTCCAACATCCACCATTATGCCAGGACGTCTGATGTCTTACCCGGTCAGGTTGCATGGAACGCCTTCGAATTGGCAGTCGATGATCAGATCGGAGATGGTGAAGCCAAGGACGGACTTCGTTTCGTCTGACATCGATGCCAAGTCCTCCGTCAGCATCTCTTGCGACAGGAAGTCCTTCCGATAGGCTGGTCTGTCGGGGAAACGACTTCCGCTTAGGGTCGACGGAGCCTCGAAGTTGGGAATGACATTGGAAGGCGTCGGTCCAGGGTTCGACGCACAGGAGCTGGCAGTTTCCAGGTTGCCGTCTGTACAAACCGTACATGATTCCGCAGAAGTTTCTGCATTCCACTGGCAGCATTTGCAACAGCAACTGACACTCTGGGGGTGTTCCTGTGCTCTGGAGTGGATGGATGTCGTAACTGGCTCAAACCTATTTGACCGTGGACTTTCAGTCTTGGTGGTGGTGGTGGTTGCATGTTGGCTGATTGTTGGTGAAATTACTGTCGAAGCTTTGCTGGCTGTTGGGGCAGTCGATTGGAGAGTTGTCCCAAGAACAGTTGTTGGTTCGGTAGTTGAAGAGACTCCAGAGGTTGGCTTGCTGTCTGAGTTTTGGATTGTTGAAACTCTTTGACTGAGTTCAAAAACAGTCTTGCCAGTTGCTAGGATTGTCTCAGGTGATTCTCTTGGAAAATTTAGCTCAGGAGCGGCAGGCAATGGTGCTGATGTGGATTTAGAAGATGGATAGCTGTTGTCAGCAGTAATAGGCATTGTGTCTTTTGCGGTTAGAGAAGTTACTTTCTGAGTGGTAGCCAATATCTTGGATGTGGTTTCAGCAGTGTCAAGTATGTCTTCATTGGTTGATGGAATCACTTTCGGAGTGGTAGCTAACGTTGTGGGTGTGGGTGTAAGAGCCGTAGAGCTGGATTCAATAGTTGTAGACATTATTGTAGATGTGGTAATAGCGGTTGAAGAAAATGCTGTACTCGTAACCTTGTTAGTCGTATTCGTTGTAGGCGCTGCTGTTGTTGCTTTCGCTGTAGCTGTGGTCGTTACTGCAGCCTCCAGTCCAGTCGTTTCTTCGGTTGCCAGTGTGGACGTGGATGTTGTCATTTGAGCAGTTGTTGGGTTGACTGTAGTAGTTCGTATCGAAGGAGTCGATGTCTTCTTGGTGCTGACTGTATTGGCAGCAACTGTTGAAGAATATCCCGTTAGTGAGTATGAAATAATAATAATTGCACATTCGTGATCTTAATTTACTGTAGTGTAGAGGAGCTTATATAGCATTTCATAGCACCTTTAGAACCTCGGTTAAGCTCTTCCGGACTTTGAAATGTATCAGGAAACTCTAAAGCGTACCTGGAAGAGCCTTAAGAGTAGCCTACCTGGAAGCACCCAGCTTGCACTGTCATGTAACAGCCTTTCGGAGCAACTGCCACTATTTGCATGGAAATACCCCCACAGCGCACGTGGAAGAACCTTACGACGTACCTGCATGGAGGTTACCAAACAAATTTCTGTCGAGAGCAACGGCCTTTGTTGTCATAGACCCTCGTCAAATGTGGATCGATCCATCCGAAGTTCCCCCTAACAGCGTGTATGGCAGAAGAACTATACGGCGTACCTAGTAGGCCTACCTACCATTATCTGCATGAAAAACCGGGTATATATACAATACACCGCACCTGGAAGAGCCTTACGGTTTACCTCCATTGAGACTCTCCACAGCGTGCCTGAAAGAATATTACGACGTACCTAAAAGCTGCGTACTTTGAACATACGTACCTTGACTCATCCTGCAGATGTAGTTGCAGGAGTACGGACAGCCTTAAACCTTTATGACGGAGTAATCGATGCGCTTTTTTGGCGGTGCTCTAAAAGTCACCCCTAGCTCCCAAAATCACTCGAAAACCGTACATCGTTCGAATATCATAGCATTCAAATCAGGCTCTAATGCAGGATTCTCGATTGCATTTTAGGCAGACCTTGCGCGGCCACAACATTCTGACCTGCTTCTCAAAAATAGTGTGCTCTTCAGCATCCAGCCCCAGTAATCTTGATTTTTTGGCGGTGCTCTAAAAGTCACCCCAAGCTCCCAAACTCACTCGAAAACCGTCCATCGTTCGAATGACAAATCGTTCAAATCAGGCTGGATTGCAGGATTCTCGATGGCCACAAAATTCTGACCTGCCTCTCAAAAATAGTGTGCTCTTGGGTATCTAGCCCCAGTAATCTGCATGGAGGCCCACAGCAAGCCTGGAAGAACCTTACGGTGTACCTAAGAGCTGCGCACTTTGAACATACGTACCTTGACTCATCTTGCAGATGTAGTTGTAGTAGAACGGGCAGCCTCTATCCTTTATGGCGGAGTAATCGATACGGTTGCAGGTTGCATTATCGTTCGGTTCAGTCGGAGCCCACGGTAGGAATGTTGACTGGCTACCGTCCAACCAATACATCACGTTCGTCCACGTATTCAGCCTGTATAGTCCGATCCAGTATTCCGTTATACCGATACCCGATCTGGAACAATAGCATTTCCTATACAATACTCAGAAGTGTTAGCTGTGCCATGTTCTTAGTCGTCATCATATTGCTACATTCCATTCCGCGGTCCTATAGTCTTGTCTAACTCTTTTTATAAATCACTCAAGACTGTCCTCTTTGGCCGTGCCTGGTCGGGAGCGCCTCTGAATAGTTATACTGAACGAGTCTTTATATACAGCGAAATGTATGGGTTTAACGACTCTTTTTCATATCGAAGATGTTCAGCGTCGGAGGCAGAGAACAACCTCGTACTCCACGTTTATATTGCGACCGAGTCACCCGCAGTAAAGATCCGAGAAATTAATCTCTGATAAACCGACCGACCGGGAATCGAACCCGTGCCGCCGGCGGGGCGAGCGGGCTACAAACCCACTCGACCACCGAGGATCTCTTTATATACAGCGTACATTATACATTCCTTATATAGGTTGATAGATACACTGTATTGTACTTGAGTTGGTAAGTAATCATTTTAGCAGAAAAGTGGGAAGCTATAAGCTTACCAATCATCTTTAATATGACACATTATCGTTACTTAGATAGTACCGTAACAACTCTTAGTTCCTTTTTCTCGTAGGCTACTCCAGCCATGAAGAATCGAGCTTTCTCTGTGCACCATGGTTGGTCCAGTGGTCTCGAATGACCTTCCTTTCGAGCCACGCCTATACACCATGGAACTCTAACAGAATCATTCCGCGCTGAATCTACAGCTGTTCTTTTTGGGCACGCTGGAGTCGGGAACGACTCTGAGTAGTTTTCTCGGTGGGTCGTTCTATAAATTTCCGAATGAATGAATGGATGAATGGATGGATGGATGAATGAATGAATTTATGAATGAATTTATGAATGAATGAATGAATTTATGAATGAACAAGGTTTCTGTTGAGGGGCATTTTATGTCATTGCAGTCTTATACGTACAGGACACTAGTGATGAAGTCCAGTTCGTTCTGGTCGTTGATACTCGTCAGATGAGCTGACCAGGACTGACATCTGAGTTCCGAACTAGGTTGGTCGAGTTTCTCAGGCGAGAAATAGTAACAATAGCCATTGTATAGACGCCATCCGTTTGAGCAGTAGGCAACTGAAGCGGAAAAAACACATTGCTTTTTTTATTTGAGGCTATTATGTATTGTAGTGAAATATGTAGGGCTGTAGGCCTAAAAATACATTTATTTACTCGTTTATCCAGTTTCCTGCAACATCTAAAAAGCACCGACAATGTTCAATTTTGTTCATACCTTTGGCAGAGAATGCTATTCCCATAGGTTTTAATTAAGATGAAAGTGGACACTTTTCCAATAAGTTGAGCGTAAAGAACGCTGCCAAACAACGAATTATTTATTTAAGATGGCAACAAAGATGGCTGTTCAGCGATAATTGCTTGTATGTTTGTATGTGCACTTGTTATAGCGCACCTTCAAGATCTCACTACTCAGAGGCACTCCCGAATGCAGCGCGGACACTGTATCGGAGTTTCACGCCGAAGCGCTGAGCAATTGCTTTGCCATGGAGAGTGAGAAAGAAAAATTGGGTTATGCATTTCTTAAAACTTCTTTTAAAAAGCACAATTTTTATAGGCTTCCCGTTCCATTCTGCCTCTAATAGGTCTAGTAGATTATAGAATCCATACAATTTTCCCTGTTCCTACATGTGTCACAGTCGATGCCTCTTGCGTCAATGTAGCCTACCTGGGTTGAAGGCTCTCTTCTGTCGCTTCTTGGCGAGACTGGAAGCCAGCGCAGATCTCTTTACGGGACTCAGATTGCAGATCGTGACAGCGGGAAAGACGAACTGCTGTTCCTCGGTGATGGATATGCTGACACTGACGTCGTAGCGAAGGTAGGTCGAGACGAGACCTCGAACATTGTAGATGAGTCCGGCCAACATCCCCAACATCATGACGATCCAGAAGCACTGCTTGAAAGCACCTACAGAAGAAAGGGGAAAGAGATAAAAACAGGTAGACAGAATTGAGAGAGAGAGAGAGAGAGAGAGAGAGAGAGAGAGAGAGAGAGAGAGAGAGAGAGAGAGAGAGAGAGAGACTGAGCGACAGACAGACAGACAGACAGAGTGGCAACTACAGAGAAACAGGTTGCAAGTAACAAATTAAGTTAATTAATTATGGGGTGCGGTAGTCTAGTGGGTATGTTCGTCGCCTTGGAGCCGAAGGGTTGCAGATTCGAATCCACCTCAAATCGCCGCGTAGGGACTTTGGGCAAGTCCTTCACTCGGAATTGCTCAGCGCTTCGGCGAGAAACTCCAATACAGTGTCCGCGCTGTTTTCGGGAGCGCCTCTGAGTAGTGAGAGCTTGAAGGGCGCTATAACAAGTTCACATACAAACAAACAAACATCACTGTTGTTTAAACTTTAATCGGTATACTGTATACATTTTCTGTAAGCCAACAATTGAAGGTTCGAACCTACTGCGGGTATAAAACTCAGGGGCACAGTTAGGCCTAATTTATTTTCTAAAGGTTATGTGGCGCTACGAGTTTCGATTACGAACTAAACAGAGCAGCAGATACATAGAGAAACAAAGACAGAGACAAAAATACAGATTCCAGATACAGATTTAAAAATTCCAGTAATGTTATTCAATGCAAAGTGACAAAATGTCATCAAATGTTTCGCAATGCAATACAATTTGTTCGTATATATGTGGACTTGTTCTAGCGCCCATTCAAGCTCTCTCTGATCAGAGGCGCTCCCGAATGCAGAGCGGACACTGCATCGGAGTTTCACACCGAAGCGCTGAGCAATTGTGAGTGAAGGACTTGCCCAAGGTCCTCACGCGGCGAGGTGGATTCGAACCTCGAACCTTCCGGCTCCAAGGCAACGACGCCACCACTCAATGTGACATGCCGCAACGCACCACTATGTATAATGCTCTGCAATAGCATAATTTACATAGCGCTATATAATATTATGTAGAAACCTAAACGGAGGCTGTTGCTGGTTTTACCTCTTGCTCTACTGAAGTTGGGAATGCCGTGAGCTGTCGTCTGTTCATTGAAAGCCGAGCAGATCGACCTCCACGTTCCGACTGATGACGAAGGATCATGCTCGGGATTTATCGGAGCCATGTACCGATACAGCTTTCCGCTGCAGCATCCCGCTTCGTGCATCTCGGCAGAGTTCCTGGAGGTGAGACAGTAAGAGACCACAAAGGTACACAAAAATAATAACAAAGGTTTACGAATATATAGGTTGCCGACAGTGATTGAAAGAAGCAGTGTCATAGATTTTGCTCGTTTCCACCTTTAGAACGACGATGAGTCAGTCATTCATTGATATGAAAGTTCTATGAGTTGTTCTTTCTTTTCCACCTTAAGAACCTTAAGAACTCCAGCGAGGCATTGCATTGATTCCACTTATTATTGGTGGGGCACGGTGGTGTAGTGGGTATGTTCGTCGTCTTGCAGCCGAAGGGTTGCAGGTTCGAATCCACCTCGAGTCTCCGCGCAGGGACCTTGGGCAAGTCCTTCACTCGCAATTATTGCTCAGCGCTTCGGCGTGAAACTCCGATACAGTGTCCGCTCTGTAGTCGAGAGCGCCTCTGAGGAGAGAGCTCGAAGGGGCGCTATAACAAGTGCACATACAAACACGTTCCACTTATTCCACCTTTAGAATTTCTATAATTTGTTTTCATTGTTTCAGTCTAAGAATTGCTATTCAATATCAGTTAGCCTACACGACAATAACGTAGGCTACCTGCAATGATATTAGACACGATCTTCTTCTCGCATTTCATACGATACTAATCAATTGTATTACATGCAAATAAATTGCACTTACAAATTAAACACGCATATTAAATAAACTAGGCCTATATAATTATATAATTATGTAGGCCCTATAATTATTATATTATATAATTTATATATTGTGTATTCAATATATTGTATATATTATGTGTATATTTATAAAAAAAACTAGTGCAGTGCCTCATATCTGAGGTATGTACATATCGGTATCGTATATCAATAATAATTATCAGTCTTTATGATACCCGTACTGTATCACCCATTTTAATTCATAGGCATTAAGAATTTCATTGTCCGCAGTCTGCTAAGTATCATAATAATATCATAAGAATATCATCTTCTTCTTCTTCTTCTTATTCTTCATCTTCATCATCATCATCATCATGTCGCCACAGATACTAACATTGACTGCGCATAATAATAATCATATATTTATATCTATACTCATAAAAAATTAAGAAGAATATGGTTGGTGCGTGTTAGGCTTTGTTAGTTAGTCCGTTTTCTATTTGGAAGGAAAACAATGGGCATGGCAGTCGATAGAAACAATGGAACCTGACATTCTATACGTTTACCTGAATTACCTCCTATATAGAGATATATCTGTTTTAAAAGGCGCTATATAAATGCATTTACTGAAATCCATCAATGGTAGAAGAGCGCGGTAGAAGAACGCTGTATAATACGTCGCGACGATAAAGATGAAGATATCTTAACGAGTTTTATGCTGTGAAAGACAATAGCCTTCACAGACAATAGATCATTGTTTTTGCTCGGTTGCCATGTTTGGGAAACAATTGGGCCTGTAGTGTATGATAAAAAGAGATTTCACAAACGCACACGCACATACATCCTCACACACACACACACACACACACACACACCTATGCACACCTCCACACACCTATGCACACCTCCAAACACACACACACACACACACACACTCACATACACGCACGCACACCTATGCACACCTCCAAACACACACACACACACACACACACCTATGCACACCTCCAAACACACACGCACACACGTGAGGCGCGGTGGTGAATGGGGATTGTTCGGTGCCTTGGAGCCGCCGAAAGTTGCGGACTCGAATCGACCTCAAGCCGCCGTGTAGGGACCTTGAGCAAATCCTTCTCTTGCAGTTGCTCGTGTGCTTCGGCGTGAAACCCCGCCGGTTAAGTGTCCGCGCTGTAGTCCGGAGCACCTCTGAGTAAGCTTAGAGAGTGTGAAGTGGCTCTATAGCAAAATTAGTGCGAGAAGTAAATAAATAAGTAAATAAATAAATAAAATAATTTGAGCATATAACAGTTATAAATTATAATAGGCCTACGTACCGTGTGGAGCTCATGAGTTGGACGTCGTAACGTAGCGTAACGTAACTCAATTGCAGACGATGTAAAATAATGTAACCGATACTCAACAGAGTTTATGGTTCTTCTACAAGAAAAGATTTGATTTGAAAAACACATAGGAAAAAACAACAACTGAAAAGAGTAAAATCAACATTTGATCTATAGGCCTAAACCATAATTATTTAAGCTTTAAGGCTAGTATGCCTTTGCTGCTTTGCATACTTTCTATAGGACATATAAAAAGTATGCAAAGGCATACTAGCTTTTAAAGCTTGTCTTTATATATGCTACATTGTCTTTATTGGACCTTTCATAACGCGGTGGCGTAGCGGTAAGTTCTTTATCGTGTGACCGGAGGGTCGCAGGTTCAAACCCGTATACATCAATCCACTGCATAATGCATATAATGACCTTGGACAAGTAGCCCACCCATGATTGTCTGTGAGATATGAAGGCAACGGCATGTCACCTCAATCATCTTCAGGCAGAGAACTTATCATCATGACCCAATTATAATTATATATAAAAATGTCACACACACAGTGTCACACACATATAAATATATAAAAGGCCTATATATAATTAGGCCTATATAACGTCTAATTAAGAAGGAGTAGCCTATATTCTGAATTCTTGAGATGAGTAGGCTACACGCTGCCGCCGAAAAGATTTTTTAGTCATCTGATGGTTTTGATGATTTTTTGCCCGAAAAACCTTCATCACGGCGTAAAATTAAACGGTCTAATTTCAGGATTTCTTCACTATAAATCGCGATTGTTCCTCTTTTTATGCTCGTCATTAATTTTTATTTCTGCGAACTTTTTATGCTTTAGACTTTGGTCATTACGAGATGAATACATGTAGGCCTATAATACATTACGTCGGTTGTTTTCAGCTGAGAGCAAAAGGCCTGATTATTAAATGAATTGAATATAATTTTATAGCGCCACGTAAAAGAAACTCACCGGAGACGATGACGTCGAAACACAAAGAAACCACAGAACGGAACAGAGTGCTCCTCAGACGTTTGTTAAGAGAGAGACTCCTAAGATAAACTAAGTTTTATAATAGTTCAGCGTTCTCCGTCTCATGTTTAACAACCCATTCGTCCTCGTTCCTACCGGTGGATCGAGTCGCGACATCTACCCCCCCCCCCACCCCACCTCCTAAATACGTCGCTGCAAGAAAATCCATCGATCGACTTTTTGAAGAATATAGCATATCGACGCGCGGACGTTCTTTCAGTAGCGCGAAAAGGCCGTCTGCAGAATCTGATGACCGTCTGCAGAAAAGAAAGCACACGAACAGCAGTTATCGCAAACGAGACAAACGCAAATAAAAGAAACAAAATTCGATCAGGAAAATACACTCGTCTGACGTTCGGTATTCGTAGAATTATGTGGAGTCTTTTTTCGCTTGTTCGATTGCAGCTCGTTTTCCGGGTCCGAGCAGATAATTAGGGAGGGAGGGAGGGAGAGAGGGAGTGAGTGAGTGAGTGAGTGAGTGAGGGAGGGAGGGAGGGAGTGAGTGAGTGAGTGAGTGAGTGAGTGAGTGAGTGAGTGAGTGAGTGAGTGAGTGAGTGAGTGAGTGAGTGAGTGAGTGAGTGAGTGAGTGAGTGAGTGAGTGAGTGAGGGAGGGAGGGAGGGAGGGAGGGAGGGAGGGAGGGAGGGAGGGAGGGAGGGAGGGAGGGAGGGAGGGAGGGAGGGAGGGAGGGAGGGAGGGAGGGAGGGAGGGAGGGAGGGAGGGAGGGAGGGAGGGAGGGAGGGAGGGAGGGAGGGAGGGAGGGAGGGAGGGAGGGAGGGAGGGAGGGAGGGAGGGAGGGAGGGAGGGAGGGAGGGAGGGAGGGAGGGAGGGAGGGAGGGAGGGAGGGAGGGAGGGAGGGAGGGAGGGAGGGAGGGAGGGAGGGAGGGAGGGAGGGAGGGAGGGAGGGAGGGAGGGAGGGAGGGAGGGAGGGAGGGAGGGAGGGAGGGAGGGAGGGAGGGAGGGAGGGAGGGAGGGAGGGAGGGAGGGAGGGAGGGAGGGAGGGAGGGAGGGAGGGAGGGAGGGAGGGAGGGAGGGAGGGAGGGAGGGAGGGAGGGAGGGAGGGAGGGAGGGAGGGAGGGAGGGAGGGAGGGAGGGAGGGAGGGAGGGAGGGAGGGAGGGAGGGAGGGAGGGAGGGAGGGAGGGAGGGCAAAGGCTGCTGAAAGCAGAAGCAAGAAGACTTGAAACAGAGTAAGCAGCAGAAAAAAGAAGAATTGAGGCGGCAATGCAAGCGAAGAAGGCAGAAGTTGAATTAGAGGCGATCAGGAGTGCAGTCCGAAGCACGAGAAATTCGCTTGGCAGAAGAAGCAAGACAGATTCGTGAAGCAGCAGAAGCAAGACAGATCCGTGAGGCAGCATGCAGAATCAGAGGCGAGAGAAATTCGCGCAGCTGCGGAATCAAGGGAACAACGCGAGCTTCAGTTAGAACTGAAACGGATTGAATCTCAAGTGAGAATAAAGAAAATTTAATCTAGAGGGCAAAGTAGAGAAGGTGAAAGCACATTCACAATGGTCGGTGACAACCCACCGCAAGCGGATCGAAATGTAAATAGTAAGTGGACGAGAGACATCAAGTTTCCAATCTTCAATGAGAACAAAGACTGTTTAGATGCATGCCTGCTTAGGTTTGAACGAACGTGTGTGGCCAACGAAATTAAGAAAGAAGTGTGGTCACTGATATTGGCACGCCACCTCGAATCTCGAGCATTGGAAATATACCTGAGATTGCCTGTAGAAGAGGCACAAGACTACGAATGTTTTAAAACTGAGCTATTGAAAAAATTTCAACTGACTGAAGGAGGTTACAGGAATCGGTTTAAAACAAGTAAGATGGGAGCTAGAGAAACACCCTCCAATTGTGTTTACCGGTTGAGACGCTACATGATGTCACAGTAGATGAGATGAAAGTGGCATAACTTTGTTCTGTGTGAAATATTTTGACGGATTCTGGGCATCATAATTATGTAAATATGAATTGTCTATAAGCCTGTGAAATTTCATTTGAAAATTCTTACATTTGGCCAAGATATTAGCAAAAAACCTAGGGGTGGGTCTTTTTTGGCGCACCCTGTATATATCATGAGTGCCTTATTTATGACATGCCAAAACTTCTCTGGAATTTTGAACATCTTCTTTAGAGCTAATTTCTTTTACCTACCGAATAGTTCCTGAGATCCAGACGCGACAAGCTGAAATTTTATAGCTGGCGCTGTAGGCTAATTTATCACCGCCATGTTTCACTTCTCCTATCCCCAGATGAACAGGCTTTTCTAACTAATTACGATGGAGATGAGGAGAATATAGTTTGGCATATTCATCTAATCTCCAACATAATTATTGATCCCACAGCATAAGCACGATCTCTAAATATTGGATCTTTGAATTTGTAAAAGACAGAATTAATGACAGGAAAGAAGGAAGAAACTAGCATATATAAATTAGAAGAATAATGGAATTACGTTTCAATTGCTCTAAGGTGTTTCAGCAGAAGGTGTCTCTGAGCGTTGCATAAGCGGGGAGAGAAACTTTTGACAACCCTCACACTACAAACATATGCAACAATATCCGCCCAGTTCCTATCTAGCGTAGGCCACTGACCTAGTGTCAGCGAAAGCGGCCTTCTGTGATGCACCCAATATTAACTTAACCAACTAAAAATGAAATTATGTCATCTGATGAGTGTAAATTGATCTTAAAAGAATATTTATTTGAATTGTGCATAGACCTACACGCGGCCTATTGATTGAATTAGGTATCAAGTTCATTGATAGCTCTTGGCCTAATTGAAGAATTTCTTATTAGGTCCAGCTTATATCAACTTTTCTGGACGCGATCTAGCGAGATTGGCGGAAATAGCAAGAGGTCAAAAGCTGACTCTATAGTCGTTCAATGAAACGTTGCCTTGGCGACGCTAATAATAAATGACGTCATTGATATTGTCAGTTTGACATTTAGTTTTATACGGTCCTTGATTCAATAAGGCAGGACCAATCCATTTCAAAACAAAAAGTAGGCCTATCTATCTACCTTTGCAAAATTGTCTTCAACAACGACAAGCAAAATTAATGGCATCCTAGCCCCCGAGTGTCTATTTTAACCCAACTTTTCCCTTTCTAGAACTCCTAGCTTATTCTCATGCTTTCTTCTTTCGTCTTAAGACAATGTTATTTACCGTATACCATGGGCGTCCGCAGAAATTTTTCTAGGGGGGCGCAAACTTTTAAATAATTGTCACTTGGTCTAAAGTTAGGCTGTGACTAGCGGACCGCCAAGCGGCCCTCGAATTTCAAATACTAGCGGACCGCCAGTGGCGGCCGTCCAATACGGAATATTAGCGGACCGCCAGACAATATGGCTGCCAATGAATGCAATAAAATTAGAGCGTGACGTATCGACGATTGTTCATTAGTTCAGCTTCAATTTCACCAGAATGACTGCACTAACCCTAAAACTAACCCTAACCGACCCTCACGACGCCTAACCTGAGCCCTAACCGACCCTCACGCTTTGCATGTTGGGATGAGTGCATTGAGTGGTAGGCTATAATTTGGGACCGCTGTTGACAGGATTATCAAATTCTATTTACACCAAAATTTATCTTCGTTAATCAAACTTCTATTTATACTATAAAAATTATGTCATCTAAATGGTTTCTCGTTTTCCTTCTCCTTGTTTCTAGAATTTTTTGTCCGACATAAAGCAAACTATCGGTAGGCCTAACTGCCGCCATTGTAGCAATATTCAAGAATCAAGACTCGTTAGGCTACCCATGTGGCGGTCCGCTAGTAATTGAAATTAGACGGCCGCCTGGCGGTCCGCTCGTCCCTTCGCTAAATTTAATGGGTGACAGTACGATTTCGGCACTCATCCGAAGTCCGGTCCCCAATTATTGCACAGCATTTGTCTCACCGTCACTGTACAAACCGTTCACATAATTGAAGAAAACTTGGTAGGCCTACTTGTCGGATTGCCCGAAATTTTACATGCAAAAATTAATTCACCTCCGGTTAGGCTACATCTGAAATTTAATCGGACTTAGCGCTTGAGAAATGGACGCTGGAGCCTTAATGAAAGTTTTTTACAG
Source organism: Lumbricus rubellus (assembly GCA_945859605.1). Taxonomy (NCBI): domain Eukaryota; kingdom Metazoa; phylum Annelida; class Clitellata; order Crassiclitellata; family Lumbricidae; genus Lumbricus; species Lumbricus rubellus. The sequence continues at coordinate 7,384,075 of OX243817.1, read as the reverse complement.
GTGAAATTAATGGAGGTTGGATTGATGAAAAAACACAAGAGAAATGAAATCTGGATGATGTTTTTTTTACAGTGAAATAGAAGTTGGATTGACGAAGATAACGCATGAGAAATAAAAGCTGTATGACGGTATTTCTAGAGCTGAAATAGAAGCCGGATTGATGAAGAAACGCTTATGTAATCAGGGGCGGATCCAGGATTTCTGGTTAGGGGGGGGGCGTAAATACTACATACATACATGCATACATACATACATACATACATACATACATACATACATACATAATCAGGGGCGGATCCAGGATTTCTGGTTAGGGGGGGGGGCGTAAATACTACATACATACATGCATGCATGCATACATACATACATACATACATACATACATACATACATACATACATACATACATACATACATACATACATACATACATACATACATACATACATACATACATACATACATACATACATACATACATACATACATACATACATACATACATACATACATACATACATACATACATACATACATACATACATACATACATACATACATACATACATACATACATACATACATACATACATACATACATACATACATACATACATACATACATACATACATACATACATACATACATACATACATACATACATACATACATACATACATACATACATACATACATACATACATACATACAATACATACATAGGCCTACATACATACAAGCAAACATAAGTACATACATACATAGGCATATAAGCCGACCCACATACATGTACATGCATTTGTTCGGCGCAGTGGTGAAGGGGCACAGGCCTAATTATTATAGTATGCATGTATGTATATATGTATGTATGTATGTATGTATGTATGTATGTATGTATGTATGTATGTATGTATGTATGTATGTATGTATGTATGTATGTATGTATGTATGTATGTATGTATGTATGTATGTATGTATGTATGTATGTATAAATGTATGTATGTATGTATGTATGTATGTATGTATGTATGTATGTATGTATGTATGTATGTATGTATATGTATGTATGTATGCTTGTATGTATGTATGTATGTATGTATGTATGTATGTATGTATGTATGTATGTATGTATGTATGTATGTATGTATGTATGTATGTATGTATGTATCTATGTATCTATGTATCTATGTATGTATGTATGTATGTAAAAATAATATAGTCGATGCCAATTTATCTTACGATAATTAACATAGTAATGATAGAAATTGATTACACTAGTATTTGCATATAAAAATAGATTCAATAAGCAAGGGATGCGCCCAGTGATTCCGTTAGTGTGCGTCCGGGACGCATATAGGCATTCCGTACCCGATTTCGTAGCATTGTCAGCCTTAAGCGCCTTCTCATTGGCCGATCCCATATTATGAATATTCATAACCAGTGACATCATTAAGCACGTTTTGTTTACAGACTTTGCGGCTTGCGTTGGCAATAATTTTAGGCTTTTATGTTTAATAACTCGCAGCCTTTGCGTCCATGAGGCCTAATAGGCTATAATTATGGCAGTTACCTGCTAAGATTTATAAAGTGCTTTAATAAATAGATAGCCTACACCAAAAAAGTTTTGCATATAATGGGATAAAGCTGCGTTGCGTGATTTATTATTGGGCGAATATGCTTTGTAATTAGGTGCTTTAGCTCCATGTAGCCTAGTACGTGCAGGCTGTCTGTTCAGCTAGTATAGTTAAGATTTATGTATTCCGTAATCTGAGTTCCTGCAAACTGTTTCAACTGCATAATTGTACAGTGTACACTGTAACCGATTGCGGTCTTTCCACCGGATTGTTGAATGGACGAAAATTATTATTATAGGCCTACTGCCTCACCCGAAATTTTAAACACCCGCTTTTAGTTTAATAATTGAATTTAAAATGTAAGCAATTGCAGGTAGGTCAGGCTATACACTGTAAATGTTGAAACTTCACTATGTCTGAATCGTGACAAGTTGTCATTAGACTACAGATTACGGCCTG
>OX243817.1:7314841-7381841 GCA_945859605.1 Lumbricus rubellus | reverse complement strand
GTCTACATTCACACTTAGATTACTTCACTATCGAATGGAAACTCCTTATAACTTTATGCGCACCGCAATCGGCCATTTTTCCACGTATGCCAACAACAACAGCGCACGAGAAGGCACTAAACACGTAATTGGTTATGAATATTCATAATCTGGAACCGGCCAATGAAAAAGCGTTACATCCTGCAATGCTACGAAATCGGGTACGGAATGCCTATATGCGTCCGAGATGCACAAATTTTGACGCCGGACGCACAAAAATAAAGGTCGTGCGTCCTTGGACGCACCGTAGTTATGGATGGACGCACAAATAAATTAACGATGCTTCCATGGGACACCAATAAAAAATACCGTGGGGTCCGTAACCTATATTATGTGTCACTAACACTTACTTACTTACTGTCTCAGTTTATGCAATGCGACAAACTGGTGATTGGTGAATAATTTATGCAATAACCTATTTATGAATATTTTATTTCTTTGCTATAGTGAGTGACGTAGCCTACATAGCCTATACACATAATATTATAGGCTATACATTAGGCAAATTATGTATGTAATAGCCTAATTATAGGCCTATGCTAGAGCTAGGGCGTCCTATGAGCGTTCATGGCTTTAAAAGTAATGACAGTCGTCGGACAGATCTTAATATCAAGAAAATTAAAAGAAAAATGCTAAAATGTTGAAAAGTAAGAATTATCGTCGGGAAGATTGGTAGGCCTACTGGTCATATAGGCTAGTCTCCAAAAATTTATGAAATGATGTCCTTGTTATCGGCGGGGGCGGATCCAGGGGAAAATCCGGCCATGGCCCCCATTTAAAAATTGCATGGGACGTGCCCCCATTTGGTTTCAAGAACATTTCAACCAATGCGATTAGAGTGGTCAACAGCTAGATTACGGCCAGATGACTAAATAAAAGGTCATCAAACTTTTCGGCAGGGAAAATGGTATATTTGTGACAAATTTCGGCCGGATGACTAAAAAAGGTCATCAGATTTTGGGCTGGGAAATGGTAAATTTTTCACACATTAAAAAGGTCATCAGATTTTTTCCTGCAAAGATCACCGAAAATTTTGGCCCGCCCCCTTCGCAAATTTCTGTATCAGCCCCTGTATAGGCCCTACCGCTACGTAATTAAAAAAAGGGCTGGGGCCCTTTGTTGCCTATTCGTCTACAGGGCCTGATATAAGAATTTCGAAATTTTTTGAATTTAGCTTACTGTGGCCCGATGGGACTCCAAAAATGGATACTGGTAAGTGTGGAGTCCATGACTCTCATCCATTTGGCGTGGACTCCAACTTTCTTGATGTGATGCGTTCATGACTCCAAGAATTCAGACCTTAACGGGATCACTGGATGCGCCTCATCCATGGACCGCACGCCACTGAGCGTTAAGATAATGATTATAATATTATGAGCAATCTTTGATACATTTAATTTCTGCTGAGGAGCTTCCATGACCCGACTTGCTGAAATTGCAGTTCAATTATACTTCTATATCGTTGCTTTGCTTTTGTCCATAATATCGGCAGCTGAACGCTTTCGGCGGCTATAATCAGCACGACGAATTCCAAAATTATAATCATGGGCGGAGTTTGGTTTCCGTTCTTGGAGGGGCTAATGCCTTCTTAGGGGGGCTAAGCCCGAAAAAAGATATAATTTTCATGGTAAAAAAGCTGAATCTGGGCCTTCTTGGGGGGGGGGCTTAGCTCTCCCTAGCCCCTGATAAACTCCGCCCATGATTATAATGATAATCATATGCCACCTTTTGATATTTAGGCCTAAGATAGGCCAACGGCAATATCTTACCAACGGCAGTCGGCTTATTCGCGAATGATAAAACTGCTTGTTTAAGCCGTTTTGACGGCGGACCACTCGACATATTTTTTAATTGACCAATTTCTATTTACATAAATTGTGTCTGTACATGAACTTTGTGAATGACGTAACGGCAAAAGTCATTGGTCACGTGGGCAACGTCTGCTAGCAACTCAGGTAAGTAGGTAAGAGAGCTCCGGTAAGAGATCTCCATTCTGCCGGTCCAGCTACTTCAAACATCCTATTCCCAAATTGCAATTATATTAGTTTTAGGTCAGTGTAGTTTGAGAACATTTGCTGAGGTTTAGGGGGCGTACGCCGGCTCCGCCCCCTCTGAATCCGCGCCTGGTAATGGAAGCTGGATGAGGGTATTTTATATCTGAATTAGAAGCTGGATTGACGACAATAACGAGCGAGAAGTAGAAGCTGGACGAAGGCTGGATGCATATTGAAACTTTCGAAATCTGTCAAGACATGGACTGGTAAACAAAATGGCCTCAATAATGACGTCATTCTATAAAAGGGTGAGTAAGTAAGCATTGGAGAAGCATATCTATATGATAACCCATGCGAAATAATTTGGGACCGGACTTCGGAGGAGTGCCCGAATTTCCATATTACAACGAGAGAATCCTATAGCCTATACCTATCAGAGCCTTCTATAACTGACTACCTATACGTTATGCGCCCAAAGAAAGATGTATAGGTTCAACTTGTAAAACGAATCGATAATCAAATTGAAAATCGCGTTGTAACAACCACAACCAAATAATCTAAATTTATGTGCAACTATGCGAAAAATCCAGGGGGCGCACTTGCGCCCCCTTGCGCCCCGCTGCGGACGCCCATGCCGTATACTACTGGGGCTGGAACTTGGAAGCCACTGAGTAGGCCTAGTCCTTTTTAAAAGACGCTATATCAATTATTGTAATAAATGGATGAAGAAAATAAATTTGAATGATACAATTAAGTCTAATTCCGACTTCTCGGAAGCGCGTACAGGGATTAATTACAGGATAAGGCTGAAGCAAAAATATCGATTGTCTATTCACACCAGAAGTTGCTGGCAAGCTATCAAATTGAGCCTATCTATGGAGTTTGCGTTAACATAAAAATTAAAAAGGTATGAAGATGAGCTATCTTAATAGTTAGTCTCATAAGGACCAATGCAAAGTGCACCGTGGTCTCTGAAACGTTCATACATTAGGCCTACCGCTTGAAGGCGTCTACAGCCCTGCTCGTATGTTAAGTATCAATTTGCAATTTTTATCTATAAACTCCTGTATCAATTTTTGGAACATTCTAATGTTATATGATTGCTGCCATAGCATTTAAGCTCAGAGATCCAATAATCTTGTGACCAAGTAGGTCCACTAAAACATTGTTTCATTGTATCTGAAAATTACACATAGCACCTCATACTCTCAAAGATCACATAGCAGATATGAAAAGACAACACAAAACCCATGTGCTCATAGATGGCAAACATGTAAATAATCACACTTCAAAGACTTACGGTACTCGTCTGATAAAAGTCTGGTTGCAATGACGGCTAGGATGTACAATGTTGTACATGACTTCTGGTTGTATTGCAGTCGTGTGGCGGTCTCGACCTTTAGCAGCAGAGCAGCAATGTGTGAACACACCTCTCCCAGTCTAGAAAAAGAAATCAATCATTTTGTACAGGTATCTTGACCAGTCAAAATGATGCCCCAGACAAAGCAAACATGTGGTGCACCCCAGGCAAAGCATGCATTTGGCACCCAAGGCAAAGCCTACATAAAGAGCCCTTTTGAACCCCACTCCCCGGTCCACCCCACGTCACAACGCAATTATAAAACAGTGAGGCATATTTGTTTTAAATATTAGTAGACTAAAAATCATATAAAAGTCTTGTTACAATGAAATTAATTGTTGGAAATTGAAAAACTGGCCAAAAATGTAAGAACTGAAACTGTCAAATACATTTTTGTGAAAGTGGCACACCCTATACTGTAGATTGTTGTGCCCCAGTCAACTGCCTGTTTTGCCCGACGTGTCTAAGGTCAGTCCTAATCTTGACTATATTTATACCAATATACCATACATATAATGCAAATTAACATGTCCTTATAATTATAACCATTGACATTTTGATTACAAATCCTGTATGCTATAGGCCTAACATATTTAGATTGTCCACCAAGACGGTGACCATTGCAAGTATCACATTTTGGGCTTACATCAATGTGATTGGGAACTACAACCAATTGATAGAACATGAGCAGAACTCTTACCGGCCATACAGGTACAATCTGCCGACTCTACACACGAGTCTCAACCCAAGCGGGATGTGGCTTTTCTGTGACAGACTGCGATCTTGCATTTCTGAACCCATCCATTTACCATGACGTTATAAACGTCAAGAGAACGATAGGCATGCTGCATGAATCTTCTCTGGTGTAAACGACCCTTGCGAATGCAAGAGATGACCACTGAGTAACATCGTTGACTCAGTTCGATGCATCGATCCTCGATATAGAATCATCAAACGTCCACTTGCAACCCAATATGACCAAGTTTGAATAAATAACGTTCCGTAAAACGGGGTTACTTTGGCCAGCGGGGTGACTTTGGCCCAAACTGAAAAATTAGTTTGCACACCTCGCAGCTTCCGTAGTTATCACGTGGTTTTGAAATGCTTTACAGCTCATGATAATTATGTCATTATATAACGAATATTTCAAAGTAATTTGATTGATTTCATTGTAATATTTGTTGAAATTTTCCACATTTGTTTGCAAGCCTTAAAAAAGGAAAAATTTTAAGATGTGCAAAATTATTTTTCTGGGAGATATCCGTCAATAATACCATGGGTGACAATTCGGCCTACACTTGTCAATGTACATTATAATGGCATGTGGATGGTGCACCGTTTGTTCCGCGATGTCGCTAGTAAGTAAGTTAAAAATGCAAAAAAAATTTTTGGGGTGACTTTTGCCCTAGTTGGGGGTGACTTTGGCCCATATTATAAGTTACTGCTGACGATGTGTATATTATGTTTTTGTCAAAATTAATAAATGTATTTGCTTAAACTTCACTTTCTAAGATATTTTGGCTGGTTTTTGGTTGAGCATACGGTACCACTTTCTTGAAAGGTGACTGTTATAGTCACATTTACCAACGTGAACAATTTCATGGCATGGTCAAAGCACAAAATAAGCGAGGAGCTCAAGTCAGCTGTTCAGCTAGAAGTGATATGAGCTGGAACTGGCCTTCAAATGTTGATAAGATATTACCATACAGCAGCAATTTTGAAAACTCCTCCATCGAAAAAACATCTGCACCAGAATTGCACCAAGTCCCTATGCCGGAAAGTAAATGGAATTCGTGGACATTTTCATTAGTCAGTTGACTTCTCACTAATCTTTGTACAAGTCTTATATAAGTACCAGTACAGTGCCATAGTCATTTTTTGTTAGTTTTCAGTGTCGACATTGTTCAAAGTGATTATTGATATTGAGAAGCAGATGGAGTTCACGAACATTTCAATTGTCATAATTATGACTTCGCAGTAGTCCTTTACAAGTCTTTTACAAGTACCAGTGCCAGTACCAGTGTCATTTTTGTGCTATTATAGGTTTATATAAATTTTAAAACACATTCCCAGGGCCAAAGTCACCCCAGCAATTGGTCCACTTTGTCTAATAACGGCAAAACCACTGTGGGCTAAAGTCACCCCGCCTGATGGGGTGACTTTGGCCCACATGAAAAGTAAAAAAAATAAAGGTTCAACTGTTATCACACAATTTTTTTAATTGGACACTTCGTCTCTCTAATCCTATGCACTGCTAATGAAATTGCTAGATCAGCCATATTCAGTCGCATTATGGTTTTTATTATCAAAACAAGTTGAAAATGGGCCAAAGTGACCCCGTTTTACGGTTCTCTAGCATCCGTAAAATTCAAGATAAATGGTGGCAATTCATTTTAAATTAAAGACTTTCATCGGTAAATAATAACTGTTTGCCATACGGACCTCATCTTTCTTGCCATACACGACTTTGCGCATGCGCAACCTGATCTTAAGAAAGATTACAAAAATTCGCGCCTGAAAAGGTCTATATTTTTTATCGCTCCGTATTACCGCACGCGGAAAACCGCAACACGTGCCTAAACTGCCACTGAGCTTAACTAGACCTCCACGAGGTCCTCGAGCGCCTTCGGCCACGATCAAAATACCGACTGAGCTGGCGTAAACTGCCACGAGCTCCGCGAGTGCCTAGGCTTCGGCCGCAGGAAAAAAATTACTGGGCTATTGGCGCTTATCACGCACCCTATTTATACTTGTTAAGGGGGGAACTTAAGTCCCGGGGGACTTAAATCCCGGGGACCTAAGTTTCTCCGCCAAACTGGCGTACCAGACGACTTTCCATGGCAACCATTACAATTTAAGGATCACCCCAACTCTTGGGAGGAGAACTACACGTTTGCACTCAGTGAACTATTACTAAAATCGGGAAGGAACCTCATGCCTGGCACTCCACAAACTATTTCTACGCCTAGGGGGACTCAAGTTCGGGAGAGGACTCAACATGCCTGGCACTCCACGAACCACCTCTACGCCTATAGTGGACTCAAGATACCTCGTACCCGATAACCTCAGCCCAAAAGGGAAGGGAGCGGGAACTTAAGTCCTGGCGGACTCCCGGGGGGACTTAAGTCCTGGGGTCTCAAGTCCCTAGCAACGCTAAGCGCTAAGACCAGGCCGTCGTCAATCACTTCAGAATGACGTCACAAACGCAGTTGCGTAAAAGTGCGCGAAAAGGCCTACGCTAAGCAAAGAAACCTTAAGTGGCGCGCTAAAGGCAGAAGGCTTATCGCCACACAATGTCTAAAAGTTGGGAGCGACCTACATGCAAGTTGCAACCATGCTATTCAAGCTATTTTCTATTGCGTACACCCAAAGCCGCGAATGCCGAAGTCAAGAAGCACCTTATAGCGACTTGTGGGAATGGGAGATCGTCAGTGATGCCACAGCTGGGTTTTCCCACTCGATCTGGGTTTTTGGCCTTCGTCTGGGTTTCTGGGTTTTTTCGGGCAAAATCTGGGTTTATTTTGGTGAGTTGACAATTTGTATTTGCTATTTACATGTATAACACATGAACATTCTGTGAAATTCAGTGTAAAATGGCTGTGATACAATTTTTTACAATAATTTGAATTTTAAACTCTACGATGAAAATATCACATTGTTGATTCACAAATAATTTGTAACCTGGTGACGCAGAAGAACAGCTGTGATATCCTCCTCCTTATCACCTCCTCCTATCAGTCTCTTCGGAAGCTTCTTCGTATAAGTTCGTGGTAGCATAGGCCTATCTCTAGATAACTGTTTCATTAGCTAAATGGCTAGGTAAAGAATCTACAGACTTTCACTGTTTTGTAACCAACAACGACGACGTGTTTAAGTCTTCTTATTATACTCCAAAATCCGATGTAAAGTAAAACGATCAGCAACAACACAACAATGACTACACTTGCGTTATCATAACAACTACACGACTACTACCTTCATCAGTCTACTCTATCGCAACTCAACAACAACTACTACAGCATATCTCAACGGCTCTCAACACACAACACTCCTTCTTCACTTCCACTCCCTCCTTGTACACTCAACGTACGCTCGTCTAGACATCACGCGCTGTCCAGACAATCACCTGTCCAGACGCCGCGCGCCAATTTGCAGTTGGCCTACCTGCGTCGCTGTACGACAATCGTCGTGCACTGATTAAATTAGCTTACATTACCTCCTTCCTTTCTTTTGAAGAGAGCTAATTAATCTTAAAAATTAGCGAACGTATAATGCTTAAACTAAATACAAACAATTCCTATACTAAATGCAATCACAAAATATCTTATACTACAATCTCGATGAGCAGTCCGCTACTACATTCAGCTTTCCCTTCTTATAGTTCAACAGAATGTCAAAATTTTGCAATGATAAAGACCATCGGACTAACTTAGCAGACTTCGACATTGACTCAGTCAAATAAACTAAAGGATTATGGTCAGTGAACACATTAATCTTGGAACCAATAATAATTTCTTTCAACTTGTTTAAAGCCCATATGATTGCATAGGCTTCCTTCTCAATCGTCGCCCATCTCCTCTGTGTATCTGTCAGCTTCTGACTGATAAATGAAACGGGACGTTCTATCCCCTCATCGTCCACTTGTGACAGCACAGCCCCCACAGCAAAATCACTGCTATCACAGTACAAATTAAATGGTTTGCCAACCTCGAACATGTATAAAATCACATTTGATAAAACAATTTCTTTAAGAGAATCAAAAGACTTCTGGTGGTCCTCAGTCCAAACAATGTTCTCAGGTGTCTGCTTGCTAGTTAAATCTGTTAATGGTTTAGCAATTTCAGCAAAATTACAAATAAATTGTCTGTAGAAACCAAAAAATCCTAACACTTGCTTCACTTGCTTCTTCGTTTCAGGGTTTTTTAAATTAATCAAACTGTCAATCCTATCTGGATTCATCATCTTCTTCCCTGATCCTATGAGGTGACCGATGAATTTCACCTCACTCTTACCAAACACACATTTCTTCAAGTTCAAGGTTACATTATGCAGTCGTATTTGTTTCAAAAACAATTCTAAATGTTTCAAATGATTGTTCCAATCATCAGAATGTACTGCAATGTCATCAACATAGGGTTCAGTAAATGCATTAATCGGTTGCAAAATCATGTTTATTGCTTTTACAAAAGTCCGTCCAGAGTTAATCATGCCAAAAGGGACACGTGTAAATTCGTACAGTCCATTATGGGTAACGAATGCGGTTTTCCATTGGTCGGATTTCTTCACAGGACAAGTCCAGTAAGCACTGCGACAGTCCAAGACGGAGATAAACTTAGATTTCCCGACTTTGCTCAGCACATCGTTGACGATCGGCATGGGATATCGACAATTTTCAGTATATGAATTCACGTACCTGTAGTCGCACGCGAGTCTCAAGGATCCGTCCTTCTTCTTGACGATGACCAGCGGACTTGCCATTCTGCTCGACGACGGTTGAATGATGTTTGCTTTCAGCATCTCTTGTATTTGTTTGTCCACTTCTGCGCGGTATATCAGCGGTATTCGATAAGCCATGAACTCCTTCTCTCGAAAGTCCGGTCTCAGCACCACTTCGTGTTCTACCAATGTACATAATCCAGGTTTGTCCGAAAATCTGTCTGCATAACGGTTCAGTACGTCCAGTAGCTGTTTCTGTTGCTCGCTCGTAAGATGTCCGATCTGTTCATAGTCCAATTGCAGCGATTTCTGTGTCGTCTCTGCATGGTCTTCTTTCAATGGTAGCTGATCCGAATTCGTCGTCCTCTTCCACGATGAGACCACACGATAATGTTCTTGCGATGAACTTCCTCATTTTGTTGGCATGGACGATTCGTCGGCCGTTTTCATTCATGTCCACCAGATACGAATACTTGGATCTTCTTTGTAGCACTGTACATGGACCATGCCATCGTGAGATCAATTTATTGGTTGACGTTGGATACAGGACGATGACATTTTCTCCTGGTTCGAATTCTTTATCCTTGGCCCTCTTGTTGTATTGACTGGCGTATTGTTTTTGCTTTTCCTCTGCACAATTCTCAGCAAATATCAAAGCTTTCTCCATGTCTGCTCTTAAGTTCTTCAGGTACTTTGCTGGTTGTACTCCAATGTTTGGCGGTAGATTTATTTCTTTGGTCCAGCTTTCCTTTAAGATAGTTAATGGTCCTCTTGGCATTTTTCCATACACCAGCAGATATGGTGCCACTCCTGTCGTTGCGTTAGGAACTTCTCTCAATGCCCATACAGTAAACGGAATGATTTTACGCCACTGTCTCGGATTTTCCACAATGACATGATGAACCATCTTCTTGAACGTCTGGTTCCATCTCTCGACTAATCCGGCTGCCTCTGGATGTCCCGGTGAATCGAATCGTGGACAGCATCCCATCAATTTCAAAAATTCTCTTGTAAGACTGGCTGTAAAATTTGTGCCTCTGTCGCTGGTGATCACAGATGGCACCCCCACGTCAATGAATAGCTTCATCAAAGCTTTACACACAGCCTTAGCAGTCAATGACTTCAGCAAAAAGATTGTCGGCCATCTTGTACATGAATCCACTATGCACAAGCAATACTTATGCCCTGCTGCTGACTTCGGTTCTATTGGGCCTACCACGTCCATTGTCATCCGTCGGAATGGCACATCTTCCCTTGGAATTGGTGTAATCGGCACTCGATCCATCACCAAACTTCGTGCCTTCAGCTGACACTTCTCACAGGACTTACAAAATTTCACCACGTCTCGACGCATCTTTGGCCAGACAAAGGACAACTTGATTCTCTCTCGTGTCTTCTCTTCTCCCAAGTGTCCGCCAAATACTGACTCGTGAGCTAATTCCATTACTTGAATTCTTCTCTCTTTCGGTAACACCAACTGGTACACTAGCTGATCCAGCATTTGATGCTTCTTATACATCAATCCATTCACCACGCTAAACTCTGATCCTTTGTCTTTAGCGATCCTCCACCACGATTTCAGTGACTCGTCATTTCTCTGCTGCTCCTCGAATTTTTTCGCATCTTCCAGCTGTCTTTCATCGTTCGAATTCTCTGTGAACAAGTCCCTCATACTTGTCTCCAGTTCAGCGTCGCTTCCGGAATCTTCACTATCATTTCGTTCACATGCAGCCATCTCTTCTTCAGTTTCGTTGTTCTCAGATGTTGTTCTTTCGTCATCTTGAATGCTGAGTTCCTCTTCGCTGTCCGTGTCATCTTCTTGCGAACTTTCGTTTATCGTTTCATCTTCTCCGCCTTCGACTTCTGCTCTCCGACTTTGTGCTCTTGTAGTCACATTCGCTTGTAGTTCCCCTTGCAATACACTCACTGGTGGAATCTCTTTCAATTCTGCAATTATCTCCGGATGTAGCAAGAACTTTTCCTTGTTTTCTTTGCACAGATCCGCTGAAATGCTGGCACACACTAAAGTTAAATATGGCGCGATATTTATTGTCCTGTCCTCTGTAGCTGTTCCTTCGTTACGACCACTCATCCGAACTTCTATTTTCACCAACTTAGCTGGAATCGGCTCTCCAGCTACACATTGCAAATGAACTCGGCCGATTTCTTCTACTGTCGTTCCTTTCAGTAGTTCCTCGTTGATTACTGGTATCTCGGTCCCCGAGTCAATCAACGCCTCGACTTGCACAGGCTGCCCATCAGTCCCACGTATCTCCACATTTACATGCTGCAACGATATCTTCTTTATGCGTTGACACTCCTCTTTACTTTTTGTTTCTCGACAAATTTCTGCAATGGAAGTAGTCTTTATCGCTTCTTTCTGTATGGTGAACTGCGGCGTACACTTCATTACCGACTTCACTTCTGTTTCACGATCGTCCGATTCTTCAAACTGGTCTGGTGCATTCATCACTTGTATCTGGTTTACTCGAAGATTTTCTGCACTTCTGCTAAAGTTCTTCCTCAGATTTGCCGCTCCTGGTGCTTGGCAATGTTTTATTAGGTGTTTGTCAGACTGACAGTTGTGGCAACGTTTCTTTATAAAACTTCTTTGCTCGTTGTTCTCCCACTTGTTGTACGGCGTGTATGATGCATTACTTTCTGTTGGACGTCCCAGCGGCGGAGTTCGATTGTAGGCTTGTCTGTCCCACGTTGACTCTTTCTTATCTTGCCAATACTGCTTTCCAGAATAGTTATCTTTCTTTGCATCATTACTCTTGGCTTGGCTTCCGGTGTCTTTGCTATCCTTGTTCCACTTGAATGGCTTTGAGCTATTGTCCCATGCTTCAAATTTCGGTTTGTCTTGGAACATCACACCAATCCGATTGTTTACATGTATGTCTGCGAGGTCTGCAACATTACTAGCTTCCAAGCATTCTGTGCCCTCTTTTGCTAAGACAAACTGTAGTGGACCTGGTGGTAAACATTCTTTCAGCTTATCCGCCACTAACAAATCAAACAGCTTCTCGTAGTCTTTGTCCACTCGTCTACTTCGGACATAATAATTCAACAAGTTCTTCAGCCTAGCCGTGAACATCGTATACGTTTCTTCGGCTGTCTTCTTGGCATCTGCAAACCTTGACCTGTACTCACGAGCTGTTAACTTGAATTCCTTCAACAAGTGCTCTTTCACTGCATCGTATTTATCTAAATTCTCAAATGACAATCGATTCAATACCGTTCGCGCTCTCGGGGTCATCAAGGGCAACAGCAATTTCACCCAGTACTGCTTTTCCACAGCGAAGCTATTGAATGCATTTTCAACTGTTTCAAAATATAATGGCACTTCCATCATATCATACGGCATCTTCGGTAACACATGTTTCATTGCATCACCTATCTTCTTAATCTTTGACACCATTGTCTCACTTTCTCTGAGCCTATTTTGTTCTGATTCCTCACGGATTCTTCTATCGTCTTCGTCTTTCTTCTTCAGTCTATTTTGATCTTCTATCCTACGCAGTTCTTCTTGTTCAATCTTCTGCTGCAACAGTTCTAACTGCTTTCTGCGTTCTTCTTTTTCAATAGCCATTTCATGGAGTTGAGCTTCCTTAATAGCAAGTTTCTTTTGTTCTAATTGCATCTGTTCTTCTCTTTCTCTTTCTGCTTTTTCCAAATTGTCTTTCTCACTTTGGAATTCTTCCTGTCGAATCTCTTCGGCTCTTTGCAGTTCTTGTAAACGCAACTTTTCCTTTTCTTCCTCACGAGCCTTTTTGTCTTCAATCTGCTGTCTCCGTATTTCTTCATCGCTTCTCCTTGCTTTTTCATATTCTATCATTAACTCCATCCTTCTTCGTTCTGCTTCGTCACGATCTAATTTCATTTGTTCTAACTGGAGCTGAAACTGCTGCTTTTGCATGTCTATCTCTTGCTGTCGTATCCTTTCTGATTTTCTGCTCTTTCTGCTCGTTGCTCCTCTTGATCCAGTCTTATCTTTTCTGCTTTTTCTGCTCTTCTGCTCGTTCTTTCTCCTCTTGTCTACGCTGCTCCTCTTTCATTATCATGAATTGCAGCAACGCCTCCATAGACATCGGTGCCTCAGGTTTCTCCACTGGCTTCTCCGCAGCGCCTCCGACAGCACCTTCTTCTTCTTCTTCTTTCTTAGCCCAGACCTCGGCTAAAGTTCTCATCAACTCTTCCCTCGACATCTGTTCGACTTCTTCTGCGTCTAGATCTGCTTCAATTAGCAGTTTTATCAGTCTATCAGTAGACATCTTTTTAATATTTGCCTGCTTTTTCTCCGTAAGTTTCTCCATCTTACTTCTTTACTTTACTGATGCTAGTCGATAAATAGTAGGCTACTCTTCAAATGTTTGCAATTGACTGACTTCAATTCTTTAAGTAAACTTCATTAGACAAGCAAGTTTTTTTCTACCTTGTAATCGTTGTGTTGTCGTTTCTCACTGTCGTACGGATGCTCGATGTATCGTTGCTTCTCCCGTGTGCTCGGCTCCTCGATAAATTCACAGCGTCCGTTCCTCCGCAACGTCTGTTGTGTGTGCTCATTAAGTCTTGGAATTCCCAATATAGGGGTACAATGTGCAACTTGCCTTATGAATTGTCACTCTGATTGTTGTAATGTCGATGATACGGCCGCACCCTCAATTGTTTTGACATGTACCAATTGCTTATACATATATGATACACCCAGACCCACTAGATTTGAACTCATAAACAAGGAAAGCGGCAACAAACCTCTTGCTACTAATAAAGATCTGGATCCTGATAGTAATTACTACTCAGAAATTGCAACTGAATCCAAATACTATGTACCTTCCCAGGTTTCCCACAGATTCTCTAATAGCCCTTCTTCATTTTCTATCCTCCACTTAAACTGCAGAAGCATTGCCTCTAAGATTAGTGAAATTCAACTCCTGCTTTACCAACTACCCGTTAATGTTCTAGCTGTCACTGAAACCTGGCTTACTGACATCACTGCCCAAACCATCTTCATCCCGGGATACAAGCTTGTTCATAAAAGTAGAGGACCAAATACAGGAGGTGGAGTAGGCTTCTTCATCCAGGATAATACAGAGCACCACTTGATTGACTTACTACCTTCTAGCACTTCATCTTCCTATGAAAGTTTGTTTATTGACATCCCATGTAGCAATGGTACTGATATGGTGATTGGTGTAATTTACAGGCCCCCAGGCTTAAAAATTGAAAGCTTTAATACTGAATTTGAAGCTCTTGCAACTATCTTAACTTCAAAAAAGTTTATAAATAAGAAGATATTTCTAGCAGGTGACTTCAACATTGACCTCCTGGCCTCTCACTCTCATCCACCCACTGGTGCCTTTGTTGACTGTATGTTTATGTATCACCTTCTGCCACTTATATTACAACCTACTAGAATAACTGACTCAACTGCAACATTAATTGATAATATATTTACTAATTTTCATGATGGTATCATTGAATCTGCCATACTCACATCGGATATTTCAGACCACCTCCCTATCATAACATGGATAGACACATCTCCTGTGTGCCTAAGTAATCATAACAACCTGAAAATGACTCGCTCATTTACCACGGACGGCATTCTGAGATTTAAATGTCTACTAAGTAGCACTGATTGGCAACCCGTTTTGCGTCTTTGTGATGACAATGAACCTGACTTGTCTTATGAAATCTTTGTAAAAACATTTAACTCTGCTTATAATGAGGCCTTCCCCTTACGTCCTGAAAAAGCAAAAACAAAATATTCTTTTCACCAACCATGGATGACGAAGGGTCTACTGAAGTCAACCAAAACTAAGCAAAAATTGTATAATAGATTTATTAAAAATCCTACAATGGAGAACAAGCTCATCTTTACTAGATATCGGAATAAATATAAATTAACTAGGATTAAAACTGAGCAACTTTATTATGCTAATGAATTTGCAAAACATTGTAACGACATTAAGAAAACTTGGCAAATCATTAGAAATATAGTGAAAACGGGCAATAGAGATACATTGATTACTGAAATAAACATTGATGGATCCCTGATAAACGATCCTGAATGTATGGCTAAGCAGTTTAATGCATATTTCACCGGCCTGGCACAAGCTCTATCTGATAAGATTCCTCCATCTGAGAAAAACTTTCAAGCATTTATGCCTCCCTCTTCCATGGGATCTCTAGTCCTACTTCCAACTAATCCCTATGAAGTACTTAACATAAATAAAACCCTTAAAACTACCCACAGTTCTGGTTTTGATGATATAGACCCCTTCATAACATCCCAAGTAATTGACCTGTTGGCTGGCCCACTTTCCGAAGTAATTAATTGCTCTCTAAGAAAAGGCATAGTACCAATGGCAATCAAAACGGCCAGGGTACTACCAATATATAAACAAGGCACTAAATCTGAAGTCTCTAATTACAGACCCATCTCCATACTACCCTTCTTTTCCAAATTTTATGAAAGAGTTTTATATGACCGATTATTCTCTTATATTAAACAAAAGAATATCTTGTACCCTCTGCAACATGGGTTCCAACCGGCTCACTCAACTTCTATGTCCTTACTTGATATTCAAGATAAAATTTCAGCTGCTATTGATAATAAACAATTTTCATTAGGCATCTTCCTCGACCTAGCAAAGGCCTTTGATACGGTCGACCATAAGATACTATTGGCTTAACTTAAACATTATGGGGTTAGGGGTACTGCTCTGAATTGGTTTGCAAGCTATCTAACTTCTCGCCAACAACAAGTTTTATGTAATAACTCACTATCTGACTTCTTACCCATCCGATTTGGAGTTCCCCAGGGCTCCATTCTTGGTCCCCTTCTTTTTATAATATATATAAATGACTTGCCTAACTCTTCTTCTTTACTACATTATATCCTGTTTGCTGATGATACTAATGTTTTCCTTTCCCATGCCTCTTACGACCAATTATTTGAGTTAGCTAATGAAGAATTAAAGGCTGCAAGTAACTGGTTCAAAGCAAATAAGTTGTCACTTAATCTCTCCAAGACCAATTTCATATTATTTAGAACTAATAATAAGCCAATACCCGCTCATACTAATGATATAGTCATTGATGGCATAACTATTCCTCAAGTTACCACATCTAAATTTCTAGGCGTGCATATGGACCAACACCTAAAATGGAATATCCATATTGATGAAATCAATAAGAAAATCACCAAAAGCATTGGCATCATTAATCGAATTTCCTACTTACTACCTTCTCATATTCTGACCAGCTTGTACTATACTCTTGTTTATCCTTATCTTACCTATTGTAATATCATCTGGACTTCCACTTATGCTTCTCATTTAAGAAAATTGCAAATTGCACAAAAAAAGGCTCTACGAATCATAACTAAATCTCCCTTTAACTCTCACACTCAACCATTGTTCTTATCACTTAAACTACTAACCATCACACAAATCAACTTTATCCAAACTTGTGAATTTATGTACAAGTATCATAACAAACTCCTTCCACCTGCTTTCTTATCTTACTTTTCCCCTACTGAATTTAATTATGGCCTTAGAAACAAGCCGGATTATAAATTAATACTCGTCAGAACTAACATCCGTAAACTTTCCATTAAGTTTCAGGGTCCACTGCTTTGGAACAACCTACCTATAAACATCCGTACCTCTAATAGCTTTTCGTGTTTTAAGCGTACTTTAAGAGCACACACACTGGAGCTTGTATTATAAATTGTTAGTTAAGTTAGTTAAGTTTGTTTTCATTTTTTTTTTGTTTCCTACAGCATAGCTATTGCTGTTACTATATCTTGTGTTTCCTAGACCTATCGTCCTGTAAGCTGTCATCTTAAATCTTCTTATTTCTACCTAGCTAAATAGGCCCCCTCCTAGCGGGACTTTGTCCCTTTGGTGGGCCTGTTGTTCCTAAACACTTTGTGACATCCTCTGCTATGATTGCTTTTAGCTTGATATATTTGCTGGCTGACATTTAAATTTCTTACTAAATTCCTGCACTGCATTACTGTGTAAGCCATGCTGACATGCACTTTTTCTATCATATTATGTGATCATAATATCGTGTATGTTGATGGATCAATAAAAAAACTTGAAACTTGAAAACTTGGATAGAATCCCTCCGTTCGTAACTTGGCACGTAGACCCGCCGTTCGTAACTAGGATCGTTCTCCTGCAACTTGGATCAGTGATATTTCAGTTCTAAAAATAATTCCCAATTTCAGTTCAAATTCAGTTCTAAGACTCTAATTTCAGTTCTAATTCTATTTCTATTCTGAAAATAATTCCTATTTCAGTCCTAATTCAAGTTCTGAAATAATTTCAGTTCTAATTCAAGTTCTGAAATAATTTCAGTTCTAATTCAAGTTCTGAAATAATTTCAGTTCTAATTTGTCCAATCCACAAACATCTAGGTAAGTTAAATCCTTACTGTATAAGTCTAGGTATTATGACTCTTACCCTATCAGTATAATTATTATTTCCAAGTGAATTGAGGTGTCAAAATGTCAAGCCCGATTTCAACCCTATGCGTGCCGTTGATGCTTGATATGTGTCTATAATAGACTCATGTTCAAATATCGCCCTCCCCTACCGTAACCTCATACAGGCTGTACATCAAATGCACCTGTAATTAACTTCCTTCGCCCTGTGTTCAACGGTGCCCAGTCATCCCTCACATTAAACAATGTCAGGTTGATTGACTAGCGAATCGGCAGCGATCCTATGTCTTAGACCTGTACCAGGGCCCCTTTGTTTGAATGATTAAGAAAGCAAACGTAATATCTTAGTTAGTTGTGGCAATATGCCCGGGGGAGGGGAAATTATATCCGAAGATTACTGAGAAATGGATTGCCTGACTTTATACAGACTTGCACAGACAATGAATCACAAAATCATCCCAGTTTAATAATTTTCGTTCTAAAATAATTCCTATTTCTATTCATATTTCAGTTCTCTCAGGCGTATTTCAGTTCTATTTCTATTCTCGTTCTCAAAATAATTCCTAATTTTCGTTCTTATTCTCGTTAACGGAATTGCATAATTTTACTTCTAATTTCTATTTCCGTTAATGAAAATATCACTGACTTGGATCGTTATCCCACCGCAACGACACCAAATGTGATATCCTCCTCCTTATCACCTCCTCCTATCAGTCTCTTCGGAAGCTTCTTCGTATAAGTTCGTGGTAGCATAGGCCTATCCCTAGATAACTGTTTCATTAGCTAAATGGCTAGGTAAAGAATCTACAGACTTTCACTGTTTTGTAACCAACAACGACGACGTGTTTAAGTCTTCTTATTATACTCCAAAATCCGATGTAAAGTAAAACGATCAGCAACAACACAACAATGACTACACTTGCGTTATCATAACAACTACACGACTACTACCTTCATCAGTCTACTCTATCGCAACTCAACAACAACTACTACAGCATATCTCAACGGCTCTCAACACACAACACTCCTTCTTCACTTCCACTCCCTCCTTGTACACTCAACGTACGCTCGTCTAGACATCACGCGCTGTCCAGACAATCACCTGTCCAGACGCCGCGCGCCAATTTGCAGTTGGCCTACCTGCGTCGCTGTACGACAATCGTCGTGCACTGATTAAATTAGCTTACAACAGCTCTGCGCAGAAATAGGCCTAAGCCATTTTGACATGATGACATCTCAATCTAGGTCAGGTCACACCTCATCCTGTTAAGGCACATTAATATCTCTAACAACATGTATGTAAGTCGGTAAGTCAGGTCAATCCTCTAGGAAGTGGTCTATAGCTGTTGCAGAGTAGGCAGTGGCGTAACAACCTGGCTGGGGGCCCGTGGACATTCTAAGCCTTGGGGCCCTTGATTAGGCTACCCGTTAGTGAGACCATAGAGCAGGATTAAAGAGATACAACTGTAGCTAGGCTATGTGGGTAAAAATCAAGAGTGAGATTATATTTATAAAGTGCTAATTAATTCACTATGGTGTCCTATTGCGGCTTTAGTATTGCCACAAACAATAATAATTACGATAATTTATTTGCCGTTAATACAACATCGCCTTACAAGGCAGCTGATGCGATGATGGATAGAATATGTTCAAGGGTATCTAATAGGCACCTACTGAACTGGTTGTGCTGGATAGGGTGTCAAAATTATGATGACTCATTGGGGGAGATTCTGTTGGACTTTGAAACTTTCAGTCTGCATCTGCATGAGGGTAAAACATTTCAAAATGGGAGAGTGAGCTCGGTGAGAGTCAAGTCAGGGTCACGTCAATCTTCCATCTCCAATCTTCCATGACAAACCGGTTGGTGTTGTGTGTGTGTGTGTGTTTGTGTGTGTGTGTGTGTGTGTGTGTGTGTTTCTTTACTCCTCCGGCCCCTTTCCGATCATATACATGTACCATAGATGGATATTTGGGGAAACACAGTTGAACCTTGAATGAATGATGTACGCTGTTAATGAGGGGAGGAGGTTATAAGCACGTATACTAGCGCGTTCTTGTAACCCACCATGACGGCTGGTCTTATATTAGAGGCGCTGACATACATCCAGGAGGGGCGGGGAGGGTGGTTACCTCAAGCCAATTGCTAAATCCACCCATGCCTGGGTCACGGAATATTCTATAGGGCCTACCCCTTATTAAAGATATCCGGGAGTGGGGATGGAATATACCGGTATTATGCGGCATGGACTATCCGGGGGGATAAACCATGCGAGATCTATGATCTATCCCAATGATTTAAAATTTTATGAATGAAACATTTATGATGTAATGAAAATTTAAAGTGACTCTAATAATATTGTTCTAACTTCTAATAAGTGTCCTAAGCAATTTTCAGAGCGAGGCAGCTCGAATTTACTTATTGACTCTAAGGGTTAATTCTTATGTGTTCTAAATGTTCTAAGTGCTCTAAAACCAAAGGCAAACAAAGTTTTCTAGCAGGAATAAATATACCCGTCAGTGCCATCATTCAAAAAAGCAGATGGAAGTTAATTTGCAAAAATAAATGCACATGGAAGTGGCATTTTCAACTTCTCGTCATCTGGGGAGATAAGATTAATATGGGTATATTCTATTTATTGACACCTGCTGACCTCCAGTCTGAAATAGTGCACATCTGACACAATAAAGGGTCCGACGTGTGATAATTTATAGGTCTATGACTCTATGTGTTATGCAGTGTTGTTATTGCTAATTCTAAACCAACAGTTGAGGTGCAGTAGATATGTGGAATAAAGAAAACTAGACGCTGCAGAGAATAAAGACAATAATAATATATCCTACCCCTCAAGACGACTATAACTATTGTCCCAGTATAATTAAAGTACATGAATAAATTTTTGGGTGAGCGGCCCTTGGGACCTCGGGGGGCCCGTGAATTTTGTCCACCTTCGTTACATGGTTGTTACGCCACTGAGAGTAGGCCTATTAATGTTCTAGGTATAGTTAAAATGTTGGATTGTTGATGTATTAAGAAAATTTGTCAAGAAACTTCGGACAACTTCAAAACTTCGGACAACTTAAGCCACGCATGTTATAAGTTTCCTACAATTCTGGTAGGCTTGACTCGTTGCGCGTCCGCGCACAGAAGTGCTTCTGCAACTGCACAAATCCATTTAGAACTGCACATTTTGTGTAAAACTGCACGTTAAAAAAGCCCTGTCTGCACACGAATATAAAATCGAATCAGCTTATTGTCGATAGGCTAATTGGATATTGATACCGAGTCTCTGTCGTCTTTGACAATTGATTTTTTACAGTTGTGAATTGCGATTAGCCTACATTTTATTCGACTCATTTGACGACCATTTTGTTAACCCTCATACGAACAAGTGAAAAACCATCTTAATTTGAACAAAAGGGGTCCAAAATCGCTTAAATGAATGGTCTGCGTTTTTATGGTTTTCTTGGATATAAATCTGGGTTTATTTCTGAAACCTCAGTTGCAACACTGGAGATCGTGGTAAGCTCACCCAGCGAGGTTTTAAATATGCGATTTCGTATATACGGTCGCTATATAAATAAAGTGTACAATAATATTTCAATGACGTCACTGTTTATTCAGGAAACAGTGACGTAATTGGTCTAGCTCACCGTTATGTTACTATGTATCGAAGTTTTAATTTTTACTTAATACTATTATAGTTTGCACACATTAATTTTATAATTAATACTATATTTTATATTAAACTCGGTGTAAATTTTAAATGCCTCGGGGTCCTATCGGACGGAGTCTGAAAAGAAAGAGAGATAAAGATTCCAGCGCAGAAGAGAAAGAAACAAAACCGATTAGGCCCAAGGCGCCTAACCCCAACGGGGGAATCTACAAGGAGTTGAGGTTAACCAGGAAGCTACTAAAAGAGACCCTCGAAATCCTGCGAAGCGCAGGGTAAGTAAACCTACATGTATAGGGCCTAGGCCTAGGCTATAATTTAGCAGCGGCAGTAATTTTTGACTTGATAATGACTTGGAGTCGTGCAACAATTTAATCACGCATATCGTTACTACAGATTTACGAAAATTTGTAAGCCGCACTGCATGAATATCGTTATCGTTTCTACAGACTTTAGAAACTTTTGAATTTACAATAAGCCACTTTTCACTGTATGATATAGCCTAAGTATACCTGGTAGGCTTAATCTTGAAGCTTCGTGTATTACTTGACAGACAGCCTGCAATAGGCCTACATGGCGCTAATGCCTACAAAGCATATATCCGCCCAACGGGGGCTCGAACTCGCTACCTCTCGCACTCGGCACTCTACGCCAGCGTGTTATTCATTACTCTACGGTACCGCGGGGCCCCATGATGATGGCGGCGGTGGTGTTGATGGGGTGGTGGTGGTTGGGTCACGGGTGATGAGAAGAGAAAATGGAGGAGGTGGAGAAGATGAAAGTTTATTTATTTAATTAATTAAATAATTGATTGCATATATATTGGTGTCATAGGGCTAAATGAGTTAATTGAAATACATGTTTTTATGTTATGTTAGCATTGGGTCGGACATGGGTTCATGGTTTACTAAGCCCGTTGTCAACCAATTCGGTGTAAATAACTCGGTTCTTGTGCTCGGTGGAAACCAGAACCTCGACAAGGATGCGTCAGCGGTCAAAAACGAAGATGCTGACCTACGACCAGCTGGAGCTCTTGGTCAAGCGACAAGCAGCAACGAAGGTCTGCTGGCCAGCAGACACACTCAGAAAGTGTCGCAATCTGGATCTGTTTGCGTTATAAGTTAGATCTGTACACGTTTAGTGTAAATTAAGGCGTTTGTCTACGTCATGCTGAACTTTGCACTTATGCAAACGTTTTGAACAAATCATTTAAAAGATTATTATATTCTATTTTGACGCCTATAAGTATATAATGCTTTATTGATACGTTTGATTTCTATTTCAAATTGAAGGTCTACCGGAAAACAAGACATTTCTAAGAAAGATATTAGAGGTTATTTTATCGAATAAGTAGCCTTTTTGTTTAGCCGGTTCCGTACGCAATCGCTTGCATCTGCATCATAAGCATCGTTTTATTGGGAATTTAACATTTGATCAAAACTAGTGCTGTACTGTTTTAATTTTATCAATTTCATTGTGTATATTTCTATTAATATGGTATAGCTTAATTAGGCCTTATATCCCTGCATGTAGCCTATAGGTCATGATTTTGTGATGAAAATGTGTTATTTGCAGTCTTGAATGTGCACTGAATATAAAAAGATCTGGTGACATTAGTTGTGTTGCAATTATTCACAAAATAATCGGCAGAATAAACCTATTATCACACAATTTAAACAAAGTCACAGAAAAAATCTAACATCAGAAAGAGGCAATTACTTGATATTTTAAAAGTGGGTTTTTACAGGCTATTCATTCTTATTTATAGGTATTCTTATCTATATTCCTAAAAAATTGAATAATTACATTTAGAGATATTATAACAGAACCATTAACATTCTTCTGACAGTCATGTGCAGAATTCATACTCAGACTCCTCTTATCCTCCACCGTCCAATTCTGAGCCTGATGACACCCGCCTTGACAGATGCTCCACTCCACCACATCACCAGGTTATAAGAATCAAGCAATTCTGAATGTAGCGTTGTAATTTTTGTCTGAACATTTACCACCCTAACATTTTTAAAGAAACAAAACTGCACCAAAAGGCTATTAATACCACACTTAAAATAGCAAGTCTAATATTACTGTAAAGGCCTTCTTCGCAGGTATACAGTTTGACCAAGGTGGCAGTTCTTCAGAATGATCGGTGTAAAATATAAAAAGTGCACAGTCAAAAATCAAAATAGCACCAGTATAGGCCTATAAAACTACAAATTATATAAATAACAAGTATAATAATAGGTGACAGATCATGCATATTATCAACCCTGTTATTTATGAGTGACCAGGCCAAGAAACTCTTGATAATTACAACATGTATGGTACCATTCGACAAGCCTTTAAGACTCGGAGCTGTAGAAGTTATATCACTCTACAATCACTGAATGTGGTCTGTCGGATGGGAGTTGATTTCTGAAAACAGTTCTTAGAAATTTGGAGGATCGGGTGTAGGCTATGCTCTTGGTGATTACGATGAAATTGGTAGGTTTAAGACTCGTGATGAATAAACTATGGAGACCTTTGCCAATACCTCCTCATGGTGGTCTCTATAGCTAGTTGTGCTGCTTGTGCAGTCAATTGGCTGTTGGCTAGCTGCAGAGCGAAGAATGGCAGCGTGAGATCTGTCCTTGACACCGCAGTGTACGACTTTTGGCTGAGTGTAATGTAAATCAAGAATTTCCCAGCGCCAACAAAAGCCAAGTCAGAGAGACCATGCAGTAACTGTTTATTCACCAGCACTATGTCAACTCAAGTCCGCAATAGCCAAACTGCCGTTCGTTCCGATGCCAGGTCAAAATCTGGGGAGTTCAAGCCAAGGAGACTAGCGTAGGCCTACGTGGTGCTGGAGTGGTAATTAATCGGTGATGATACAGTGTCACTCTGTTACTGAGCAAACTGATCGCTTTGCAGATGCCATAATATCAAAGGCAACGGGAACAAATATGTGGGTTGCAGGCAGCAATGCATATTTTGCAGTCTTCTGAACCATCCTGTTCAGCTGCAGAACCTGCCGAAATAGCTGTCTGAGATAATAGGTACGAAGCAGCACAAGACAGTATGAACTATGAACCACTAATGTATCCCAGGTCATGTATTCGCCAGCAGACCAAGGAACCAGTATGGCGCTGCCGGGTCGTTTGCCATCGGTCTCAGGAGACTAGCGATTAGACTTCAAAATAAAAATAATCAAATCTAAGTAAATTATTAATTTATAGAATTGGCGCTGTTCTGAATGAGCTCAGCGTGTCGTCATAGCGTGTAGAATCTAGTATAAGGTGATATGTAATTTGTGCTGTCATGGTACATGACGTGGTTTGTTTTGATCTGAATTACGCGAAGTTTTATTAGAAATGGCTTCAGTAAGACTTCCAACTAGTATTTTAATAGATACAATTAAATTCCCAAAAGTTACATTCTGATATTTTTACTTTGCACAATTAAAGTATTGCGCTTGTGAAGCAGAGCTCCCTACGAACGTTACTGTTAGGACCATCCCTCTACTGAGTTGTTCATGGTGCTTGGATCCGTACCATTAAGTGTGTGAAAGGGTGTGGCGAACCAGGCTTTATAATAAATCGCTTTTTAAAAGGTTCATTTATTGCATTGGCTAACTGCTACGCACTATGTTTTTTGCTATATGGTTATCGTGTCATGAGGCTGCTAAAGCAGAAGTCCAACAACCGGAATGGAATGTCTTGTATCTTGTTTCGGTAAACGTGTATTTTAGCGTCGGAAATTATTTTTACGCTTATAATGGCACAAAAAGCGCCTTAAAATATTTCTGTCAACGGGCTATTGCCTAACTGATGTATTGTTATACTTAGAATTTGTTAAAAAGAAGGAAATCAGTTGAATTTTTAGTATTTTGTCATAACAAAGCGCCGATCGAAGTTGTTATTCAATTCTGACCCTTTCCGGAAGTTGCGTGCGGCAAGTGTGCAATAAGACAGCACTCAAAAATAAATAAGTAATTAAAAGTCCAGCTTTTCAATTGCATCAGTTGTTTTATAAATCCAACTTCTGTTTTAATAATAATTATTTTTCATCAATCCAGCTCCAATTTAAGCTAGAATATTTTTATTAACCCAGCTTCTATTTCTGGCCCATTATTTTCGTCCCAGCTTCTATTTCAGATATAAAAATATACCCTCATCCAGCTTCCATTACTTAAGCGTTTTTCATTAATCCGACTTCTATTTCAGATCTCGAAATACCTTCCATTTATCATTTTGAACTTAGGACTGAAGTCTTGACGTACGCGTTATTTATAGTCGCATGGACCAATATATGTCGATGGTTTGGGCGCGTACCCCAACTTCCGGTCATGTGTTGTGGTTCAATGGCGATTCGAACGGCGATTTCGCATGGGAAATGTGGCATTTTAAAGACATATGTTCTGTGAATATTCGTATCCTTACCAAATTTTAAGTATGCTGTTAGATGAGTTAGACCATTGCACGTCATTACGAATAATTTTCGGCGCTTTTTGTGCCATTATAAGCGTGAAAATAATTTCTGACGCTAAAATACAAGTTTACCCTTGTTTCATGTAACAGAGTTTATGTGTAACACAGTTCGACAGAATATAGAGCTTTGGCACGCTGACCGACATCAGTGAATTTTCGACTACATAAGACCAATCGTAGTCATTGGACAGCATCAGTTATTCGGTTCAGCGCTTGTAAATGAGCTGGTGCCCAACGGTTGGCTGTTAAGCAACACTCTGGCATTTATTGTGTTTGGTTTACGAATTAGATTATAGCTTGGAAATTAGCATACAATGGAGTCATTGCAATGGTACTCCTGCAGAGGCTTGCTATAGGTGATGATGGGGGTGATGATGATGCACATTGTTGCAAAGCTATTGCTATGCCTTGGGTGACTAGATCACGCAATAATGGGTGCCATAACTGCCTTAAGTAGTGTAGCATTGTGATCTGATGAGCAGTACAATGATTGTATCCTAAATTTATTACTCTTTTTCCTTCAGAAATGATTAACAAATTATTTTTGGTATTTGTAGAATCAGGCTGACACGCCTGATGGAGACAGCAATGAAGCAAAAGGTGGCTCAAAGGTACATATAAATTTATGTTTGTTTATATTTCTTTCTGATCTGCATCCTGCCTGCCTGCTTGCTTGCTTACCTCACCGCTTATCTATGCTGGGTAAGTTGGTTGAAGCACAGGCTGTGTCACATAATGCTTGCGTAAGAGAGCATGTTCACTTCCCGAAGGTGGCTTATTTTAGAGATTTAAATCTCGGTGACGATGGTCCTTGCATGGGGATCTTAACCCTTCAATGCCAGAGGATATACGATTTCTCATACCATTTACTACCATCTCAGCATTAAAGGGTTAAATGCTGTAGCGCCCATTCAAACGGACCAAGCGGTGGTGAAGGATCTCGCAGAGCAATTTGTTAAAATGTGCAGGGTCGAGACCATGTACAATCGAGTACAATTGCATTTAAGTGCTAAATTATTATTTATTTCACCCAGCAGTATGGTTTTAGTATTTGGAATTTTGTCGTATGGTACATGTAAATTCTAATCGATGAGTGTTGCTTCCTATGGAGTTGCTTTCGGGTGTGCTGACGACGAGAAATTTATGTTTGTGTTTTAGTTGGACAACCTGTCACGCGAAGATCTCGTCAAATTCGTCAAGAAGCAGATGGTGCTACTTCAGAAGTCGAAAAGTCACGGCGATGGTAAATGTCAATCAATCAATCAATCAATCAGATTTATGTAGCACCCCTTCAATGTGATTGATTGATCGATCGACTGATTGAATGACATTTGCGTCATACGTCGAAAAGTCACAGCGATGGTAAATAGAACCTCGTTCAAGTGTCACCACACCATCAACGTTCAGTATTTTTATGAATGACTATATGGCATTATTTTGCTAACTGACGTCATCATTATTCATTGTGATGACATTTGCATCTTTTCATAGGCTAACACCGAGAGAGCCTCCGACTAGATTTATCTAGGGGGCCGCAGAGTAATGGATAACATGCTGGCGTAGAGAGCAAGAAGTTGTGAGTGGCAGCGATGGCCAAACCATTGATGGTCATTTAATTTTATAATTGATGTAATGTTCATTTACATTACCATTATCGTCCATCAGTTCTCGACACCAGACGTTTGATAGCGGTGGGTACAAATAAACATAATAATGATGCTGTATTGGAAGTGGTTAATACCAGATTGCTAAACACCTGACTTGAGGAAAGCTGATTGCATTCTGCAGCTCGCCATGGCTGTTAATGTTTTCTACCTATAGGTAGTCGTTAAGACGTTTAGAAACATGTTGTGGTCCATTTTTCAGAGCTTTCTCGTGAGCTTGCCGAGACCAAAGAGAAACTGAAGAATGTGGTAAGTCATGATTATGTTTTGTACAACGATATTTGTTATGTTAGATTGTGTTTTTCTGTTTGGTTATGTTGTGTGTGTTCTAAGCAGGTTACATTGTGTTATGCCAACTAGTCTACCTGTGAAAAGTGAAAATTTTTACTATTTCACCACAGAAGCTCAAGGAGCATTTGTTACCATTATCATTATCTCGAAGAGGTGCTATATATAAATTCTCAGAATAAATTAACTGTATTTTTTTAAGCTATGTGTGTTTCTACCTGATGTAATTTCTACATTTAATTATTTCAATGAACAGAAAACCGCGACAAAGGATGCTGATGAAGATGATGCTGAAGAAAAGGAAAACCTCATCCAAGCGTACAACGCGTCACAGACGGCACTGGAAGAGAGTGCATCCAAGATGGCTGTAAGCTCTTACTATTTACAAATTCAATTACAAGCAATTACTAATGTACAGTTACATTTACAACATTGATAAGCACAACCACTTAAATAGTAGTTAATTAACACTGCCAGAATTAGGCCGAATATCAAAGGTATCTCTTGAGCTTATCACAATTTGTTGATAACTGTTAAAAGTGTTTTGCACTGTTTTACTATGGCCAAATGTTATCGAGAAAGGAAGGGTCAATTCAGACCATTTTGGATTGATCTTTTGACATATGCAGCAATCACTTGAAAGTCATTGAGTTTGTACCGATTGCTGTTATTTTGTAAATGGTTGATGCTCTGTTAATAAATGGCTGCTGCTACTCAAAATTCACAAATTCTCTTCCCCTACTTACCTCACCACTTCAAGCCTACAAGCCTTCCATTTGGTCATCCCTGTCAATCTGCCTAACTCCATAAGTTGTATTTTTAAACATGGCCAATTTTAACCCTATCTGCCTATCAATTTTATTTTTACTGAGGGCTTGGCTTTCATTTTGAATGAACTGGTTCTCAAGACTTCATTGTTTTTGTACCTTGTGGATATCTCGAGATTACGATTTTGTTTCCGTTACTTTCTAGAGTTTAACCGAACAGGTGAATTGTCTTCAGCAAAAGAATGAGACGTTAACGTCGTTGTACCACAGCATGCAGACTGAACTCGACTCGATGGCATCGCGAAATAAGGTTGAGTGATGAGCATTAAGTAGTTTTGACTTTAAGAAAAGGACTTGCTTTTTTATTTGGTCTATTTATGTGACACCACTTTTTTGGTACTTAAAAGTGCTCGTTGGAAAATACTCAGATGCTTAGATACACAAGTACATGAACTGATCATCCTCTATTTGACAACCGGACTTGTTGTTCCACTCTACTCGTTCATCTGTGAACAACCCATCTGGTTTGACACAGCACTCGTGAATAAGCTGGTGCCCTGCGCTTAGCTCTAGGTTAGCACTTTAGACATTTTGAGCTTACGATTAAAAACTGTTACTCGTAGAGGCCTGTAATAATTCATGATTTGATTATCCTACTTTGCAGTAACTAGGCATTAATAAATGCACGGCTCTGAACGCCTTCTGTGTTTTCCTTTGGATAACACTTTTTGATGCAAACCTGATTGTCTAAATTTTATATTATTTCCTGAATTCTTCATCAAGCGACTTTATGATGCCGGTGTTTTTACTGAATTCGTCTGAATGTTTCTGTGGTCAACCTTGGACAACATTTTCTGATATAGAGTGTAGACCTGATTACCTATTTCGTATTAATTTTCTCCTCAACTGAAGTCTTCATTGTACAGCTTTATGACGCCAATGTGTGTGGTGTGTTTATATCTAGGAACTGGAGAACAGTTTGTTTCTTATGTCTGAGGCTCGTGATGAGGCCGTGAAGCAGGTTGAAGTTCGACAGACATCTGTTGGACCAACGGCTTCAAATGATGATACGGTCAGCTCTTGTTTTTTATATGTAGCACCATTATCTGTGTTTCAATTTGTCAGCTTAGTTATATGCCTGCCTTCTACCAGTTGCTTAATACCTATCCTTTTAGCCATGGCTAGGCTGGGAGCGCCTCTGAGTAGACTTCTTGAAGGGGCGGTATGTAAGTTTTTTGGAATGAATGAATGAATGAAGGTGTTTTAAAAAATATCAATCTGGAGACTTTTCTAATGAGTATCTATTCTAATCTAATCCTGACTTCTATTGTGCCGTCAGTTTAAGTGAAGACAAACTTTAAGTCCCGACAAGCAAATCTACGATAGATCAGAGAAACCGGAATCCTGACAGGTGTGCAAGCTGAAAGCGATGAGAATTAGTGGAAATTTAATAAGCACTGCTAAATATTACAACCAGAATTTTTTTACCTGCTACCTTGACCACCAGTGCCACTGCTGCTTTGGGTTTTACAAAATCAATTATTTGTTCCGATGATGACTGCTCTTTACACCTTAACGATGATTGTACATTTCAGGTGTCTTAAGACTTTTCTTTTTCCAGGAGTTCTTCGCATTGGGAGCGCCTCTGATTAGGTTGTGCTGTGAGAGGTGCTTTATAAATCCAAAAATAGAATAGAATAGAATGGAAAAAGAGACTAGGAATTCATTGCAGCTCATAATTAAAGTGTTAAAATGAATATCTGTTAATGAAACATGTTTTTTCCCCTGTTTATTCTTTCATTTCGATTCAGTCTGCGTGGTTTTGTCAATTTACACGGAATTCTTTCAATATCTGACATGTGTGCGATTTCCGTAAAATAAAACTTTACATGTTGATCTTTCTTTTCAGTTTGTGTGTTCAAAATGTGGTGAAATGAGGACAAAAATGGACGAATTAACGATCATTCTGGACGAACTGAGGCAGAAGGTTGAACCGGTTGAAACAGAGCGAAACCAGTTTAAGCTGGATTTGAGCCAATCTCAGGAGAAACTGGCGAAAGCTGCCGTCTTCATTGACAAGCTGAAGAAAGAGAGACAGCAGTTGAAAGAACAAATTGCTGAACTCCAGTCTTCGCAATCGACGTTGTCGGACTTACAGGAGGCTTTGGACGCCGTCAGACAGGAACAAATTGCCGCAAACAACGAAAAAGTATGGATTGTCGCAGAGCTGGAGAACGCGAAGACAGATTTGGCCAAATCGCTCGAAGATTTCGAGAAGGTGGCGTTCGAGAAAACCGAACTTGTTTCTCAGTTGACCGTTCTTCAGCAGACGTTCGACTGCGTTGAGCATCAGCGCAAGGATGTACAAAACGACAGAGATGTGTGCGCTGAAAGGTTGGCCATCTCTCAGCGAAATCTGGACGACATCGCGCAGCAACTTTCCAGCTTACAGGAAGAGAAAACCAGTGTACTAGCATTTTCTGTCGAATTACAGAAGTCATTTGACGATGTCGTGGAAAGACTTGAAGCGGTTACGAGCGAGAAACGAGCGGCCGATGAAGAACTTCAATGCGCTCGAGCGAATTTGGTGGATGCCGCTCGGATTGCTGGTGATGGAGTTGCAGATGCGAAGAAACTGCAGGATGTGGAAGAGCTTTTGAGACGAGCGAACGAAGAACTCGCTGCGACGAAGGCGGAACTTGAATCGGAGAAGTTGCGACGCGAAGAACTGGAAGAAGAACGAGTTTCTCGTTCGGACGAGACAAGAGCGGAAAGCGTGGAACCAGTGTCACAGCCATCAGACGAAGCAGCAGATGCTGATGAAAATGCTTTGCGGGATAACTTGGTGCGAGAACTTAACCTGCAGATCGACCAACTCAAGGATGAGTTACGGCTGGGTCAAAGAAAGGAACAGGAAGCCAGCGCCATGAACGAAGAACTGAGCAACCAGATATCAGAATTGAAATCTAATCTGGGTAAAAGCGTTGGCGAGAAAAATAACGCAGGGACCGATGTGATATGCGACAAACGCGTGCAGAGAAATTCCGGGAAAGATCCGGAAGAGGAAACCGGGGAGCCGTGGACGCCGATGAGCGCCCAGACGAGCATATCGGAAACCGACGCTGCTCAGCCAACGGAAGTGTTGCAGCTGCGGGAGAAGCTGGCGGAGTGGGAGACGATGATGCAGATGCTGCAGACGGAGCGCGACGACATGGAGCGCGAGCTCGTTCGGATGGGCGAGCGGGAGCGACGGGACGGACGGTTGCTCGAGGAGATACTGCTGACGCTGCAGAACGCACTCAAGGGCCGCGACCTTTTCCACGACCAGACGAAGACGATGGAGGACAACGGCGCCATCTACGCCCGGCTCTCCGTCCTCCAGAGCATCATCGACGAAACGAACTTCGAACGCGACGAGATGCGGGAAAAGATTCAGCATCTGACGGAACAGGTTGCGGACCTCGAAAGACGGTCGTCCGGCGCCGCGGGAGGCGGGGACACGGCTTCGACGACGATTTCCGAGGGTAAGGACGACGGGGAGTTTTTGGGGGAGGGATCGAATGGTGTCGGGGGAGAAGCGGAAGCGCTGCCCGGAAAGGCGCGGTTGGCGGAGAGCGTGAGTGAGCACGAGAGCGTCGTGAGCAGTCAGAACGAGAAGTTGGAGGAGCTGAGCGACGACATTGTTGAGTGGAAACGGATGTTGGAGGTCGAAAGGACGAACTCGGAGAAGTTGAGGAGCAGCCACAACGAGATGCAGGGAATCGTGGAGGGTTTAACCGCGGAGAAGGAAGAGATGGAGAAGACGCTCGAGGAAGCGTTGCGAGCGTCAAGTCACGTCCGATCGGATATCGAACAACTTTCCGAAAACAAGGTGGAAGAAGACGGTAAAACGACGAAGGTCACACTTGTTAGTGATAACCAGACACTGTTGTGTGAAGCGGCCAAAGTCGACGCAGAGGTGACCGAAGACAGCAGAGTTGAATGTCTGATGACGGAACAATTGCAGCGGAGGACCGTGAGAAAGAGCGGACCGCTCGTGATCCAGGTTCTATCGGAAGACGAGAGGTCCCGGCTGCTGGAAGAAAATCGGAAACTTGCGGACGAGATCCGACTGCTTGAAAAGCAACTGGAAACGTTCGCAGATCATTCCTTGGTGATCGTAAAGCCGTACGCGTGTGTGGACGACGTCGTAAGTTCCGAGAAAGATGGAATCGGAGAGGGAAGTGAGGCGAGTCAGGTGGAAAAGGATTCTGTGGACTCGTCACCGACTCGTGCCGCGGATGAAGTGGGAGAAACGGTGGGAGATACAGGCGATCAGTTTACGCTGGACAAACTCAAGAAGGAAATCGCTGAGGCGGAATGTCTTCTGCAAGAAAAGAGAGACGAGCTGAGTAGACTTTCCGAGGAAATCGACTCAACAGAGAAGAAGATATCGGAGACGGAACTAGACAGACCGAGAGAGGATTTCAGCGAGGCAAGGGCAGAGTTCGAAGTCCTGCTTCAGAATAAAACTTCCGATATAGAAAGGCTGCAGACTGAGTTTTTCCGAGTTTCCGAAGAGCTGGAGAATAACCGAGAACGGGAAACAGAGATGGTCACCTTGAGAGAGGAACTCGGTCAACTTAGGAAGGAAAAGTTTTCCGAACGAAGGCAGGCGATGATCTTAGAGTCGACCGCTGTGCAGACAGATGCGGACGATGCGGTGGTCATCTCCAGTGAAAACGATGCGGAGATACGGAGGCTGAAGGAAGAGCACGACAGATTAATAAAGGATGCTGAGGAACGAGTTGAGGAGTATAAGAATCAACTGCGGATAGCTGTTGAAGAATCTGGTATGAACAAAAGCTCTGATTCCGACGAAATTTCTCTCAAAGATGCAGAGATACGGAGACTGGAGGACACGCTTTCAGGTCTGCGGGAAGAGATGGAAAGCTGTGTGAGGGAAAAGGACCTTGAGATCAACGCGCTCCGAGAGAAGATCATCGCTGGAAAAGAAAAGTCGGAGGAACTGGACAGAAAGCTTACCATCGCAAGGGAAGAGGTTGAAAACCATCTGAAAGAAATTCTTCATCTCAAATCGGAACTTTCTCGAGTCCAGGACGAAGCAGCAGAAACCAAGGCAGCGAGCAGCATGGAAATGGAGAATCTAAAGGCGGAGCTTGCAACGGTCAAAGTTGCGGCAGATGAAAGGGAAAGCCAGTTGGATAAGGCTGTTGAAGACTTAAGGTTGGAGCTTGCAACGGTCAAGGTTTCGGCAGATGAAAGGGAAAGTCAGTTGGATAAGACTGTTGAAGACTTAAAGGTGGAGCTTCGGAGCATAGCGCAAGTAATGGATGAAAAGAACCAGACTATCAAGGAACTGGAGGAGGCGGTTCTTCACGCGAGACAGAGTGTCGAGCGAGAGACCGAAGAGAAAAATACCCGGATTGCAAACCTGGAGGATCTCGTGGAAAAACTTCGGAAAGATTCCGAAGATTTGGCGGTTGAGAAGGCCGCAAAGATCAGAGAACTTGAGGAACGGCTCAACGAAAATCTTGACGGTCATATCAGGGATACGGATAGCGAGATTGAGAACTTGAGAGTGGAATTGAAAACGGTCAGAGAGCAATCGGAAGGTCGTTTGAAGGATAAAGATGACGAAATTGAGAGATTGAAAGTGGAACTCGTTGAGATTAAGGAGGAGATTGAGAAGAACGCCGTGAGCATGAGTTCTGAAATCGAGAGATTAACCGCTGAACGTGAACTCTGGGCAGGGCTTGAAGACAGCGTCAAGGTCAGGGACGCTGAAATTGAGCGTCTGAAACTAGAGGTTGTTGAGGTCAAGACGGAGTTTGAAGAACGGTGGAAGAACAGCGAACGTGCGGCGGAGAACGCGAGAACGGAACTTCTAGCGGTTAACGAAGAATCTCAAAACCAGATCGAAGCGAGAGATCATCAGATTGGTCAGCTTCAAGAAGAGATTCTCAAGCTCAAGGACATTGAAGGTCGACTTGAGTGCGCTGAAGGTCAACTGAAGGACATTGAAGGTCAACTGAAGGATGCTGAAGGTCAACTGAAGGATGCTGAAGGTCAACTGAAGGACGCTGAAGGTCGACTTGAGGACACTGAAGGTCAACTGAAGGACGTTGAAGGTCAACTCAAGGACAAAATTTCTGCGAACGAAAGATTAGATGCAGAACTTGTCAAAATTCATGAACAGAATGAAAAATTTGTCGAACAGAACGAAAAACTTATCGAACAGAAGGACAGCGAGATTAAGAGTTTGAAAGACGATTTCGAAAAGAGCGGGAAAGAAGCAGACGATCTCGTTGCAAGTAAAGACTCCGAGCTACAAAATTTGTTGGCGGAAATTGATCGCCTAAGAGAAGAGAGCGGCCGGATGCGGGCATCCAGCGACGCGAAAGTAGAAGATCTCGAAAAGAAACTTGAAGCATTCCAAAACGACGCTAGCTTTACGGAGAATCTGAATTCCGAACTGCGGGAGTTGAGAGCGGAATGCGAGAGGCTGAGGTTGGTCGTTGACAAACGTGAAGGTGAGATTGAACAGTTGAAGGAGGAGGTTGCGAGAGGAAAGAGTGTGATGGAAACGTCGTTTGAGAGAAGAGAGAACGAAACGCTTGATCAGTCCACGTCCAGTGGAATTTTGGAATCAAGTCCTCAACAAGTGAGCATTTATTAATTGATAATACTGAGGTTTGTCATTTTTAGTTGATTGAATGAATATCATTATTTATTATTATTATTTCATTTATTTATTTTTAAAAAAATTCTATTTATTTTAACTTTTTAAAAATAAAAACCAGTCCATTATTATTATTATTATTATTATTATTATTATTATTATTATTATTACTATTATTATTATTAAATATCATCAAGTGATCCAACAACTTTATTAATGTACATATGTATGTACATGTAAGTCAGTATCTGTAACCCATGGATATCATCATCTCTGACATCTAATTTTTTCGGTCAGGCTCCTGTGATTGGTGACAAGTTTTTTCATTGCTATGTCACTCTAAGTGGCCATTAACTAACGCAATGGCGCTGTAGAAATGATTAGATTAGATCAGCGGTTCCCAACCCGTGGCCCGCGGGCCAAAAGTGGCCCGCCAGGCCTAAAAAAATGGCCCGCCAAGCCTCACAAATGGCTCTCGTCTCTCAAAGAATTAACAAAAATATATGATAAAAATGATTATTTTAACAGGATGTAACACATAATTATTTTATATTATAAATTATTTTGTTTTGCAATCTATAAATAACATCAAACATATTATTTTTAATCAATAATAAAATTTTTATATACTTTTAGTTAACTACCTTTTGGCCCCCTAATGTCCTTCAATTAAGAAAAAGTGGCCCTCGTGCCCTTCAACTTAGAAAAAGTGGCCCTTAGGTAAAAAAAGGTTGGGAACCACTGGATTAGATGATGAAGTAATAATCTTTGTGGATTGTGTGTGTTTGGGTGAGCAATGATTAACCGTCCATTAACCGTTTGATGACCACTGCGAACTAAAATGCATGAAAGCCAATGCAGATTGTTGTTAAAGGGTTAATGGTGACGTTTCACGTTTTGTTTAGATGACTTCGTCACCGTCTTCGTCTGGTGAAACAACGGTGGCCGCGTTGGAACAGAAACTGAAGGAGCGAGAAGAACGCGAGAACAAACTGAAGCAGTTGACGTTGAAGGCGAAGAAAGAGTCAGCGGATCTCAGGGCTAAGGTAATTAATCGTTATCATGATTGTAATCATGATTGTAATCGTGATTGTAATCGTGATTGTAATCGTGACTGTAATCATGCTTGTAATAATGATTGTGATCATGATTGTAATTGTATTTATTATCATGATTGTTGTTATGACTATAATCATGACATCGTAATCATGATTGTGATCATGACATTGTAATCATGACATCGTAATCATGATTGTGATCATGATTGTAATCATGACATTGTAATCATGACATTGTAATCATGATTTAATCATCATTGTGATCATGATTGTAATTGTGTTTGTTATCGTGATTGGGATCATGACATTGTAATAATGATTGGGATCATGACATTGTAATAATGATTGTAATCATGACATTGTAATCATGATTGTAATCTTAAGACAGCATACAATAGACGTCTTAATTAATTAATTAATTTTTAATTGTTTTGCTTGTTTTTGTGCTGCAGCTGACTTCTTCTCAGAAAGAATTGGACATCGCCAATGCGAAACTGGTTGAAGCCAACAATCAGAACGGCAGCAATCAATCGATACAGTACCAGGTAGATTGTCAGTTGATACAGTACTACATAGATTGTCAGTCGATACAGTGCCAGGTAGATTGTCAATCGATACAGTACCAGGTAGATTGTCAATCGATACAGTACCAGGTAGATTGTCAGTTGATACAGTACTACATAGATTGTCAGTCGATACAGTGCCAGGTAGATTGTCAATCGATACAGTACCAGGTAGATTGTCAATCGAGACAGTACCAGGTAGATTGTCAATCGATACAGTACTACATAGATTGTCAATCGATACAGTACTACATAGATTGTCAATCGATACAGTACCAGGTATATTGTCAATCGATGCAGTACCAGGTAGATTGTCAATCGATACAGTACTACATAGATTGTCAATCGATACAGTACCAGGTATATTGTCAATCGATACAGTACCAGGTAGATTGTCAATCGATACAGTACCAGGTAGATTGTCAATCGAGACAGTACCAGGTAGATTGTCAATCGAGACAGTACCAGGTAGATTGTCAATCGATACAGTACCAGGTAGATTGTCAATCAATACAGAACCAGGTAGATTGTCAGTTGATACAGTACCAGGTAGATTGTCAATTGATACAGTACCAGCTAGATTGTCAATCGATACAGTACCAGATAGATTTTTTTAAAATTGATATTTTACATAAAACCATTATTAGTGATTTTTGCTTTTTTAACGCAGCTGTGCCTTTAGCTAACTGTTTTACAAACTATATTACGCCACCTGATGTATTAAGATTAAAAAAATATGATTTTTGCATCGGGTAGAGACAGATGTAATTCTTATTTGCGATTTCCTGTCAAATGATTTTGCGTGTTTTACATAAAAGGATATTTTTGTAGAGCCTACACACAGAGTACGACAAGCTGGAGTCTCTGTATGACGCAGAGAAAAGCGCACGACTGGAGCTGCAGAAAAGTCTGAAGCAGGCGATCGACGAACTATCGAACGTTAAAGTCACGGCTGCTGAACTGACGGAGGAGAAGTCGAAGATGAACTGGGATCTACAGAGATTAGAACGAGAGAAGAAGGCTCGTGATTAATCTAATCTAATCAAATTGAACAGCTGTAAAGGCTCGTTATTAATCTATGGCTCATTCCAGATCATTTGCCTGCATTGCCCCTCCCCCTATGGAATGAACTTCCCCCATCAGTTCGCTCTGCCATCTTGTCTGGTAGTCTTTCGTCATCTCTCTCTCGTCTCAAAACCTGCCTTTTCCCTCGGGGTTGCACGCACTTGGAGCGCTTCTGAAAGGCTTTTGCGGCGGGAAGCGCTTTATAAGTTGTCAGATACAATAATCTAATCTATCCAATCTAATATGAACATTTGTAAAGCTCTTTTCGCCTCTGAGCTATTCAGAAACTGAAGTAATTCAACTACGGACTCTTATTTAAAAAATAATAATTTGAATAGGTTCTGACGAAAATGTGACAGCTGTGATATTACAAGAAGAAGGAAAGAGCAGAATCTTAAGCTTATCCTGATGCAGCCAGGGGTATGAAGTGTTGATGTCTTCATTTCCTTAGCTTTGCCGAATGAGGATGAGTGGCCAGTCCTCTCCTCTGCCGTCCTATCTTCCCATCAACAGTGTTACAATCTTCAGGCTAATAATTTTCGTTCACTGATTATTTTCTTACTTAGAATTAGCCCTTATTCTGTGTACCTCGATCTCTTTACGCTATTAAAATTTAATAATAAAAAATTATCATGATAATTATAATAATCAAAATAATAGTAGGTCTAATAATGATGATGATAATAATAGTTATTGTTTCATGATTGATTGTTTGAATAGGAAGTGGAGGCATTGCGACTCGATAAAGAACAAGAAGTTCAAGCCGAGCGCATCCAACGAGAGCAATTGGCTCGAGACAAATCTGAGGTTAGTATTTTTGATACTTTTCTTATCGGTTCTTGATGTCATCCATTTGGCGGTGATAGGTGTGAGTAACTGATCTACATAGTCCTCAGCCACTTGTCATGTCCATTGTTTCCATGATTGTTAGTCCAAGTGATGTTATATCCTTGTTTGTATTGTCTATCCAGCATAGTCTTTGTCTTCCTTTGTTTCTTTTTCATAGAATTTTGATTAAGTGCTTTGTGTGGGATTCTATCAGCTGGTGGTATTCTCTCTACTTGTTCGATAGTGATTACGATGATTACGAAAACGATGATGATGCTTATGTTGTTGTTGATGACGATGATGATGATGATGACGACGATGATAGCAACGATTTAGACATTTGTTTGTTTATCCTCTTTAAATTAATTTAAAATTAACATTAGAAATACTTATTTTTTACAGCCGGAATTGCACTTTATTACACTGATATCTGATTTATTTTTTAATTGTAAATTATTGGCAAGAATATTATTTTTCTTTCGACATGGTTTATATTCCATTTGGTTCTTTTGTTACTGGATTGTTTTGTTTTCTTGTTTTAAGCTGGAGAAGAGAGCGACGAAAGCAGAAAGTCAGTTGCGAGATACGGAGGATGAATCGAAGATGGAGATAAGACAACTTCACGACCAACTGAAGGCGGCAAAACAGGAACTGGATTTTGCTAAAACAGTGAGTTGCTACTGAAACAGACTAGTATTCATACGTACACATTTTTCTAATGGTCTTCTGGCTAATGATTGTGGGCTAATGATTTTATGGCTAATGATTGTGTGGCTAATGATTTGATGGCTAATGATTATCTGACTAATGAATTTTTAATGTGCTAACATAACACGCAGTTTGATGTGATATGTGAACAGGAAATCCAGCAGACAAACATGATGGATTTGGAGATTGCGGATTACGAGAGAGCGGTTAAGACGTTGCACGTGACGGTGGCCGATCGTGATGCCAAACTCAAATCGCTACAGGAGGAAGCTGATCAGCAACAGGAACAGAGAGCCGCATTGCAGAAACTGCTCGGTATCTGCCGGACACCTTTTTTGATTTTCCACATTCTTTCAATCGTCGTGTTCTATATCCTTGCGATAGAACAGAATTTGCTTGTATTACAGTTAACATGAAGATAATCGTGGACACATACTTGGAGACACATTGAAACACATAACGACAGACACAGGCACACAGAGAGATGCAGACATACACACAAACGCAGACACACAGACGCATGCAAAGACACAGACAGGCACATAAACAGACACACGGACAGCACATCAACAGGCACAGTGACAGATACGCACAGATACTCATGGAGACACAGAAAGTAGGACAGAGACATATGCAGACACACAGAGACGTATGCACAGACATACACACATATGTTTTAAAAAAACACATGGACTTATGT
This sequence comes from Lumbricus rubellus, assembly GCA_945859605.1. Classification (NCBI taxonomy): domain Eukaryota; kingdom Metazoa; phylum Annelida; class Clitellata; order Crassiclitellata; family Lumbricidae; genus Lumbricus; species Lumbricus rubellus. The sequence goes on along the minus strand of OX243817.1, from coordinate 7,342,091 downwards.
TACTCAGTTATCAGAAGCTCTCATAAATTTTCTTTTACGAGGTGGTATTGCCACATAACTTATGAGATATCTTTCGAGGAATTACAGTGTGTATTACATTAAGTTAATCGTCAATTTTTCATGCATTTTAATTTTTTTTAATTTTTTAATTTTAAGCGAATTTTTGACACGATCGTATGTTTTCGTAAATGCTTCTAATGAGATTTTTCTTTTTATATTTTTTATTTTAGATTCGTCTGGAAGTCAGTATTCACAGTTGGACGATCACTGCAGTAAACTGAAGCAGCTTCTCGTGAAATCGAAGAAAGACTTAGCCGAAGCTAAAAAGCTGGTGAGTTACAGATTAAAATTTTTCTCTAAAATGGATACAATCAATAACTATGTCTGTGGAAAAAAAATGTTCTTGTCAGAGTACTGTAACACCAAAATCAAACATCAATCAGTCAATCAATCATGTATGAGGTTTGAACCCAGCTTGTTTGTATGAGCACTTGTTATAGCGCCCCTTCAAGCTCTCGCTACTCAGAGGCGCTCCCGAATGCAGAGTGGACACTGCATCGGAGTTTCACACCGAAGCGCTGAGCAATTGTGGTTGAAGGACTTGCCCAAGGTCCTTACGCGGCGACTTGAGGTGGATTCGAACCTCGAACCTTCCGGCTCCAAGGCAACGACGCCACCACTACACCACTGCGCCTCGTAACGATAACATTTAAGATACAATCGTCATTTTAACGGTAGCTCCGTGGACTTGAAACAGAAATCTGCACTGTCAAAGTAATGATGAGCTGCAAAATAAAAATTATTCCTGTGTTGAATAAATTATTGTTGTTCGTAGGAGGGAGAGCAGCGTACGGCGGATGCACAGATGAAAGGTCAACTGGAGAGACTGACACAATTGACCGAGGAACAAAAGGTTAATTTTTCTGCCACATTGTTTGTTTATTTACCTTTCTTTCGTTGCATTTATTTATTTTTCAACATAATATTAAACCATGATATATGGAGATGCATGTTGCATTCATTCATTCATTTGGACATTTATATAGCGCTCCTTCAAGTAAAAGAAACTACTCAGATGCGCTCCCAATTCCAGCGCACCTAAAAAGAACAGTTTTAAGTTTAGTAAGGAACGATCCTGGTAGAGTCCCAGGGTGTAGGTGTAGCTCAAAAGGAAGGCCATTCCAGACCATGCATGGATGTAAAGCTTGTTCTTTGGAATCTTGAATGGGTTTCTTCAATTGAGTTTTGACTTTGCAATTGACACCTTATGGTAAAAATGCTGTTGAGAAATAAATCTGTAGATTTTGTTATACAGTAAAAAGATAAAACTATATTTATTGTATTTACTTGTGTTACTGCGTTTTTCGCCTCCAGATTCAGATTTCATCACTGATTGCGGAGAACCAAAAGCAATCGGACAAGTTGCGTCTGCATTCCGATAGTCACCAGAGGACAGCACAGTCGCTGGAACAGCGAGTACAGTCGTTGGAGCAGGACCTCCAAATGACAAGGTCAGAGATGGCTGCCACACAAGCGGAGTACGACGGATATAAGGTGAGATGCATCACGTGGATATGTTCATTTGATTGTATTTTTATATTTGCATTACGAGTAGTAATAATAGCAGAGTAACACCATTCCCATCCCTGGGTGCAGTTCTGAACACCTGAGGGATCATTAATGCCTCGAGTAAACAATAACAAGAATAATGACAATAATAATAATAATATTATAATAATAATAACAATAATTATTATAATAATTATTATAATAATAATAATTATTATAATAATTATTATGCTACTATCACTACTGCTACTACTACTACTAATAATAATAATAATCTTATTTATCATTTTATTTGTTTAGCCCTGCAACTACCTGACCAGTGGCAGTGCCAGGCTCAAGCCTGGAGAATCGAGGAGGGTGACACAAATCATCTTTGCTATGATACATCCGCTGACCAGCCGTGTGTTTACCGCAATAATGATATACCTTTGTTTTGTTTCATCTTTCTTTTATCTGATGTGATCGTTGATGATTAACAGGTCAGAGTTCACAGTGTTCTGAAGACCCAGAAGACTCGGTCAAGCGCCGGTGATGACGTTTCTGTCGAGCAGGAACGATTCGAAAGGTTGATTGTACTTCTCGTGAACTTAATAAAGACAATTGTCAGTACCACTCTTGTGTTTCTTATGCAATGGATTGCTATGCAGGACAGTGTGACGTAATGTTAAGTTTTGTATTGCAATTTTTTATGTGCACTCAAACTTCCATTCGGCAAATGGTGTTGGTAAGTTGAGGAGTAGAACGTGATGAGCGCCTTGCATGGTTACCGAAGTTTGAATCCGTTCATTGCTGATTGTAGTCATACTGTTGTGTAAGTTTGAAAATAAATGAAGATTATTATTAATACTATTGTTATTATTAATGCTTTTTTTTATTATCATTGAAAATGCAGTGGAGGTTACCATAAAGTGATTAATGACATCATATTTTTATATAGCACTGCTGTATTGATTTCATATTGTACATTTGTGGTACAGTATTGTAATCAGATGTGATATTTTATTAGTACTGTTAGCCTTAAGAAAACTGTGTAATAATGCACACTCGCACAGTGTTAGGTAGTGTAGTGGTTAGCACACTTGACTGTCAGATGAGAGGTCAGGGTCAATTGTTTCGTGTTTCCATGTACGCCACATTAGCACACTTGCCTACAAAGAGTTTAATGACCTGGCACTGTGGGTAGGAAGATAAGACGGCACGAGAGCGGACTGGCCACCTGGCCTCATATGCTGAGACTAAGAAATTGAAGTTGCTAACAGGTTCCTCAGAACTAGACTATGGGAGTGCTCTTCAACTTCTGCTTGAATATCTCGATAGATACCTTACGTTCTTGATCTTAATAATAAAAAAATTGCTGTCATTTAATAGAAAAAACATTTATGAAATGGTTGTTTACTGATTATAATTTTTCTTTTTCCAGGCAGCAGATGGAAAAGTCGTTGGAATCGCTGAAGATGAGATTGGCTGACGTCAGGTTGGTTCGCATTGGCAACAGGGTTCTTGTTCTGTTTCTTTTTGGATGATTATGATGAGTGTGATCATAATGCGATCATTTATCATTATTGCTAGTTATTAATGGTTCTTTAACTACACGTCATTCATTGGTTGATTAATTGCTTGTATTGATTGATTAATTGTATTGATGGTTGGTTTGTTAATTGGTTGGTTGGCTGGCCGATTGGACTGAACTTTAACACAGACACATTGTTTCAAAGCCATAGAAGCTCTTGAATGTGGATCCAGAAGGCTTGAGTCTATTTGAGGAGCAGGTTGTGTGAGATTGATGTATTACATTGTGTGGCAACACCCTACTGGGCCTTCTAGATAAAATGTGAACTGAACTTCCTAAATACTGGTGGAGATTTCTTTGTCAATGATGTCGTCAAGGACCAATAAATAACTTTCTGGGTTTTTTCTTGCGATGATCAACGGATGTTTCCTTTGCAGTCAACAGATGGTGTCTGTGTCTTCCGAGTACGACCTTCTCCAGGAGGAACATGACCGACTGCAGACGCGCCACTCCAAGCTCATCGCCGAAATGGAAGCAAACGAACGTGGGTGGAGAGACAGGTGCGTATGATTAATAATAACAATGATAATGATGATGATAATGATAATAATAGTAGTAATAATGATGATAATAATAATAGTTATGATAATGATTTTCGTTTAATTTATATGGTGCCATAATTAATGAACGAATGAATGAATGAACGAATGTGTTTATTCATTGTGGGATGTTTGTTTACTCGAACAATGCTCTCTCTGAGTTTTTCCCCTCCCTGCTTAAGGAGTTGTCCCCAAGTGCATTCCATGGCGTAGCCCTCTCTTTACAGGTATAGCAGAAATTTTGAAGCCTCTTAATAGACAGTTTTTCTGCAGTTTACTATTAATTGCGCAGTGCTGTTGTGTTTGGACCTGAATTCATTTAGAAATACCGGTACGTTTTGAGCCCCAGAAATAACTGCTGGCTTTGGTGTTACTGATTAGTTCTATTGCTAGCGGATTTGATAAATGGCTTTGAATTTAAATTGTTTATTTATTGAATCCACATATCGAAACAAATCAGGTTGAACAGCGAGTGAGTGTACATATAACTGCAAGGTAAGAGAAATAGATGAATACAGTGAGAGTTAATAATGATTTCGATTATCAGGTAACAAAATTTTTTTATATCCTTAGATTATTTCTATTGTTTGCTGGGTTCTTTTGTGATTGAAATCTGACTTAATTTCTTCGTCGCGATGCAGATTGGAGAAGTTGAACACTGAGAGTTCGTTTAACAGCATGAAGAAAGTTGAAGTCATTCAGCAACTGACAGTGCAGAGTGAAATCATTTCAGCCAGCTACAAGGTCTCCACGCTCTGTTTTTAATCAATTATGCTTATTACTATACAGCACCCTTTTCTTTGACCTTGGCTGAGCTGTGAGAATTAAACATGTAAAAAATTGTTATTAAGGACCGGATTAATTAGCTTAATATAATTTTAGAGAAATAAGTTTGTAAAATATTTTCATTCAGGTCCAGATTGACTAAGTTAATTTGTTTGTATGTGCACTTGTTATAGCGCCCCTTCAAGCTCTCTCTACTCAGAGGCGCTCCCGAATGCAGAGCGGACACTGCATCGGAGTTTCACGCCGAAGCGCTGAGCAAGTGCGAGTGAAGGACTTGCCCAAGGTCCTTACGCGGCGAGGTGGTTTCGAACCTCGAACCTTCCGGCTACAAGGCAACGACGCCACCACTACACCACCGCGCCCCACACGATTATTAAGGGAATTAAGTTCGGGAAAAGATTTATTGACGAGCAGGGCCAGGATGATTTAAGTTAATATTTAGGAGAATTTTAGCATGTAATTTTTTTTATTCAAGTCCAGATTAATTAGGTTAATTGTTATGAGAATTAAGTTTGCGAATCTGTTTATTCAATCCACAGATGATGCTGGTAAGCTGAGCAGTAGGACGTAATGGGCGTCTTGCATTGCTGCCAACAGTTAAATTCGACTCCTGTAATAACTTGCGTCCATCCTTTCATACTATGAATTGCAATCGTTCTGTGTTGTGTCAGTTTGAAATTAAACGAAGATTATTAGTATTTTAATTATTTTTATTATTATTATCATTAGGAGCAGATTCAGTCGATTCACGAGGAGCACCAGCGAGTCGTCGAATCGTTGAGACACGAATTGGAAGCGACAGAGATCGAGTTGGATCGACATCGCGCTCGATCTCAGAACGTGAATCAGAATCTTCCGTTGAATTCGAGCATATCGTTCCCTGCGCTTGAACACGAGACTTCGTCATCCGACAGGGTTCTTGAGTTCGTGAAAGAACTACGTCCGGAGGAACGACAATCTGGCGAGGTTGGTTGGGAGTATCTCAATCAATCAGTCAATCAATCAGTCAATCAACCAATCAGTCAATCAATCAATCAGTCAATCAATCGATCAATCAGTAAATCCATAGATCAGTAAATCAGACAGTAAATCAATTGATCAATCAGTCAATCAATCAGTAAATCAACCAATCAGTCAATCAACCAATCAGTCAATCAACCAATCAGTCAATCAATCGATCAATCAGTAAATCCACAGATCAGTAAATCAGACAGTAAATCAATTGATCAATCAGTCAATCAATCAGTCAATCAACCAATCAGTCAATCAACCAATCAGTCAATCAATCGATCAATCAGTAAATCCATAGATCAGTAAATCAGACAGTAAATCAATTGATCAATCAGTCAATCAATCAGTAAATCAATCAGTCAATCAATCGCTCAACCAATCAATCACTCAACCGATGAATCAGTCAATCAGTCACTCAATCAGTCAATTACTCAATCAATCACTCAGCCAATCAATCAGTCAATCGGAATTGACATAGCATCTCTTAGGCAAAATTATTCTGTGAAGTTCTTAAATCAGGCTCAATCAATCCACCAATCAATCATTCAATCAATAAACTCGAATTTATATAGCGTCCCTTCAAGATGGCTGATCAGAGGCACTCCTGACCTAGGACAATGTGAAAAAAACAGTCATCTACGACAGTTGATGAAGCTGTGAACAGTTTGGGAGGTATCGTATAGTCAAGGGAAGTCCATTCCAGGTTGTTGGACCAACCACAGAGAACGAACGGCGATTGATAGATATTTATTTTATTTAATTTAATTTGTTTATTGAATCCAGTATAAACAATTTCAGTAACAAGGCAGAAGTTGAACAGATATAACAGGGAAATGATTATTTACCAGAGTTTACGAGGCAGTTTATATGGGACAAACAGCAGATTGCGCTTATGTAAGTGAATGAGGGCTAGTATAAGTTAGTTAGATAAGTGGACTGTGAGGAGCTGGTCCGGATATTATATAATTTAGGGTGTTTAGTGTGTGTGGGCACGGGCAAGGCTTAAAGTGTGCCTGGACGGTCATAAATGGCGTCCAGGCACTTTTTAAAAAATCTGAACAGCGTCCTGCCACTTATTTGGCCTGCACAGCAGAGCCTCCAGGCACTTCTTTTTCTACACTTTAAGCACTGGCCACGGATAAGTCCTTTGAAAAGTGTGATGCTGGGAACATTTTGAATGTCAAAATGAATTTTTTAAAATCTCTTTTGATTCCAAATCTGCTTAGTGTTCTTGATTCTTTTTACGTTTCAGGGTTCAGAAACGGTTGACGATGTCCATGCTAAGGTATTTCGTGAGCTTTAAATTCTGAGTTTTGTTCTCGATGTATTTTATCAGCCTAACTTTTCAATTGTATTGTTTGGTTTTGTTTTCCTGCTAGCAATTATTCGAGATTTTTTCAAATAGCTATCTGTTTTGTCGGTCCCTAGCAATTTGAGACTTTACATATATCGTATATGCAATGTATTGTAAAATATATTTGTGTAATGTGTATGCCTTTACATTGGTATTTGATATTATCTTTCGTTTAAGATGTCATCGGCAGCCAATCACAGCCTCCTACCATTCGAACAGCTGCTCGATTCGACACAAATGGATGACACCATGAGTATGTTAATTGTTTTATGCCCTAGAATTTATAAATTTTTATCATTTGGGCATTTAATAACTTAGTCTGTTCACTCGGCCAATTCAGAATTAAATTTGTACGTAATTGTTGCATGTAATGGTGGTTGAGTACTGGGACAGATTTTCAAAGTAGAAAGGGTTTTTTAAATTCCTTGTGGCTCGTTATACTGTGGAACTAAATTAATTTGATGGAGAAAATGATTGATATTTGTGACACTGTTATTTAAGTTAGGCTCACTTTTCAGTTTCAGTTTGTTTTAACTTTCCAGTTTTGTTTTAGGCGTAGTTTTCAGGTCGTATCAATTTTAGTTTTAATATAAGTTTTTGGGACTTTTAAGTTTTAATATTATTCTGTACAAAATTCAGCAGAATTGAGTAAATTTTCATTTATGACATTCATTTTTATTAGCAAGAGCAGCAACTCTTATTAAATTCATGCTACTGAGCTGTAGTTTAAAGAACTTGCCTCTAACGGAGACATGTTGTACGCCAAACAGAAAAAAATAATTGTTTTTCAACTTTCAAGTTCAGTTTCATTTCTAGTTTCGAACGTTTCTGTTTAGTTTTAGTTGCAGTTTTAAGAACATTCTAGTTTCAGTTAACCGAAATGGAACCTTTCATTTTTAGCTAATATTAGCTGACTTGAATAACACGTCTTGTCCCTGTGATTTGTATATTGAAAGGTGTGAAGACTATGGAGTCAACGGCCGAGGAAATGATGTTACGCGCGAATTTGATATCATCCGAAAAGCGGATTGAACACTTGTCTCAGGTGACGAATAGTTTCCAGCACGATATTAATTTTATTTATTTTATTTTTTATTTCTCGCATCTGCTATCATGCCCCTTAAACAACAAATAAAATATTAATAGTAATAATGATACGTATGTTTGTGCACTTGTCATAGCGCCCATTGAAGATTGTTACTCAGAAGCGCTCCAGACTACGGTGCAGACACTGAATCAGAGTTTCACACCAAAAGTGATTAATTCCGAGTCAAGATCCCTATGAGACGAGACGGCTTAAGGTGGATTCGAACCTGCAACCCTCTGGCTGCAAGCAATGAACATACCCATTACACCACCCCTCATACACAATAATAGTAATAATAATAATAGTGATGTTATGCATGAACACAATTTCTGTGTGCGTAGATTTTGAACGAAAGTGAGGCGACTGTGTTACGATTGACCGAGCAGGCGTCCATCTTGAAAGGTGAAATCCGTCGCATGGAGCGGAACCAGGAGCGAGAGACGGCCATCTCCAACATGGAATATCTCAAGAATGTTGTCTACAAGGTAAGTTCTGGAGAATGACTCTATCACGTGAATCATTTCCAGCCTAATTTTTTTAACGGGAGATTTTCGCTATGTCTTAATTTTTTTTATTTTATAAAAAATGTTTACAGGTTTTTTTTACAGATTTCTGTTTTTGTGTGTCTAGATTTTTGCAGCCGTAAATTTTTACATACGTGCATATTGGAATTCCCTCCCTGCAGGCGTGTTTATTACGTCTGCCACCACTTGTACTCTGGCAATGCCTGGCGAAAGTTTGAGGGTGATGTGGATCATCTTTGTTTGTTTTTTCAATTTATTTTTATTATTTTTTACTTATCGCATTTGCTATAGAACCCCTTCAAGCTTTCTACTCAGAAGCGCTCCCGGATCCTGCATCGAGGTTTACGCCGAAGCGCACGAGCAATTGCGAGTGAAGGACTTTTGCTCAAGGTCTTTACGCGGCGGCTTGAGGTGGATTCGAACCTGGAACCTCCAGCTCACGGTGCCGAAGCCACCACTACACCACCGCACCCCACAAATGACACAGTGTCGTTAAACAGAATTACGTCATGCTTGGGTTGAAGCCTCATTTCTTGAAGATCGATCTTTTTTACTCGTGGCATAATTTCTTGTTCCTGAGATATCATTTTTATCATGTGTTAAACAATAATTATAATTATTTATCAGAATAAATAATGTGCTTCAATGAATGACTTTATTTTAGTTTATGACGTTGAAAAGCGGTGATGAACGTCTCCAACTCATTCCAGTCCTTACGACAATGCTCAAGTTTAGTCCGGACGAAAAGGACAGAATAACTGCGATCGCTGCAGGTCAGCGCAGGGCAATTTTCCTACACAGTTTTTATATCGGTTTTGGGCACAATTTTCATGTCGTAGATCTGTAAGAACTATTTTTTTTATTGATTTCAAGCACAAATTTAATAGAATTTTCAAGTACAATTTCTTATTTCTTTCAAGCACAATTTTCATGTCATTTTCAAGAACTGAACAAGTTTTGTAGAAATGTGTGCTTTATGAGAAAAGTGTGTCAAACTTTGCCTGTTTTAAACGTATAAATATGAGCTTTGTAAAGGCATGAGAAAACTTGTTATAAAAAATGACAGATTTTACTCTGCAAAACTATGAAAGTTTGCTCTGTAAAAAGGTATCGACGACTATTGTGTGGAAAATACATGGGAATGTTTGCTATATGGAAAAATTCAGAAGATTTTGCAATATGGACAAAGTTCAGAAGATTTTGGTATATGGAAAAGTAGGCTACTGCAGACAGCATTACATATGTGATGCAGACTTTACTGTATTAAAAAGAAGATTCAGCTGTATGGATTGCATGTATTTATGTATTTATTTACGTATATAAGCAGGGCTGAAAGTGAGCCGGGTCTGTCCGGGTCTCAGACCCGGCATTCATTTGTTGGCACTTGAACACTGGTATTTAGCACCTTTTGGCCCAAAGAGACCCGACAATTTTTTTAAACCACTTTCAGCCCTGTATATAAGTACGTCTGAGTGTAGCCATTTTTACCTTGTTATGTTCGCACTATGATTCCCTCAGGAAATCTTTCCTCATTTTATTCTCACATTCTCAAATCCTGCCTTTTCTCTCGGGGTTATCGCACTGCGAGCGCTTCTGAATGGCTTTTTACCGAGAGAAGCACTTCATAAATGCTCAAATACAATACAATACAATTTGTATAATTAATTAGGAATAATTCATGTTTAATGAGAAATCTACAGGTTAATGTTGTTAATTTTCTACAGGAAGTGAAGGTGTGCCGCCTGCCGACCAGGATGCCGCTGGGTGGAGCACCTATCTGCACCGTTGGTCTGGTCTCGTTTAGGACACTCGCACGCAGGGATCATTTAATATTCAGTCGACTTAGGAGGGATCATCAGTTCCATTGATTTAGGTTTATTTTGTACGTTGGGAATCTGTACAGAGGGTATTTTTTTATCGCTAGGTCCTTCAACAGTGTAAAGAAATCGATGCTGTTGTTGTTGTCGTTATCTCCTATTGTAACACAGTCACTTCCACTTGTGTACACAGCATTTCAATACGCGTAGTGGTGGTGGTGGTGAAGTGAGCAGTAGGACAGATGGGAGCCTTGCATGGCTGCCATACTGTTGAATTCAACTCCTGATAATAGCATGTGAGCATCCTGTCAATTTTAAATGATAAACAGAGATTATTATTGTTGTTATTATTACTACTACTACTACTACTATTGTTATTATTATTATTGTTATTATTATTATGCACTTTGTGGAGTACATCAAAGAGGGCAGAAGCAAGAGCAAGATGTGTGCAAATTTGGTATAACTTAATAAGTGAAAAAATTAGAATGAGTGGTAGAGCCACAATTAGCGGAATGAGGTATAAGAACTTAAGAAGTAGGCTAACTGCATTGGGACAATAAAGAAAGTGCAAAGTAATAAAAATATTATGATAGTAATTATGATTTTTTTTTCACTGCTTATTGTGACTGGACGGTCATGGACGGCGTCCAGGCACTTATTTTAAAATCTTAGGCCAGCACAGCCTGGAAAGGTAAGGGATGTCCAGGCACTTTCTTTTTAACGCTTTAAGCCATGGGGTTCTTTTAACTCGTATAATTGTATTGAATGAGCAGTTACCTTTTGAAATATCACCTTGCCTGATGTCATCTTGCCAATAGCTTGTAAAGGCCTGACCTTGATTAATTTCTGCTTTCATTGATGAGACTGTGATAATGAGTTCAGCTTTCTGGTACGATTCAATTAATTTTATTTTTTGCTGTCAAGAGAAAAGATTTGTTTTGCGTGTCTTGTATTAAAATGCTGCCATTGAATGTGTGGAAATTCAAAAATATTCTGGTTATTAAGGGGGTGGGCACATCCCCATCCCAAACTCCTATCTCTAGCGGTTCTGCGCGCTGGCGATTCATCCTCCACACTTCCCCCTCATTTCTCTGTCCCACCCCGTAAACTTTATGGATCCGTCTAAGCCTTCTAAGGCCAATATTATTGTGACGTCACATTGATACACGTCTGCTAGTATGGAAGTTCATTTTGAAAATATAATGGGGGTCTATTTTGACGTCACTTTGATACAAGTCGACTATTATAGAAGTTCATTTGAAGAAATTGAAGAACTAGGTCAATTGTGACGTCACATTGATACACGTCTGCTAGTATGGAAGTTCATTTTGAAAATATAATGGGGGGTCTATTTTGACGTCACTTTGATACAAGTCTACTATTATAGAAGTTCATTTGAAGAAATTGAGGAACTAGGTCATTTGTGACGTCACATTGATACAAGTCTAGGCTACCATTGATATATATTAGGTTTACTGGATTGATAATGCTTCGTATACTGGTCCATGCCCGACGGCGAATCAGTCGCGACTTACGCTGTGGGCAGCGTGTGCTTGTTCCTATGTAAACTCATGTTAAATTCGTCAACTTTGAATGTAATTTTCAAGAAATCTGGTCAGTGGCCGCTAAATACAGTTAAGTTGATTGTTTTGTATGCCACTCAACTCAGAAAACCTAGGCTGGTTTTAAACAAGTTTTTTTATCATTGCTGAGAAATTTGTGTTTTAAAGCGAAGTGTTGTGACGCCTATCCTTTGCTATGGTTTGCCTCTAGGAATCCTGGGATTTGTCCCAGAGAATTCTCGGATTTTCCCCAGAGAATTCTGGGATTTGCTCTAATGAATCATTGGCGTTCCCTGAGTGAGCGATAATCCGAACTTTCATCGGCTATCAGCAATCCAGTAGCTATATAGTACATTTCAGTGTAGGCTACTATTATCGATGTTCATTTTGAAAATATTAAACTAGGTTTATTGTGACGTCACTTCGATTATGATGCAGGTCTATTATTTTATAGGTTCATTTTGAGAGCATAAATATAGGCCTATTGCGACGTCACTTCGATAATTCGATAATGATTGTGATCTAGGCCTACTCTTATGGAAATTCATTTTGAGAGCATAATACTAGGCCTATTGTGACGTCACTTCGATTATGATAAGAGATCTGCTATTATAGTTCATTTTGAGAATATAACTAGACTTATTGTGACGTCATTTCAATTATGACAGAGATCTACCATTTTAGAAGTTCATTTTGAGAATATAACTAGACTTATTGTGACGTCATTTCAATTATGACAGAGATCTACCATTTTAGAAGTTCATTTTGAGAATATAACTAGACTTATTGTGACGTCATTTCAATTATGACAGAGATCTACCATTTTAGAAGTTCATTTTGAGAATATAACTAGACTTATTGTGACGTCATTTCAATTATGACAGAGATCTACCATTTTAGAAGTTCATTTTGAGAATATAACTAGACTTATTGTGACGTCATTTCAATTATGACAGAGATCTACCATTTTAGAAGTTCATTTTGAGAATATAACTAGACTTATTGTGACGTCATTTCAATTATGACAGAGATCTACCATTTTAGAAGTTCATTTTGAGAATATAACTAGACTTATTGTGACGTCATTTCAATTATGACAGAGATCTACCATTTTAGAAGTTCATTTTGAGAATATAACTAGACTTATTGTGACGTCATTTCAATTATGACAGAGATCTACCATTTTAGAAGTTCATTTTGAGAATATAACTAGACTTATTGTGACGTCATTTCAATTATGACAGAGATCTACCATTTTAGAAGTTCATTTTGAGAATATAACTAGACTTATTGTGACGTCGTTCTGATTAATGATCACATCCCCCAGACCCATTCCCCTCTCGGCGTTGAGCTCCTCGGCGATCGTCCTTCGACCACTCGTCCTACACCCTCACCAATCCCCCATCCAGTAAACTTTTTTAATCTATCATTGTCATTAACCTACTCTAATAATAATTCTCTGACTTGCACAGATTCGTTTGAATCTCTATAAATTTCTTTCATCGTTTTCTTTCATTGTGTTGCTCTTTATAATAATATTAGTAGTAGTAGTAGTAGTAGTAGTAGTAGTAGTAGTAGTAGTAGTAGTAGTAGTAGTAGTAGTAGTAGTAGTAGTAGTAGTAGTCGTAGTAGTAGTAGTAGTAGTAGTAGTAGTAGTAGTAGTTGTAGTAGTAGTAGTAGTAGTAGTAGTAGTAGTAGTAGTAGTAGTAGTAGTAGTAGTAGTAATATTCCATTATCCCTGGAAAAAAGTGGGGGAACGGCGTTCCCCCGCGTTCCCGCCCCACTACACCACTGATTGTGGTTGACCGTTGACTGCAATAAACCTACGTCAGCGAGAACTCAAAAGGAATATAATTATCATCATCATCATCATATATAATATTAACATCATCATTAAGCTTCTCTTTATTATCGGTATAATTTTCTTTATTATCGGTATAATTTTCTTGTCGCTGAGACGTGGAACATAAATGATAGGTTATTATAGGCCTATAGCCTAGCCTAGATGAGTGTCCGCGTGTAGGAGTCAACAACCTGATTATGACTCATGAGTCATGATACTTTTATTCTAGTCTTACGTGTGTCATGGCCTCGAAATTGACAACTCGATATTTTGCACTGAAAAGCGACAACATTAATTACGTGCATGTCCACTGTATTAATTGTTTATCACTTTTCTCCAGAGTCCCCGCTCCTGTGCTGCCAGTCGTAATTAAGCTTTGTAGACTAACTGTTGTAGATCTTGTTTACTTCAGTTCTTGATGTCATCAATTCATTATCTGTCAGTCTTTGCTCTCGCCCATTCCCATCCCACTGTAGTTTCCAACATCATTTATATTTTTCTGCTATCATTCATTCTGCACATGTATAGCCTGCTGCCCAAATAGCCTATTCAGTTTTCTTCTCATCACAATTAGCCTAATAAATGTTTCAATACAATACAATACAATAATTATGTTGCCTATGTATTTAGGCTAAATAGGCTACATAGGAAACCTAATGGTGATAATTTAGCATTCTTCGTAGGGTAGGCTATAGGCCTAGGCCTACATCCAGATTTGTCCCCGTTGTTCAATTGAAGTGTAGTATCCTTTTATAACATTGCATTTGAAATGCCTATTTTGTCCTGGCCACATTTTAATTGTCCATTTTTTCGATGGCATAAAGAGCTATGCTGGGCCTAAATTAACACATGCGTTCTTAAGATGTTTAATTTGATCTTGTGACTAGGCTATAAGTCTTGTTTGGTCTTCCATTATGTTATTTAGTCCTGCCATAATGTACTCCTACGTCTTTATTAGGATAATTCTTGGCTTTACTACCTTTGTGAAGTCATTATTCCATGTGAGCAGACTGCTTAAGGTAGGCGTATACAAATTCTTAAGCTATTGAAAACACCGATTAGGCCTACTTTATTATTATTATTAACAAAGATCATTTGAGATCATTACTGCGATTACGTATATTCTGGGGGCAGATCATTTCCTGTCTTGGATAGGCCTGCGGAAGGAGTTCATCTTTAGCAAATTAAAAGAATTAAAAGAGATAAGAATGATTGAGACATTTTGAACAAGAACTTGAAGAATACAGAGGAAGTGGACATTTCAAATTCGATGACAGAAGCATATAATTAATGTGCCTTTCGAAAACCCAGAACTGTGACGGAGAGAGCGAGGGACGGACGGACGGTCGGACGGACGGACGGACGGATTGGCGGGGAACGGGCCTAATCCTAAAATTCCCGGGCAACGCCGGGTACCTCAGCTAGTAATATTATAATTAGGCGTATGTAGGCCTACAATATTCCTTGGTCAACCTATACACAACTAAAGACTGTGACGTCATTTGTGACGACCGTTGCTTCGGTTGCCATGGTTACTGTTCAGGATCGTGTTGGCTGTTGATGCAACGTATTTTCCTATGCAAACAGTATCGTAACTCTCGGATCTACCTACGTGTGTGTGTTCCTGCATTCGTTCCATAGATATTATAGACACAGTCCCGTTCAGCTCTTACGGAATCTTTCCAGAAGAAGAAAAATAAGGAGAATGTCCAAATTATCACCCGGCTCTAAGACTCGTAAGAACCTCCCGCCTGAGCAGAATCAGACACAGCGTCTCGGCCAATCCGGTCCAGGCTCACTGGCCGGCGACGACGAAAACTGGGAGGAGGAGCGTGTCGAGGGGGAGAAGAAACCCGAAACCGGTTCCGGTTTCGGTTTAGCCGAGTCACCAACTTCGAAACCCTCCGCCGCCGCCGCGAAAGAGTCCGTCGGCAACTACCCGTTGATACAAGTGACTAGAGCGAGCGTCAGCGGCGATGTCACGGGAGAAATAAGAGGGCCAGCCATACCGAAAGCCTTCTTGCATGCACGCCACCCTGCCGCACCCGTCCAACAGCCCCCGTCGAGCGAGGTCACTACTCCTACTCCGGAGGAAAAGGCCACGGAGGGGGACCACAACAAGGCCCCGGGGGGCGAGACCCTCGACGATGAGGGCACATCCCAGACGAGACTAATCGGCGGTTCCACATCGATGGTGATCGAGAACCTCCACCACGCCCACCATCGTCCACCAGTTCATCCGACGCTGCCTGGCATCCTCGTCCTCACCCTCGGTCTCATCCTCTTCATCATCGGCTGGATCTTCGTCCTCGTCACCCTCGTGGTCTTCGGCATCGCGCTCATCATCTTCAGCGGCATGCTCATCATCAGCTCTTCGATCTACCTCGCCCACTGCTGGCTCGACAGGTTCATGACCAGACGCCAGAAGAACTTCCGGGACCTCGCGCTCAACGGAGGAGGAGACGCGTACCTGGCGAGACCGTCGGCGAACCGGAAGAGCAGCAGCGGCGCCCCCGCACGACCGGGGGCGAGAGAAAGCAGCGGCGATATATCGTGAGTGGAGTGTGCATGTGCATGCTGGTGAACTGCAGGTGCCACCTGTTCGTTCGTTGAAATGGTGGTGGTGGTGTTGGCGGTGGTGGTGGTGGTGGTGGTGGTGGTGGTGAGAATGATGGTGGTGGTGGTGGTGGTGGTGGTGGTGGTGGTGGTGGTGGTGGTGGTGGTGGTGGTGGTGATGGCGGTGATGGTGATGGTGAGAATGATGGTGATGATGGTGGTGGTGGTGATGTTGGTGGTGGTGGTGGTGGAGGTGACGACGACGACGATGATGATGATGATGATGATGATGATGATGATGATGATGATGATGATGATGATGATGATGATGATGATGATGATGATGATGATGATGATGATGATGATGATGATGATGATGATGATGATGATGATGATGTTGATGATGATGATGACGATGATCATCATCATCTATGAATTTGCTAACCTTTGAATGTAGGGTAGTTTGCATACTTTTAATTTACTCTAAAATGATCGTACCTTTGATTCTGAGATAAGCTAGTCCTTGAATCTAAGCTTATCTAAGCTTTAAATCTTTTCACACTCCTTCCCTATTCACACCTGCCTAAGAACTGTCCTATGCCACTTGTAAGCCTGTTATACATACTACAGCAATACTAGAACTTTCCATATAAAATGTGGGGCGCGGTGGTGTAGTGGTGGGTTCGGTGCCTTGGAGCCATATAGGGTTCGAGGTTAGAATCCACATCAAAGCCACTGCGCAAGGGCCTTGTAAAAGTCATTCCCTCACAATTGCCGGTGCCCTTGCCAGTGTCCGCGCTGTAGCAGAGAGCGCCTCCGAGTAGCGAGCTTGAAAGGCCGCTATAGCGAGAAAATTTAAAAAAAAATAAAATGGTATTAATTCCTTTTCCTGTGTCCATTGACAGGAGCATATCTGAGGAGAGGGTAGAGGCGATCTCCGATCTGGACAATAATTCAGCCAACGAGGCTTTGCTTCCACCTCGGGAAAGCAGTGGGAAAAACGTTACCAAGGCGACCGTCGTTGCTACGCCAAAAACCGCTAAGCTATCATGAGCGTCATGACAATTATCAGCCATGACAGTAGCTCCTTAATTGCTCAGTTATGTTGATGCTAAATGTCTTCGAATCGCAGATAAACTCCCGCTCATGCATCGATATAAATTGTGTGTGTGTGTGTGTGTGAGTGTGTGTGTGTGTATGTGTGTGTGTGTGTGAGTGTGTGTGTGTGTGTGTGTGTGTGTGTGTGTGTGTGTGTGTGCGCGCGCTTCACATACGTTTTTAGTCCTATGCATGTATGTTTTCATGTTTTTTCTGTATGTCTGCATGCATGTTCATCACATGAGCTTATGCGTATAATAGATGTGTTCCTGCGTATTTTTATTTGTATACGTGTAAGTGTAAACAGTAACTGGTTCTTTGTTCCTATAATCTGTTCCCATTTTCCTTCTATAATTATAGCAATTTAATTAGCCTACCGGAACCAGCAGACAGTCTAGAAAAACACCACCATCAACATCATCACCAACATCATCATCATTCATCGTCATCATCATCGTCATCAGCAGCAGCAGCAGCATCATTAATCGTCATCGTTGTCATCATCGTCATCATCATCGTCGTCGTCTTCGTCGTCGTCGTCATCATCATCATCGTCATCATCAATAGTCATCGTCGTCATCATTGCATCATCATCATCATCATCATCGTCATCATCAATAGTCATCGTCATCATCATTGCATCATCATCATCATCATCATTTGGACTGACAGTTAGTTGGTTCATTGGAATTTCGTTAGGCAAGCTGTCGCTGTGTGGCGCTATCAGTATTATGTTGACGAGATGTAAATGATGGATCGATTGATCAGTCTCCTCCTCCTCCTCCTCCTCCTCCTCCTCATCCTCCTCGTCCTCCTCCTCCTCCTCCTCCTCCTTCACCATCACCTCTCCTTCCTCTCAGCATCAGCAGTCTTCATTTCCCCATCATCATCATCATCTTCATCATCATCAGCAGCAGCAGCAGCAGCATCTGTCGATATCTTTTGCTTTTCTCTCCCACTCTCTGAGCAGTGGCACGTGGCAGACACGTCTGTCTGTCTGTCTGTCTGTCTGTCTGACCCCGTCTGTGTGCGCCTGTCTGTCTGCCTCTTTGTCTGTGTCATCGCGTATCTGTGTATATGTCGATCTATTCGTCCGTCCGTCTACCTGTCTTTCTGTCTGTCTGTCTGTCTGTCTGTCTGTCTGTCTGTCTGTCTGTCTGTTCGTATAATTATGTGCATTTACAATTATGTACATATATACATATTTATATACTGTACATATAAATTATATGCATATATATATATACATAATGTGCGTACGGCAGGCTAATTAGGCTACATTTGCGGCCGACTAACACGGAAACCTGTCTGTCTGTTTGGTCTGTCTGTCTGTCTTTATTTATGTACTTGTTGTTTTGTTGTTTCTGGACTCCTCCTTTGACGTCACCGACCATAATGAGACTCTCCTGTTGTGGCGCAATTATCTACGATCCGTAATAGTCCACTGCTATTAAAATAATGAAGTCTCTTAAAAACAAGTTAACCCTCAAATCTGACGCACTACCGCGTGTTTAATCCATGTAATATATCGCATGCAACACACAGGCATTATAATTATATATATATATTTATATATAAACATACATAGGGTAGGCCTATTTTTATATACATATAGATACAGATATGTACATACTTATATAATATATTATTGTGTGTTCTACTTTATCGTGGACACAGTGTATATGTTATATACACTGTGTCCACGATAAAGTAGAACACACAATAAAGTGTTATAACTTGGTCGAAACATTTAGGATTTGTCTGAAATTTGAACCACAACAACTGTAGGCTACAGTGACCATATTTACACGAGATCCTAAAGCCGATTACAAATATTCGTGAGCTTGCCAAATTTATGAGCGTTTGAGATGCAGCACCGAGAAATGGACCTCTCCAACATGCAAAAGCTGAAAGGAAGCGAAATTCAGCTATAAATGGTGTTCAAAATGTCTTTTTTGTTCACGAACACACGACCATAGACGTAGAGGCTACTGTTTGATGTCCGGTCGATGATCACCTGGTCAAACAGCTGCCACTCTTCAATCAGACGCGCCCTACGGTTATCGATGTCATGAATACGGGAACGAAAAACGCCATAATCCGGTACAAGTACCTGGATCGAGGTCTGGACTGCTATAGGCGGCCACAGCTGAGGATATAAAGCCGAGTGTCTTCCGGGACAGCAACTACACTACTACGTCTACGGTCGTGTGTTCGTGAACAAAAATGACATTTTGAGCACCATTCATAGCTGAATTTTGCTCCCTTTCAGATTTTGCATGTTGGAAAGTTCCATTTTTCGGTGCTGCATTTCAAACACACGTAAATTTGGCAAACTCACGAATATTTCTGTAGCGAATTAAATGCTTAACAAACGAATTAATTAACTGATGAACTGTTTAATTATTAATTATAGGTAATAGTCAAGCTAGCGTAATTACTGGCGTATTAGTTATTTGTAATGAACAGTTGTGGCTTAGCTTAATATAAAAACAAATGCGCAACAAAAGTCAGTCAACGCATGAGGAGGCCAGAAACAAGCGTTACGCACAGGACGATAACAAGGCGCGCGTTGGCAGCGTGCCAAGAAGTGAGCGAGGCAGACGACGGCGATAATAACATTGATTTGGGGCAAAAACTTTCGACGAGACGGTTGCCATTAAACATTTTGGCGATTCGTGAAGTTAATTCGAAAGGCCTCGATGATCCATTGTGGGAAAGTAAGATTTCAGTGTCTACTTGTTCCTACTGCAGAACTGTAAGTCCGAGGGGAAGGTAGTACCTTTGGCCGGTTAAGTTTAATGACTTTGCGAAGCGCTGAACGTTTTCGAGCGATTGACAGTTGATGAGAATTGAGCAATCGGCGAGAACTGTGAAATGAACGTTTTTCGAGCGATTGACAGTTGATGAGAATTGAGCAATCGGCGAGAACTGTGAAAATCAATTGCGATTGATCTGAAGTGAGCGAGGATGCGAAGCAGCATCGACAACGGAGGTGGAAGACCAGTAGGCCGCTGTGAAGAGACGCAGCCTACAATTCAGCATCAGTACGGTGGTGAACTACGACGGACGACTTCGAGGGAGGATCAACCGATCCTTCTTGTCCATCCAGTCTGTTCCCTGTATTCGAGACGAGGACTGAGCGAAATCTTCTTGAGGGAAGGACTTCATCATCCAACGAGAATGGACGCATAAGGGCAGATAAGACAACTCACAATAATATTTATTTAATCAAATACGCCACACTAGGTAGTTAGGTCATTGAATAATATTTACTGTTGATTGTTGATATTTATAATATACATCAAAAATGAAATACAGCGAGTTATTGTTGTAGGCTAATTCTAGGTAACATTCTTGATCACCCATTACGAATCACTGAGTTATAAAGCGTCTAGGGTAAGACCTGGTATGCGACAATTTCTAATCGGCTTTAGGATTTCGTGTAAATATGGTAATTGTTGTCGAGTGTAAAATTTCAGACAGATCCTAAAAGTTTTGACCGAGTTATGACACTTTATTGTGTGTTCTACTTTATCGTGGACACAGTGTATATACATTTTATGTACATGATTAAATATAATAATGTGTGTAATAAGTAGGCTATACATTTGCGGCATTATTGGTGCCACCCCCATCAGGTAAACTCACTTTCGGTGCTGGTGAGCAAGCAATACATGTAGGTGCACTAGATCTGATTCAGCATCGAATTGAACTGTCTCCATGCAACTGTCAGCAGAATTAGAATGAAAAAGAGAATCCCACGTCGCAGATAACATCGGAAACCGGTTCCCGATTCGTGCGCAACATAGAAATTATTATGAGAAGAACGCTAAAAAGCGTTGCGTCTAGTCCATGGTTTGTACACTATAGTGACTATACACACTACACAGTCATGGAAAAATAGATGTGGTAAATAGAGACCGTCTGTCCATCTGGAAAGCAGCTTTTCCGATCTAGAGGGCGGGGGCATTCACCCTGGTCGTCGTCACCCGATTCTAATGAAACACGTCCGGCGCTGTAAGGCTGCTTCCCCGCTGCCTCGCTAAAGTGGACGGACGGATGGACGGAAGATAAAACGCTCTTATGAATGGCAGATGTTGTGTTGACATGTCTCTCTCTCTCTCTCTCTCTCTCTCTCTCTCTCTCTCTCTCTCTCTCTCTCTCTCTCTCTCTCTCTCTCCCTCTCCCTCTCCCTTTCTCTCTGTCTTTGTCTATGGCCGCTTATATGTGTGTCTATTTGTGTGTGCCTAATGCCTATAATTATAGCTAGCTGCCTGTCTGCCTGTCTGCTTGTTTGTCTATCTATCCATCCATCCATATGTCTGTCTGTCCGTCCGTTCGTTTGTCTGTCTGTCTGCCTGCCTGTCTGCCTGCCTGCTTATCTATCTATCTATCTATCTATCTATCTATCTATCTATCTATCTATCTATCTATCTATCTATCTATCTATCTATATTTATCTATCTATCTATCTATCCATCTATCTATCTATCTATCCATCCATCCATCCTTTCATCCATCCATCCATCCATCTATCTATCTATCTATCTATCTATCTATCTATCTATCTATCTATCTATCTATCTATCTATCTATCTATCTATCTATCTATCTATCTATCTATCTATCTATCTATCTATCTATCTATCTATCTATCTATCTATCTATCTATCTATCTATCTATCTATCTATCTATCTATCTATCTATCTATCTATCTATCTATCTATCTATCTATCCATTCATCCATCTAACCATCTACATGTATCTATCCATTCATTCATCCATGATCCATCCATCTATCTATTTATTCGTCCGTTCTCTCTCTCTCTTTCTCTCTCTCTCTGTCTCTCTCCCTCTCCCTCTCCCTCTCTCTCTCTCTCTCTCTCTGTCTCTGTCTCTGTCTCTGTCTCTGTCTCTGTCTCTGTCTCTCTCTCCCTCTCCCTCTCCCTCCCTCTCTCTCTCTCTCTCTCTCTCTCTCTCTCTCTCTCTCTGAATATCTGTCTGTCTTCCCTTCTGTCCGTCTATTAATCCGTCCATCGACCGACCGCGATGTCTTCTCCAATCTCTCATGCACTTCTATGGCGCCAGATGCAACGTCGGCTTTCTCAGTCGAAGTAAAAGCGCTCAGCAAATCGATCGCTTCGCACTAATGACATTAAGGATGCTCCAAATAAAGTAAAGGATCAAGTCTACTTAACCTTTTAATGCCGAGATGGTAGTAAATGGTATGGGAAATCCTATACCTTACGGCATTAAAGGGTTAATATTCTGTTAGTCTTTCTGTCTGTCTGTCTGCCTGCCTGCCTGCCTGCCTGCCTTCCTGTCTGTCTGTCTGTCTTACTGTCTTCCTGTCTGCCTGTCTGCCTGCCTCTCTGTCTGTCTGTCTGCCTATCTATCTGCCTGTCTGTCTTCTGTCTGTCAGCCAATTTTTCTGCCTGTGTTACAGTGTGTGTATGTCTGTATGTCTGTCTGTCTGTCTGTAACAAAAATAGATATAACAATAACAATAATAATTATTAAAGCTGAAATTTGTCGTTATTTAAGCTGCAAAAATAAAAGAAATAAAACAGACACACACGAGAACCTGAAAATGCGCTGCCACTGAAACACCTGTGTTACCCCACCCCCCACCCCATTCACCCCCCCCCCCCCAATCCCCCAGATAATGAATCTGTGAAATAACCCTCATCTGTACAGCATTTGGTTAAATTTAGTCACTTCTTGCACGATCGCGATCCAGTGGCGAAGCCAGAAATTTATTATGAGGGGTTAATTTATGGCCTGGCCGGATGCCCCTCCTGACACCAACCCAACAGTATTAAATAAAAAGAGAATAAAGCAACAAAGAGAATAAAGTAAGAAAGACAATAGTTTTGTTTTTCTTATTTAAGTGAATAAATAACGTTTTTTAAATTCCTAAGCCGTTGGGGGGTAACCCCTAACACCCCTTGTCTACGCCACTGTCGTGACACAGCGCAAATTAGTGGGCAACTTAGTCTTATTGTGACTAGGTAGTAACAAGTTTTTTTTAAATTCAGTAACTAAAATAATTATTATATCTAAGAAAACACTGAATATATATAATGTGTAATTACAGCCTGAAATAAACTAATTATCATTAGCTTCAATAACAAAGCCCTGTGGAGAATCATACTGGTAAATTTAACATCTATGTAGCGCCGTGATTAATGATTGTATTCAAAAATACGCAATATTCGTGTTAAGATGCACAGCAGAAGACTTGTTTATAGATCAGTGTGAAAGCGAGCGACGTCATAACCGTCATGTGAAGGTGACTTCTATGATCTATCATAATGTGACCATGTTCACACACAATCCCCCTTCATGTGTCTCTACAACCGGACATTTACCTTAGTTCCATGGTGACCTTGATTCTATAGAATCCTCAGACCTTGTGATGTCCTTGATTCGACATTGACCTTCATTTTATGTTGACCTTTATCTGATGGTGGTGTTGACCTCATGGTGACCTTTCTCGGTATTGACCTTTGCCCGATGCTGACCTTTATTTAACAGAGACATTGTCACGACTGCGACCTTGGTCCTTGGTGCAGTATTGACCTCTACCAAATGGTGACCTTGATTTCACATTGACCTTGGCAAGATGCTGACCTTTAATTGATAAGGACTTTGACCTTAGCCAGACGGTGACCTTGGCATGATATTGACGTTGGTTCGATGCTGACCTTTGTTTGAGAAAGGTCATGAATGGACTGTTGACCTCCAGTAAGGCGTTGCTGGGCTATTTCTGGCTTCTGCGCATCTCACGTGTGACCTATACATCCACGTGACTACCACGTGTGAGTCCACGTGACAATCACGTGTCAGTCCACGTGACTACCACGTGTCAGTTCACGTGACTATCACGTGTCAGTCCACGTGACTACAATGTGAAAGCCTAGAGTCAGTACGTAGTAGCTCTGCCGCTGCGATCAGTGGCAAGCCGTATTATAAATAGTCCTGTGATTTCCTAGATTGTCCTAAATAGTCCTCTTTTGTCCTCTTTCGTCCGCTGCAGTATGCGAGGCCCGTGAAATGTTCCGAAAAAGTTTTGGAGTCCTTGGTTTCTACGATGAGACCTTGACCTTGAGAGTCCTTGACCAGCAAGACTGACCATCAGAGGGCATAGTAGAGGTGTCGTGAAGCAAGAGGGGTCGAGGAGGAGTTCCTGACGTGTACAGTACATGTAGGTCAGTCAGTCGCCGAGACCGAGAAAGAGAAGGATGCTGCGCGGCTTCGAAACTGTCGGTTCCGTGGAGGACGACGAGGAAGAGGTCTTTGCGATAAGGTCCTTCCTCTGACGTCCGAACGTCTGCGACAGCTGGTTCTTCGTTCTTGACGAGAACAGTGAGCTGGACATGGAAGCCAGTTTCAATCTCTTGCTACTGCTGCTGTTGGTCATTGGCTTGGCTTCCTGCGCCCCATCCTCTTCCCCATCCTCCCCATCCTCCTCCCCATCCTCCTCTTCTTCCGTCTCCTTCCGCAGCATCTCCACCTTCTCGTCCTGATGATGATGGTGGTGGTGATGATAATGACGATGTTGTTGTTGTTGTTGTTGCTGCTGATGATGTTGCTCGTCGTCGTTGTCCTCGTTGTCGCTGACCGATAGAACGTTGACGGTCTCCAGCGGCTTGCTGTGATCGGCTGCCTGACCAGACAAGAGATTTGCTCCTCCTCCTCCTCCTATACCACTTCCTCCTCCTCCCATTCCACATCCTACTCCACCACCTCCACCACTGTACGTCCCCTCCATCTTTCCGACAGCCTCGTTCATCGTCTGCGTTTCCGCTTCCGCCCTGCTCTGACGCACTTCCGGTGGCGTCGACTCCGCCTCCTCCTCCTCTCGCTCCCTCCTCGCGGCGTACGTAGCCATGGCAACGTCGCTGCCGCTGTTGTTGTTGTAACCATGGTGACGGTTCTTCGCGGACCGCGAGGAGCGCCTCTCGAAGTCCGAATCATCGTACAACGACGTCCGACGGATGCCACTCGATGAAGGTCCGTGACCTTGGCCCAGCATCGGCGGCCTCTGCCGCTGCTCAAGGTCGGAGACGGACTTCCTCTCTCCGGTGCTCGACGGTGACATCCTCTCGGCGTCGTCCTCGTCGATGGTCAGCGAGCGGAGGGACTGTTCGCACGAGCTTCGCTTGCGTTGGAGGGACCGCCGCGATTCGCCGAGTTCGTCGCGGTGCAGGAGGTGTCGAGTACTGCCCTCACGCGACGAACTCCTCATCGCCGACGCCGTCGTTACCGTCGCCTCCTGACCTCCTCCTCGGCTGCTGTTGTTGTTGTTTGTCGTGGTGGAGCCACTCGCGGTGCAGCTGCACTCGCCAGCGCTGTCCTTGCGACGCAGGCTGGGCGCCGGACTCGAATGCCTCCGCGGTTGTTCGCTCATGTCGAAGGTGACGACCGAACCCTTCCGCGGGATGCTCGGCGACAGAAGAAAGTAGTCCCTACCACCACCTTGTCCTCCTCCGCCTCCTCCTTGTCCTGCTCCGCCTCCTCCTCCTCCGTGTAGGTCCTGCTTCGAGATGCTCCCGATGGGCGCGTTCACGTCCCAGTCCGATTCCCTCGGAGAGAAGTCCCACAGCCGCGAGCTGACGTTGCTCGAGTCCCTGCTGCTCCTGCTGCGGCTGCTCCTGCTGCCCGACAGCGAGTACTCCGATGGGAAGCTGAGTCGGGAGAAGTCGCTCGAGGCATCACTGTGGACAACGATGAAGCGCTTCGATCCACCTCGGCGTCCTCCACCGGAAAACACGGATCCGTCGTCGAAGTCCATTGTTTCGATCCGGCTGATCTGGATCCCCGGAAGCTCGTACGGCGGAAGTCGGACCTTGCCCCCAGACGAGGGACAGTCGGACGCGCGGCGGTTCTCTGCGCCCTGGCGGAGCAGTGAACTCATGATGCTGCTCTTGCGGCGCTTCGATTGGAGGCTGGCCGCACGGGAGGAACGACGAGAGTTGGCCTCCGAACTGGGAAAGAAAAAGAAAGAGGAAGAAGGGTTGAGTCAATTACATGTATAGGTCAACTGCTGCAGATGTTAAATGTCTATCTGTACATAATACATTATACACGTGTTTTGCGATTGTATGCGCAAATGTATGTTTGTATGTATTGTATGTAGGGCCTACGCATGTATGCATATAGCTATTCATATAATTATCTGTCTATCCGTCTATACACCCGCACATCCACCAACCCATTCAAATAACTACTGTAACTACCTACCAACCTACTTACCTATAGTCATGTTTGTCTATCTATCTATCTATCTATCTATCTATCTATCTATCTATCTATCTATCTATCTATCTGTCTGTCTGTCTGTCTGTCTGTCTGTCTGTCTGTCTGTCTGTCTGTCTGTCTGTCTGTCTGTCTGTCTGTCTGTCTGTCTGTCTGTCTGTCTGTCTGTCTGTCTGTCTGTCTGCCTGCCTGTCTGTCTATCTGTCTGTCTGTCAATCTATCTATCTATCTATCTATCTATCTATCTATCTGTCTGTCTGTATGGCCGTCTGTCTGGCTGTCTATCGATCTATCTATATGTCTTTCTATCTATCTATTATCTATCTATAATTATATCTATCTAACTATTATCTACCTATTGGAAATATCACTCTGTGTTTAAGACTAATTCAAATTTCCATTCTTCTGATCTTTTAAGCTTCCTCATTTTGGTCAAAAGGCTGTGTATTATAATACAAGTGAAAATGTAGATCTATATTGTCTAATGAAGTTCACATCAGCATGAATGGGAATGGTATCCATACTGTGTGATTTAGAATGGTGCAGAGCTCAAAGTGTGCCAGGACGGTCATGGACGGCGTCCAGGCACTTATTTTACAATCTGAACACCGTCCTGCCACTTACTTATTTGACCCGCACAGCAGGGAAGGCATAAGGAGCGTAAAG
>OX243817.1:7302341-7309841 GCA_945859605.1 Lumbricus rubellus | reverse complement strand
CAGTCTCCTCCCACTCCTCCATTCTCCTTCTCTACCACCAGCCGGCTCCCTTCCTCTAATCCCCTCACTTCCCGTTCCCCTTCCCTTAATCCTATAAGGAGCCATAACCTATGCCTCTAATGTCTCTTATACGTCGAAGAAATTGACGCCACAGCCTCCATCTGTCTGACGTTGAAAACAGTTTTAATTAATGTTGTCTTCTGCGCAATTACGCCGACCGCATTGTTATTGCATGTCGAATATCGACGACTAAGTTCAATGCATTGCCATACAGATGCAGACCATGCATGCATGCACACATACATACATACATACATACATACATACATACATACATACATACATACATACATACATACATACATACATACATACATACATACATACATACATACATGCATACATGCATGCATGCATACATGCATACATACATACATACATACATACATACATACATACATACATACATACATACATACATACATACATACATGCATACATACATACATACATACATACATACATACATGCATACATACATACATATATACAAGCATCCATAGTTTACATAGTTTACATACATGCATGCATTCATGCATTCAATACATACAATACAAACATAATGTACATACACACATGCATGCATGCATAATTTTTCATATGTGCATAGATAATATACGCACATACATACAAACATACCAATATACATACATAAATACGCACATACAGTACATGCTTGCATACATATTGTGGGGCGCGGTGGTATAGTGGTGGCGTCGTTGCCTTGAAGCCGGAAGGTTCGAGGTTCGAATCCACCTCGCCGCATAGGGACCTTGGGCAAGTCCTTCACTCACAATGGCTCAGCGCTTCGGCGTGAAACTCCGATGCAGTGTCCGCTCTGCATTCGGGAGCGCCTCTGAGTAGAGAGAGCTTGAAGGGGCGCTATAACAAGTGCACATACAAACAAACAAAGAAACAAATAAAAGTTTTCATCTACATGTATTATATACACAAAGGCCTATGAATAAAATTATGCGTTCACACATGCCATGCGGACACACATGCACACATACACAAGAGCATATTATAGTTACTTACTTACAAGCATGTAAGTGTATTCGTGAGTGCGTTCATACTTATAAAGAGACCACGCATATTATACATCCTTCTCGTTCATCTTATGCCTTGACATGTTGCTTGATAAAACGCATCCTTCCAACCTGTTCGACCACCTTTATCCATTAGCTGCAATCATAAATCCTCCACTCTGCCTCGACCTATACATGTAGGCATATACATAGGCGTATGTGTGTATATATTATGTATACATACACACACACATATATATATATATATACATGTAGGTCTTTTACTTAGCGCCGCCATCTTCACCGCAAATGATGTCATAAATTCAGGATTACTTGCCAGACAGAATATATTGCTTGCACGGTCATGCATTAAGCCACCCATTATTAATAGCTTTATACATGACTGGCTGAACTGCGTGCCTAAGTACCCGTGTGTATATTATACCAACTAATGCATGCATGCGTTGATGCATACATACATACATACATACTTAATACATGCATACATACATACATACATACATGCATACATACATACATACATACATACATACATACATACATACATACATACATACATACATACATACATACATACATACATACATGCATGCATGCATGCATGCATGCATGCATGCATGCATGCATGCGTGCGTGCGTGCGTGCGTGCGTGCGTGCGTACGTACGTACGTACGTACGTACGTACGTACGTACGTACGTACGTACATACATACATACATACATACATACATACATACATACATACATACATACATACATACATACATACATACATACATACATACATACATACATACATACATACATACATACATACATACATACATACATACATACATACATACATACATACATACATACATACATACATACATACATACATACATACATACATACATACATACATACATACATACATACATACGTACGTATGCAATAACATACACACATACATACATGTACACACATTATTGCCTTCATAATATTTAAATACATAATACATATATACATACATATATATATATATAATATGCACTTTATTTTGAATAAGGCAGAACAGATGATAAGCCCAATGAAACAAAAATGTAGAACACAAATGAAAATTGCAAAAACACTTTCACGACCTGGAGACTAGATGAGAAAAAAAGACTAATTCTCACCTGGAAGCAACAACACCTTATGCACTTGTTTTCTGACATAATATATATATGCATACAATACTTGTCATACATATATATGTATATATATAATATATATAATATATTGTATATTGTGTTTCCTGATGAACCGAGGCCATTATCTACATAACTAAGCCTATGTCGTATTATCTGAATGTCAGTGACAGAATAGTTTGTGCAGTAATATCAACAGTGGCGTGCGTTTGAGGAGTTTCAACGTGGCAATTATAACTCTCGTAGAATTTAAGTAGGCTATTAATAGGTGCTACAAACATACTGTCTATGAGTTTCACAGATGTACAGTACAAATTGTCCATGGCTCTCGCAGATGTAAAGTACAAACTGCCTATTACATTCGTAGATGTAAAGTAGTAAAGTACAAACTGTTTATTGCATTCATAGATGTAAAGTACAAAGAACTGCCTATTACTTTCATAGATGTAAACTACAAACTGCTTATTACTTTCATAGATGTAAAGTACAAAGAACTGCCTATTGCTTTCATAGATGTAAAGTACAAACTGCTTATTACTTTCATAGATGTAAAGTACAAAGAACTCAAATGAAACGACGTTTTCCGTTTTTTCTCAAATGAAACGACGTTTTCCCGTTTTTTCTCAAATGAAACGACGTTTTTTCTCAAATGAAACGACGTTTTTCCGTTTTTTCTCGAATGAAACGACGTTTTTCCGTTTTTCAATCCATTTCCATTTTTTACATCTATGTTTTAGCTTACTTACTGCGACTCAGCATTGCATCTTACACTGAACTACACGTTTTGCAGCGAGATCCGCAGTTAATGACATCCATTTTTTAATCTAAATACTACGACACTTAGCGGGTGGCAAATCCATTATCTTTGGTGCCATAGAGTGTTTTGTTTGCCATTGTTTCGACGGTCGGCTCTGTTCTCAACAGGAAGAAGACGTGAGAAGAATATTAGATTTAACGTGCAGCTGAAGAAAGATGATGATGATGATGTTCAGACCTGTTAGTGAAGTTGCTGATTAGAATGAGGGTGATAGTTATAATCAGAGGTTTGTTAAGCATCAATGGTATCTCCAGACTACATGTAAGTTAGTGTCAATATTGTGGGTGTGTGTTCAGGTTTCCGACAAAAAATTATGGACCTTATCCGGTGTGGCTCTAACTAATTGGCAGCCGCGTGGTGGTGGTGGCGATGGTGGTGGTGGATGTGGTGGTGGTGGTGGTGGTGGAGGTAATGATGATGAGGAGGTGGGAGGATGATGACGATTATGATGATCAAGATCATTGCGGTGGTGGTTGTGGCGTACAGTTGCTATAATAATAATAATCGCAGCAGTAAATAATCAGTAATGATATTCCTCATCAACGTCATTATCATCATCATCATCATCATCATCACCACTATCATCATCATCATCATCACCACCACTACTATCATCATCATCATCAACATCATCATCATCATCGTCATCATCATCACCATCATCACCACCACTATCATCATCAACATCATCATCATCATCATCATCAGCAGCAGCAGCAGCAGCATCATCATTATCATCATCATCATCATCATCATCATCATCGTCATCATCATCGTCATCATCACCATCATCATCATCGTCATCATCATCATCATCTTCATCAGCATCGTAATCACCATCATCATCATACGCCCATCTCCCGTTCACATATCATACCTGATTTCGAATGCATTCTGCTGGCGTAGCTTCATCAACAGCTGCCTCCGCAACCGCGGATCCTGCAGTACCCTCGGAGACACAACTGTCGGCTTCTTCAACATGTCCATCGCCAAAGCATGCAGCTGAACACGTGTCCTCAGCTCCATCGCCTGCTGCTGTCTCCTCCACTCCATCTTCCAGAGCCGCGAGAAGACGCAGCCCAACACCCAGATGACGAGCGTCGACACGAGGAAGGCTGGCCCGGTGATCTGGAGCGGCAGCTGCTGGGACGGACTGAGCCCCATCTGGACGAATCCGAAGACGGTGATGAGGACACCTGCGATGAAGAATCCGACGGACAGAAGGAACATCGCCCGGCCAAGGTTCTCCATGGTCGACCGGCGAGTCCCGGACTTCATCGTCGAGCTCACGGCGAGCAGCTCTGTGCTTTCGACGCTTGACAGGGAGGAGTGGGATGCGACTGGCATCTTGGAGGTTGACGAGTGAGGAGAGGAGGCTCCTGCTGCTGCTGATGCTGGTGGTGGTGATGTGAATGGTGAGAATGGACCACCCGATGAGATGCTGTCGTATTCGGTGCGAGGCTCCTCAGACAGCTGGCTGCTTTCCATTGAGATAACAACAACGATGTCTCAAGTGTTGTTGACGATGATGATTGGGATTAGGATTGGGAACATAATCTCGATTGGATTGGAAGACGCGACTTCATAATCGTTATTATCCTAATCAAATCCTTTAGATGATGGCTGGCGTCATGAACCGGGTATCTTAATCAAATCCTTATGTTTGTTGACGTCAGGCATTGGATATCTTAATCAAATCCAGATGACTGATGGCGTCAAGAGCTGCAGGATATCTTATTCAAATCCACAAGATGATGGTTGACGTCAGGATCCGACGATGGATGCATGTATCGTCAATAATTCTCGTGCCTTCAAGAGTCTCTGGTGCCATGGGTCCTGCAGCAGAAGACAGACGCTAAAATGTCTTGGATGCTTGATGATAACTTTGGCAGCGATTTCATCTGCTACGGCTGCTGTGGATTGGGATTCGAAGATCCTCGTCGAGAAATTTTTAGCTATATGCGTAGTCGTATCTAATCTAAACCATCTTCTTTGTACTTTTTTATTACCTTATCTAATCTCATTTTTATCGCAACTTTGTCTTAACTTTATCTTTTTCTCATCTTGGCTGTTACCTATGTCTTATACAGACTAGGTTATCTTATCGTTCACTCATAATTATGATATCTAATTCGATGTGATATTGGCTTGTCTTATCTGGTCTAGTATAAGTAAATCTTGTTTCGTTATATCCTACGCTGTATACGCCTATAGGCCTACCTTACCATGTTACTTCCTATCTTTTCTAACGTTTTCTTATAATATCATAATTTGTCTTATCTTATTTTATCTGACCTTATCGTGTCTATATGTTATCAAGTCGTATCCTATCTTCATCTTTTTCTTATAATTATCTTATTCCAACTCGTCAGTCTTATCGTTGTCTTATCTCAAGTTTATATATAGTCTCATTTTTATCTTTACTTTATATTCTTCTGCCTTTATAGTAAAGCACTCTATTTATTCTTTGTATTTTCTATTCTATTCCTTCTATTCTATTCTAGTCATTCTATTCTATGCACTTTTCTATTCATTTGTTCTTTCTATTCAATTCTTTCTATTCAATTCTTTCTATTCTATTCCTTCTATTCTATTCCTTCTATTCTATGCCTTACTTCTATTCATTCCTTGTTTTCCATGAATTTTTTCATTCTGTTATTACAAAAGCGCGTGTCATTCTCCACGTACAAGACGGACCACCGTACAGTGGTGAAGAAGAAGAAGAGGAAGAAGAAGAAGAAGAAAAAGAAGAAGAAGAAGAAGAAGAAGAAGAAGAAGAAGAAGAAGAAGAAGAGGATGAAGCCAAAGTCGTTGCTTTTGATGGCTGTTTTTCCATCGTAAAGTTATAGACGAGACAGAGACAGAGACAGACAGCTTATGAGGATATATGGTCGAAGCAGCTTTTAATAAGCTTCTTCTTAAAGGTCAAACGAGACGTGGAAGTTCATCGGTCACGTGATCTAATAATTCGTCTCCTATTTCATCTGGATTAATCACTCCCTATGATCCTCCTCTCAAGTTACCGGATGTGCAGCGCGGAGGGTGGACACTAGATAGTGTCTGTTACGTACAGGTGATAGTATCTGCAGTGATTAGACATTACGTCTTTGAATGCACGTTGGTGTTTTTTTCGAGTCTCGAATATGGATGATGGATGGAGGGATGGATGGATGGATGGATGGATGGATGGATGGATGGTGCTTATGTCGGCGACTGGTATATGTGGCATTGAGCTCCGTCAAAGCTTTGTCAAAGCAGTCCTCCTCTTCTGAATTCAACCTTTTATGGTTTCACTCAAAACCCACAATTATCTGTTTTAAAGTCTGATTTTTTCCGGGAGATAAAGTCTCATAATTATTATAGGAAGATTGGGATCTAAAATCTCTAATCATTGCTACATATGGGTGTGAAATCTAATGTCAATTAGGGTGATTAAGATCGAGAAATCTCTTGGTGATCAAGATAAGAAAATCTCTTTATGCTGGAAACAGAGAAATTTCCTGATGATCAAGATCGAAAAATCTCTTGGATGATCGAAATCGAAAAATCTCTTCATGATCAGGATGAAAAGATCTCTTATCACCGCTTCATCTTAATCTTTAATCTCAAATCTCCTATAAGTGAGGATCATCAGGATTTGAAATCCCCACTCACTGAATTAACATTGAATCTCTTATCCATGATTAGTGAAGATCGAAATTTCTCCTGTTTTCCGAAGTCTAATCCAGATCCAAACTTTCTTATGATGGATTCATCCAGATAAAAAAAAATAATCTCAGGTCGAGTTCTGAATTTCTGGTCAGTAACCGTGAGTCTTAACTTTTAGTCGTCTAGCACAGACGAATTATTTCTCGTGTAGGCTAATCAAAAGCAATCTGAAACAGAGCAACAGTAGACCTTTAACACTGTGACAATTAATAGCATCAGGCAATGCTTTGCGCTACCGTACAGCTTGAGATTTCTGTCTATATGGGTCTGTCTGTGGGTCTGTGTGTCTGTTTGTCTGTCTATCTGTGTGTTTGTCCGCTAGTCCGTCTGTGCTCTCTATCTCTTTGCGAAGTTTGCAGGATTGCTGCATGCTAAGAAGTGTGTGTCCCTTTCCCATTTTCCTATTTCTCTTCCTCTCCCTCAATCCTATATCTCCATCGCGGTCTTTTATATTCTCTGTGTCTGCGTCTGTCCACGTTTGGATGTCTGTTTCTTCGTCTGTCTCTGCCTCTTTCTATGTCCCTGTTTATGTCTGTCTCTGCATTCACCGTTTTTCTGTCTGTCCCCCTCCTCTGTGTCCGTCTCCTTGTCTACGCATCAGCCTCTGTCCCTGTCTGTACGTGTCGGCTAATTCTTTCCAAATGTACTTCTCCATTTTTGCATTTCTCTAGCGCCATTAATTCCCTGTAGAGTT
>OX243817.1:7279841-7292341 GCA_945859605.1 Lumbricus rubellus | reverse complement strand
TCTTCACCTCGACCCATCACCGTAGACGGCCGCACCACCACCACCACTACCACCACCACCATCGTCACCATCACACCACCACCACCACCACCACCACCACGATGACCATCCACAGAAACCACCGCCACCATCATCACCACCACCATCACCACCAAACCACCACCATCATCACCACACCACCACCACCATCACAACGACCAGCATCTAGACCTCGGCTTCTGCTGCAGCAGCCGCCGGTTGAGAGACTGGTCTTCCTCTTGCTGCTGCTGATGATGATGACGCTGGTGATGAAGGGGAAGATGCTCGTGCTGCTTACAGCAATGCAGACGCGAACGTCTCTTTGCCTCCATGTAATGCGATACGATAGGCCCGAGGCCAACGCTGCTAAGTAGACGCAATTGCCTGCATGCTGTCTCACTGACTATACCTGCCTGTATGTCTGCCTGTGTTTGTCTGTCTACCTGACTACCTGCCTGCATGTCTGTCTGTCTATCTTGCTGTCTGTCTAACTGGTTATCCTGCCTGCCTTTCCACATGCCTGCCAACCTAACTGCCTCTCTCACTGACTGCCTGTATGTGTTTAGGTCTGTGTGCCTGCCTGCTTACCTTCCTGTCTGTCTGCCTTCCTGCTTGTCTGTCTCTCTGTCTGTCTACCTGCTTGCGTGTCTGCCTCTCCACTTGCCTGCCTGCCTGTTTCTCCGCCTGCTTGTCTGCCTGCCTTCCTGCCTGTCTGGCTGCCCGTGTGCCTGCCTGAGTGCCTGCTTGGTGCCTGCCTGTATGCCTCAGTCACGTTGCTGTTATCATTAGAATTAAAAATTGTTTTTCGTCATCATCGCCGTTGTCGTTGCTGTTGTTGTTTTTGTCGCCGTCGTCATTATCATAATTATTCATCCCTGAAGTATTTATCCCACTAAATACTCTGTTTGTTAGGATTTCATTGGAAGCTATAATGTATAACGTTGATATAATATAGTCAAATACAGTAATGATGTCACCATAATGTAAAAAAATGCATAACGTTAATATAACATAGTCAAATTCAGTAATGATGTCACCATAATGTAAAATACATGTAATGCAAAGCCTAATTTTAGTATAACATGTAGTCATGTACAGCAACAATGTCACCATAATGTAAAATAATGTATAGGCCTAACGTTAATAAAACATAGACAAATTCAGTAACGATGTCACCACAATGTAAAATAATGTAAAATGTTAATATACATGTACCATACAATGTAGTCAATGTCATGCATTACATCTACGGCGTTGCATGTATCGCAATGCCGGTATAATTTCGCCCAACGCAATGTTTTTTCCGCAGAAAAAAGAAAATCCAATTTGTTGCGATTACCTGGTCAGCCAGAAACAAGTCATTTCGCCGAAGGGCGGAAACGGTAGAATTCCTATAGTCACCTCGAGGCGTCATAATCGTCATCGTCATTGACGTCTTCCGTGTCATCGTCATAGACCTGACGTCAAGAGCGTCAAGAGCGCAGCACCTCGGGAACAGCAGCGGCAACGTCATCGGAATAGAGTTTTTTAACCTCAGGTGCTATATTAATCACTTCGTGAAAACAACATCGCCAATTATCATCGTCGCCTTTTCCCCGCTTCTTGATGCTAACGATTCGAAGAAATCCATGGCCGGAAAATATATTTCTTCTTTTGTGTCTTACTTTATGGCAATTTTAGCAAGTCTCAATAGGTCTTTCCTATAACATAGGTCTATCGTAGTTATGTTGACTCGCAAATTCTACACTATGGTTTACATTTTTAAAAATTTAAACTTTTTCAGTTGAAAATTTTCAGCCAATTTCTAGTGCAGCCTTTCACTTTGCTAAGCAAACCTGAAAGTTTGTTACGACCACTAAACACAATCATGCATGAAACTTCTAACAAAGAGCTGCTATGTATTTTTGCATCCGCAATTTTATAGACTCTGAACCTTTCACCGTGAACTATAATAGGATAAATTCAGCTTCTCAACAGTTAGAAATTAAATATATTTGCTGAAAACCTTCTTCAACACGCATATTAATAAACGTACGAAAAACACCACGAATGCTAATAGCTCTCTCTCTCTCTGTCTCTGTCTGTCTGTCTCTGTCTGTCTCTGTCTGTCTGTCTCTCTGTCTCTGTCTGTCTCTCTCTCTCTCTGTCTTTTCCCCCATTCGTCAAATCCCGCTTCAACCGACGATTCAGCGTGAATTTCAAGCGCCCAAGCTGCTACTAAATACAGCGTAAGCATTGACAAATCACGACTCTGTTTTTCATTAGACTCTAAATGAGAATTGCCAAAAAAATTGCCAGAAATTTTCTGATCCAGAAATGAAAATGAAATAATAATGGAATTGGCAAGAAAAGACATTAATATACATGTATATAATTTATATACATATACATAGGCTTAGGAAACGGGGGTCCAGAGGGGGCAAATGCCCCCCCCCCCCAATTTCGGGTAAGTCTAATTTTTCGGGCAAGCAGACCCGAAAAAAGTTTTTAAACAAATTTACTTGAAAAAAATTTCCGGGTCTTTTTGCCCGAAAATTCAGACTTGTCTGAACAAAAAAGGTCGTCAGACCTTTCGGGCAAAAAGTAACGGGAAATTTCAGAAGATTTCGGCCGGATCACTAAAAAAGGGAGTCAGAATTTTCGGGCAAACGTAACGGGAATTTTTCTTAAGATTTCGGCCAGATGACAAAAAAATTTCGGGCAAAAGTCTAATTTTGCCCCCCCCCAACGCTGAAATGTCCCCTACGCCTATGTACAAATATATTATATAATATAGACCTAGAATATATAGGCTCTCTTCATTTATAATATACATGATATATAATATTACTCTGTAATTGTAAAGTGTATAGCCTATTGATTAAAAAAATGCGAGTTGACTCAAATACGCTGCCTTTTGGAATTGAAAATTTAATACATTTCACTACAAATTGAAGTTTCTTAATTTTGGATTTGGCAATATCAGTTTCTATCAAAGCTGTTTCAAGTGAGCCTCAGTTTTTGACGTTTTCACTTTCTGTATTTCAATTTCAGATCACGGAAACGGAATAGACCAGTTAAGCGTAGACCCTATTATACCTGACATTTCAGCAAAATTGATTTACACTATTATAGACATGCACCATACTTTACCATCTTGCAATTAGCGAGCAGGGTATAAAAGACAAGCAGAACGATTACGCCTTGTACCTGACATGTATAATCGATTCGATGGCAAAGGACTTCACGCTCATCCGAACGCCTTTCGCGAAATTAATTCTGTTCTTTCATGCACCCACGTCTCGAAAGACGCAGGAAAATTCCATTTGAATAGCAACGCCGATGTAAGGCGTATCCATT
Organism: Lumbricus rubellus; assembly: GCA_945859605.1. Lineage (NCBI taxonomy): Eukaryota > Metazoa > Annelida > Clitellata > Crassiclitellata > Lumbricidae > Lumbricus > Lumbricus rubellus. The sequence continues at coordinate 7,288,984 of OX243817.1, read as the reverse complement.
TTCCACAGATATATCTCCGTGTATAAGTCGCACTCGTGTATAACGCGTTCTTTGTATAACGCGCTCTCGTGTATAACACGCATTCGCATATAAGTCGCATCGCGTAAAAATCGTCACCGCCGTCGCTTATAATAAGTAGAAGCGAATATCGAAGGCAGTTCGTGCCCGGGAATAATAATTGTTTCTCAGAGCGAAAGGTATCGAGTATTTCTTTGGGGGAAACTGCATATAATTATACGGAGCTCGTTAAAACTGGGTGGACGAATAACTCTCTAAGGCGCAGTCGACGGTATACGACGGAGGCGCTGCGAGCAATAATTGACTTGAGCAGCAATCTCAAATGGAAAACTGATTATCACCCGAGTCGAGTTAATGACGTCAGAGCCAAAGTAACGACGCTGCCTTTCGACGAGTAAGCGATCGAGCGAGTAAATGAGCGAGTCGGTAAATCAGTCAAATTAGTATGTCTGTATGTATGTATGTATGTATGTATGTATGTATGTATGTATGTATGTATGTATGTATGTATGTATGTATGTATGTATGTATGTATGTATGTATGTATGTATGTATGTATGTATGTATGTATGTATGTGTGTATGTATTTATGTATGTATGTATGTATGTATGTATGTATGTATGTATGTATGTATGTATGTATGTATGTATGTATGTATGTATGTATGTATGTATGTATGTATGTATGTATGTATGTATGTATGTATGTATGTATGTATGTATGTATGTATGTATGTATGTATGTATGTATGTATGTATGTATGTATGTATGTATGTATGTATGTATGTATGTATGTATGTATGTATGGATGTAGGAATTATGAATGTATGTATGTATGTATGTATGTATGTATGTATGTATGTATGTATGTATGTATGTATGTATGTATGTATGTACGTATGTATGTATGTATGTATGTATGTATGTATGTATGTATGTAGCCTATGTATGTATGTATGTATGTATGTACGTATGTATGTATGTATGTATGTATGTATGTATGTATGTATGTATGTATGTATGTATGTATGTATGTAGCCTATGTATGTATGTATGTATGTACACTGTGTCCGGAAAAAAAGGGACCCATTTTGTAAATATGAAAATAAATAGTAAATATTCATCGATTTTCACAATTCAAAGACCGTTTTTATCCTAACATATTTCTCTAACAATTGTGAAAATATAAAAGTTCCAGTCCAAATAATGACGTCATGATGACGTCATTTGCACAAAAAGTCAAATTTAAGAGATAAATGCGCAAAATCATCAAAAATTTCAATATTTTCATGATGTAATTTATCGATAATAAATGTAAGTTTAATTTTAGTTTTATATCTGAATTAATTTGTGGTCAAAGTGTACACCTTTGGCCTCAACGTAAGCTTCAAAACGGTCGCGCTAATACCAACAGCAGCATCGATAACCAGCGTATCAAAATCCTCTCCAGCAGGCATTAACAATTCGCTCATGGAGTTCTTCAATGTTTCTTATCCTTGTGTTGTACACCTTCTCCTCCATCAGTCTCCAACTCTTATTGTCAGCGGGATTTAAGCAGGCATGCAGCCGTTTAGCGGCCAAATATTAAGAGGAATGAAATCTGAGTCTCCTTAGTCAACAGTTCAACAGATTGACGAACTCAGTGAGCTGAAGCGCTATTTTGTTAAATGTGTAGGCTGTTGTTCCGAATATTCCCGGATATCAGGCACCACTTTTTTACAGAGCAGACAATCCCTCTAATAGGCTGCATTTATATTCACTCCTGGTTCTATTAAATGGATTTCCGTTTTACCAAAAGCCAATATACCAACCGAAATCATGCATGAATGGCCGGCTAAATGAACTTTAGTATAAATGACGTAATTATGACGTCATCATTGTGACTAGAACTTTTATATTTTCACCAATGTTAGACAAATATGTCAGGATTAAAATGGTGTTTGAATTGCAAAAATCGGTGAATATTTACTATTTATTTTCATATTTACAAAATGGGTCCCTTTTTTTCCGGACACAGTGTATGTATGCATGTAAATAAGTCTGTATGTTTGCATGCATGTGATGGTATATGTATTTTCATGCTTGCATATGTGCATGTAGGCAACTAGGCATGCATGTGTGTGTGTTTGTATGTGTGTGTGTGTGTGTCTGTGTTTGTATGTGTATGTAGGCATGTATATATATATATATATATATATATATATATTCATTCATTCATTTGGAGAATTTATATAGCGCCTCTTCAAGAAACCTACTCAGAGGCGCTCCCAGTCCAGCCACAGCTAAACAAAATAGGATTTGAGTGACTTATGTATAATGTGTGTTTGCATGTATGATTGTATGGACTTTTGCATGTATAAATACATTGTATAATTATAATGTGCAGTCTGCAGATATGCATTTATGTTAGCATGGATGTTATATAGTCAATTATACACGCTTGCGTGTATATGATGTATATATCTAATATGTATATATAGCCTATGTATTATATACTTACACCCACCATAATACTGTTTTAATATGGAAAATTCCCGATGTTATGTCATATATTGTGATATCCCTCTGTGTGTGACTGCTCATTTTCATTACCTGTATTAAGCTTGTGCTTATCCATTAATCTCTCTAGCTCTTTCTCACTGTCCCTCTGTCCCTCTGTCTGTCCGTTTGTCTGTCTGCCTGCCTGTCTGCCTGCCTGCCTGCCTGTCTGTATGTCTGTTTGTCTGTCTGCCTGCCTGCCTGTCTGTCTGTCTGTCTGTTTGTCTGTCTGCTTGCCTGTCAGTCTGTCTGTCTCTCTTTCATTCGACCGCCTCTCCAATTTCGTTGAACTTTCTCTCTGATCGTGCATATGTATGCGCGTGTTTTTCCGTGAGTGTGGCCTGTAATTACATCTCGAATGTCCATAGATGCGGATGATGAATCGGACAGATACCTGTATCAGCAGCAGCAGCAGCAGCAGCAGCAGCAACCGCGATGTCGACTTCAAAGTCCTACATGTACAAGTAGGTATACATGTAGTCTCCTCTGGTTGTATTACTCCCTTGTGCACCTTTTAAGGCACCACAGATATCACATGTGACTGTGAGACGTTCTTCTACAGTAGTACATGCTTTAAAAATGTACATGTATGCGTAGACTACTTTGAAATGAAACGGAATGGCAGAACAACAGTGGAGAACAATCCACCTCCCTGGTGAGTCCAGTCTAAAGCGAGAAGGAATCTGAGAAGAACACGAGCCTGTGAATGTGTGAATTGTGTGTTTGTTTGTGTGTGATTATGTGTAGGCCTATGTGATTGAGTATGCGTGCATGTGTGCATACATGTTGTTTTGGTTTTTTGTATAAGCACTTATTATAGCGCCCCTTCAAGCTCCCGCTACTCAGAGCCGGAAGGTTCGAGGTTCGAATCCACCTCGCCGCGTACGAACCTTGGGCAAGTCCTTCACTCACAATTGCTCCGCGCTTCGGCGTGAAACTCCGTTGCAGTGTCCGCTCTGCATTCGGGAGCGCCTCTGAGTAGACAGAGCTTGAAGGGGCGCTATAACAAGTGCACATACAAACAAAAACAAACAAACTCGTGCTCTATTCTCTTGCACGCAGAAGGACGGAAATACCTGGGTTTGTATGTGTACGTTCGCGCCGATGTACATGCGCGTATGCCTCGCGTAAATAACGCAGGCTTATTAGTCGTGTGCTGCGACGGCGTATTATAAACACAGGATGTCTTTTCGTGGCTCTAAGTGATGGCTGCGTGGCTGCGAGTCCATCATGCACTTCGTCGTCCAACGTCGTTTGCTAACGATGCTCTTGTATTCAGATGAGAAACGGTGGCTAAGCTGTGGCTAAGCTGTGGCTAAGCCATCGTTGAAGCCATGGCCATTTGCGGAAATTCACAACCGTCATTCATGCATACATGTACATGTATAGGTGCAAATAGGCCTACACGTGCATATATACAAACATACATGCATAGCACACACACACACACACATATATATATTTATATATATCTGTCTCTCTCTGTCTGTCTGTCTCTGTCGTCCTCATCGTCATCGTCATATTAATCATCATAGTCATCATCATTATCATCGTCATCGTCATCATCATCATCATCATCATCATCATCATCATCACCATCACCATCATCATCATCATCGTCATCATCATCATCATCATCATCATCATCACCATCATCATCGTCATCATCATCATCATCATCATCGCCATCATCATCGTCATCATCATCATCATCATCACCATCATCATCATCATCATCATCATCATCATCATCATCATCATAACCATTAGCGCCTGCTGACCAACATCATCATCAGCATCGTCGTCATTCTCTTCACCATTAACCAATAACCATGCTGACGTCATCATCGCGCCATCCATAGCGCTAACAATAATTAATTGGCGCACTTAACGATGCTTTGCCGCAGCAGCTAAACCATCTTCTCAAACGCCGGAGGCTGAAAGAGCTCGCATCAGCAGGGGCGCAACCAGAAAATTTTCCTGGGGGGTGCTCAGAATTATTATGGTACGCGCCGATGGTGCGAAGTAGCGAGTGCCAAAGGAACTTGCTTGATTGTGTAATCTTAAAGACCGAATGACCCCTACCCCCCCCCCCCCCCCCACGCACCAAAAAACTCATCGGATTTGGAAAAATTGCGTGGGTCACCTTTTTAGCCTGGGGGGTGCTCAAGCACCCCCCAGCACCCCCCTAGGTGCGCCACTGCGCATCAGCATCTCCCTTTCCAATCCGCCCTTGACCCACACCCATCCCCCCATTCTCTAACCTCTTTTCACTCCACTTTCATGTCTTTCGATTCCTACCAGTTTCCCCTCTTTCTGCTCCTCCTTCTTCTACTACTACTTCTCTTCCTCCTCATCCGCTTTCTCCTCGTCTTCCTATTCCTCCAGCTTCTCCTCTCCTCCCAATCCTCTTCCTGTTTGTCCTACTTTTCCTCCTCCTCCTACATCTTCTCCTCCTCATCCTCTGCTTTCTTTTCCTCTTCCTATCCTAACCACTTCTTCTTCGCCTTCTATCCCTCCTCCTACTTCTACTCCTCCTCATGCTCCTCTTCCTCCTACTCCTTCTACTCTTACTCCTCCTCCTTCTCCGCTTTCTTCTTCTCGTCCTATTCCTCCAACTCCTCCTCATCTTCTGACTTCTACTCCTTCTCATGCTCCTCTGCCTCCTACTCCTACTCTTTCTACTCCTACTCCTCCCCTTTTCCGCTTTCTTTTCCTCTTTCTATCCCACCCACTTCTCCTTTTACTTCTATTCCTCTTCCTCCTCCTCGTCCTACTTCTACTCCTCCTCATGCTCCTTCTCTTTCTCATGCTCCTCTTCCTCCTCTTCCTGCTCCTTCTACTCCCTTCTCCGCTTATTTCTCCTCCTTCTATTCCTCCACCTCCTCTGTTTGTCTGCGCAAGTGCCGAGCTTTTAAAGGCGACTGATCCTATACAGTCGTCGTCTTCGCCTTGTAGAACATTTACTGACCTTATGCGAACCGACTGCCGTTGAAAGCACGAAGAAAACGCTGTCTGTCATGCAAATGTCTTTCCACCGTGATGTAGTCGTATTTTCACCGTGATGTAATCGTAGTTCATCCGTGATGAAGTCGTATTTTTAGCGCAAGCACTTGAGAAGCCAACATTAGATGCAATAGTGACTAAACGGTCATGCACATGTTATGCACACCTGTATTATAATCGTGTCTATCTATACCTCGATGCAATACTAACCTATCGTGATGTCATCTTTTACCAACCGTGATGCAATTGTATACCCACCGTGATGCAATCGTACAACCACCGTGATGCAATCGTACAACCATCGTGATGCAATCGTACAACCATCGTGATGCAATCGTACAACCATCGTGATGCAATCGTATAACCACCGTGATGCAATCGTACAACCACCGTGATGCAATCGTACAACCATCGTGATGCAATCGTACAACCACCGTGATGCAATCGTACAACCACCGTGATGCAATCGTACAACCATCGTGATGCAATCGTACAACCACCGTGATGCAATCGTACAACCATCGTGATGCAATCGTACAACCACCGTGATGCAATCGTACAACCATCGTGATGCAATCGTACAACCACCGTGATGCAATCGTACAACTATCGTGATGCAATCGTACAACCATCGTGATGCAATCGTACAACCACCGTGATGCAATCGTCACACCAACGCGAACTTAAACGATGTCCACCGTGAAAAGAATTGTCTCGTATGCAGTAGCAGGCACTAATATCATCAGAGCTATTCAGTATTCACTTATATAAATTATATATTATATATATACAGGGTGGCCCAAAAGTTTTTGTTCAACTTTGAAGGCCTATAACTTAGGCAGTTTAGAAAGTAAGTGTATGCTTAATGCATCAAATTAAAGGTAGTTATATCAGCTATAAGTCCGACAAATTTCATTACGGTAGCTTGCACTACGCGCCATATAATTATTGTGTACCGCACCTACCTTGTTTTCTGACGTAAACAATAATTTAACCATGGCGCCGTTAACAGAAGATGTCAGGACTTTGATTCGAATTTTAAGAATTGAAAACATTTAAATGGATATCAACTGATGAATGAATTTCCTGCTAGAAACTGGAGTAAAAACAATCTCAACGATTAATTAGACAAATTGACGCGAGTGCAAGTTCTAAACGTAAACCTGTTACTGGCCGTCCTCGTTCGTTGACTTAATTCTGAAACGCCGTAAACACTTTACTCAGAGCGTCATGGTTTCAGTGGCTGTCTCCAATCTCGGCAAAACTGCTCCATTCTTTGTCACACCCAAGGCAGTGATGGGAAGTATTTAAAATACTAGTATTTAAAATAGTATTTTAAATACAATCTAAGTATTTTGTACTTGTATTTTAAATACTTTTGTGATCAAGTATTTTTACTTTTACTTAAAATACTTTTTTGATAGTATTTTGTACTTAAAATTGTGATGATGTTAAAATACTCTTTCAAAATACTTTTAAATCTCACCAGCTGCAATTAGCCTATTGTATGCTCAATTGCTCATGCGCCAGGCTTCTATGTAACTCAAACAAACGAGCTCTTGAACAGAAGGTACAATGGCCCATTAAACAGACTGATAGTGGTTAGTCATTGTTATGGATGGCTGGGCACCGCTGACCACATGGTGAGCGAAGTTAATTGCATGTGTATTTGATGTATGGTGTAGGGGGGGTGAAGAGTTTACTGAACACATGTATAATTGTACACGTCTATTTACATGAGGCATCAAATCGACACCATAATATTATAATTATGTTTGAAATCAGTTTGATGTTTGACACCACAATGGACTTGTCTATGCTGCTAGAATAGGACTTAGGCAAGATGTTAACCATCTAGATGTTTATGAATAGGACAAATGAGGATGGCATTAGACATGTCTATTGGCAGGTGGCAATTAGAACTTCTGTGACCCTGGAACTGGAGAAGAGTTTCATGACATCGATCTCCAGTTAATTTAATGGATCGTGGACTACATACTTGACGAATTACAGCATACAGGAAGACACCAATAACACTTAGTTGACCTTTGCTGGTGTATTGTATTATCATCACAAGGGATAATACCACAGACTTCGAACACTTACTTAAAAAGTAGCATAGAGGTTTTGATGATGGACAGAATTGTGACAATTGTGTCTCAACAGTGCAGACTTTATAAGGTAATTCAGCAGTGGAAGAATTTTTATCCATCTCATTGTGCCAGACTACTGAACAAAACTTAATCTAATTTAGTGTTTTTAAATTTTAGATTTGGATAAATTACATTGACCATTCTTTCTGTATAAATAGTAGGCTACCGATGCTTTTTGCATGCCATTAAAGTCTGTTTTTCTGTGGATCTTGATGTTAACGAACTCTGACTAGAACTAGAACCCATCAACAATGTCTTGGACTCGGACTCAAACATCTTTGGACTCAGACCCAGAAAATGTTTGTTTTTGATCAAAATTCTATGCTAAGAATTTTTTGTCGCAATTTAATATGACTTTCTTATTTTTTATGTAGTTTGGCAGTGAGTATTTTGTACTTAGTATTTTAAATACTTTTCCAAGCCAAGTATTTTATACTTGTATTTTAAATACTTTTGTAAAAAAGTATTTTTACTTGTATTTTAAATACTTTTATAATCAAGTATTTTTACTTATACTCAAAATACTTTTTGAAAGTATTTTCCCCATCACTGACCCAAGGCCACAGTGAACAGCGTGTACTACTGTGATGAGGTACTTGGACGTGGATTACTGCCAGATATGCGTTTGAAGTCTTGAAATGACTTCGTTTTTCAGCAAGACGGAGCTCCCGCTCATCGTTCTCGTCATACCGTGGAGTTTTGAACGCGAACGTTCCTGAGTTCATCGAACCACATAACTGGCCGCCTAATAGCTCTGACTTAAACCCAGTCGATTACTCAATCTGGGGTGCTTTGCAGCAACGGGTTTATCGTGAACGGATAGTAAACGTCGAGCATCTGAAGCGCGTCATCACTCGTTGCTGCATGGACTGAGATCATTGTAAACTGATACATATTCAGTATAGTTTTACGCAATTATTATTAAAGCTAAAAATGGAAATTTTTGACCAGTTGTAGCTGATATAATGACCTTTTATTTGATGCATTAAGCATACACTTACTTGCTAAACTGCCTAAGTTATAGGCCTTCAAAGCTGTTATCTTCTGTTCACGGCGCAATGATGAAATTAGGGTTTACGTCAGAAAACAAGGTAGGTGCGGTACACAACAATTATATGGCGCGTAGTGCAAGCTACCGTAATGAAATTTGTCGGACGTATAGCTGATATAACGACCTTTAATTTGATGCATTAAGCATACACTTACTTGCTAAACTGCCTAAGTTATAGGCCTTCAAAGTTGAACAAAAACTTTTGGGCCACCCTGTATATATACATAGTACATAATTATTTGTAATAATATGTACACGCGTCACACATAATACGTCTAATTAGTAATTTATTATACACTCACAACCCAGCACACTAAAAAAAACACGCATACGCGCACACAATGCATGCGCGCGCACATTTAAACACACACACACA
>OX243817.1:7076281-7274641 GCA_945859605.1 Lumbricus rubellus | reverse complement strand
CCGGTTTTTTACAAGAAGGAAACTTGGATATTGAAAATGTCAGTTTTGTATAAATGGCAGAACAAAGTGTAGTTTGTAACCCAAGAAAAGTTGTAACGAAAGGGAAGTTGTCAATTTATTTTGACTATTAGGCCTACATTACATCTTTAGTAGGCCTATGAATAATTATAGGCTGGTGGCCGTGGTGGGTTTAGTTAACAAATTTTCAGAATAATTATCAAGGGTAACCTGAAACTTTTCATAGGCCTAATTTGAGTGGCGGCACCAGATCTAGGCTAGCCTATTTAGATTTCGCTGTCCCTTTCTTTTCTCGTTCGCCCCCGAAAACATTGAATCTTTCTCTGGGCTAGAATACACTAAGCGTCAATCGAGAGAGCTAGCTCTCGGTAATAAAATTAATGAGTAACGTAGGCCTACCGCACAGTCAAGGTCGTACATTTCTACACTGAAGTCTATGCCCATCATCAAATTTAACTGTGTCCCTGTGTTTAACATTTGCTTCAATATGTTTGAAAAGCGTTCGCAGAACAGAACCTAACTAAAAAGCATTCTTTTTTTGATGGCCAAAAAATGGTCACTTTATACTATAGGTACTGTTGGCTCGAGTATCTACAGAACTAGGTCTTCGTATACGGCACTCCTGTAGTCATGTAGTTAAGAAATAAATTACAATATTATTGGCAGTATCCCAAAAAGTGTCCCGGTTTTTGATGGCCAGAAAATGGTCACCCTATTTTAGACCAGCGCGACGCTCCGACGAACCGGTCAAATCAATTTGTCTTAGAAGCTTATTTAGACCGCTCACTGTCATCTCTTGTCCGGAAATTTTCGAATAAACTTTTTTGCGCCGTAAGGCGTAAAAAAAAATTGTTGTGTTTCCGGTAACGCGACCGACCCATTTTTACGGCCGCGACCCAAATATTTTTGTAAAAAAATTTTAATAAAAAAAAATTTTCAAAAAAAAAATTTCTTTTCAAAAATTTTGTTCCCTTTTTTCAAAAAATATTTTTTTAACATTTGTATTGATATAACATAAGAGACGTCAACAAAATGAAATTAATAGGACTGTTTCTAGAGCAGTTTTAGGTGCAGACAGTCGGGAAATAGGCAATTTATACTTGCTTAGAACACGTACTTTTTTTCAGCGTGCAAAAAAGACTAGTGGGGTATACTTTTTCGGATAGTCACTGCATAAAAATATTTTACAAAATAAAAATATTTTCCGACCTACCTACCCAATTTTTTTTAGCTCTGTTACCGGAAACACAACATTTTTTTTAGGCCTAATGTTAATTTTTCCGTAAGATTTTTATTGAAATTTTGTCTTTTTGGCTGAACGCCATTCTCTTACGATTTTTGTTGACATTATTTTGGTTTCGTAATATAAATTAACGACGTCATTATGACGTTATTTTTTAGTGAGGGCCGTTCATAAATTACCAATTTGTAGATAATTATCTTAGGATAAAAACAGTTTTGAAATTTTGAAAATCGATTAAGATTTGCCTGTTTTATTCACATTATAAAAAGGGTGCCCGATTTATTGGGACACAGTGTATATATATTATATATATTATTATATAAGTTCTATAATGTATTTAGGCTATAGTTTCAGTATGAGAATTGTTGAAAAATAACTGGGGGCGTCAGACTATGATCCACACGGAGTTGGGGTACGTGTGAAAAGAAAACTTTACTATGGGGCCCTAAGAAAGACTATATATATTATTAGTCCTGGGCATGACGTTAAACTGCATCCATCCTCTGCCACAGGGAACCAACAACGTCTCTGTACCGGTCCTAGGCCCAGACAAAATGAGGAAGGTTTGCCAGATGGGTGGTGATACACTGGCAGTGAAAAACCAAGACGATTGTAATCCGCCAAAACCACGACACAAGTAACATAGCTACCCAGATGCTTCAAGGTGTCATGATGTGAAGCAGACATGCACAGGTCGGTCAGGACAGACCGATGGAGAGGGTCGGGAGAGAGAGCGTGGGACACAACGGGCATTGACCCACGTTGTCCTTCGTGCCTCTTTTTCACGATTCTCTTCAATCAGACAAGGTGGTTAAGTTGCTCCAAGATGTTAATGGTATGGAGCAGACCTGCTGACCGGACCGGTTGAAGCTGGGCAACATGGCACGAGACAGACTCGGACAGAGAGTGGCGTCGGACTCTTACGGGCATTGAGCCTAAGGATATTGATGATGATGATGATAATTATATATTATGGGTCCATTGGGTAGGCTATAATCGGTTTGCCCTTAGTCTAAAATGAACGTCTCAGTTCAGCTTTATTTTCGGTGGCGGGTCCCTTGTTTTATTTGAGGGTCCCTGCTTTAAATAGAAGAATAAACTCCCCTGAAGAAGGGTTCAGGCCCTGAAGTTCTTCATTTCTTTCCAGGAACGTATTCCTGCAAGCAACTATCGCTCGCCTTCCGCGCAGACGTGAACTTCTTCGCGACGGAGATCTACGGAGTGACCTTCCTCCTCGTCATCCTTTCCTGGATCGGATTCTGGATCGATGGACATGGTCAGCGTCAACTCTTCACTCGTCTTGGCCTTGGTCTGTCCGTCCTTCTACTGCTCGTCCTCTACGGAATCGGGTTTCGTGTCCTGCACAACAAGATCGGGGTTCCTGGTAACGTTGAAGTCTGGGTCGCATTCTGTATTCTCTTTGTGCTCGCCACACTTGTCGAGTTCGCGTTTGTTCACGTTCTGCTGAGGATCATTCCGATGAAGATGCGACGCCTGTTCTGCCGCAGAGAGTTCAGAGAGGTACTTTATATTACGTAATTTAATATACATGTACACCGTGGTTCAAAAAAAGTAAGCCAAATTGTTTTGCGTATATCTCTAATACCTGATGACATACAAAGCTGAAATTTTCCAAATATTTAGAGAAGTGGACCAAGAATATGATTCCAAAATTTCATGAGATAAAGTTGAACGGATAAAAAGATATGATTTTGTTCTTATATCACTCTTTGTTTCTAATTGGGTCTAACAATAGACCGCGGTATATGATTGGTTCTGGTAATTGCCTATATCCAGTGTAAGAATTGTGGAAAAATAACTGGGGGTTGGACAATGATCCACTTGGAATTTGGGGGTGAAAAAACATACTTTAACATGGGTCTCTAAGAAAGACTGGGGGTTGAACCCCCTAACCCCCGGCAATTCTCACCCTGCCTATAGCTGTTGGCTATGGTTGGCTGTAAAAATAGCCAGCTGGTTCTGGTTGGTTCTAGACTTCTAGTCATTAGTTAATAAATTCCAGTTTATGCTGATTGGTTATAATAATAGCCACTGGCTCTGTTTCAGCAATAATTTTTATAGTCAAGTTGTTGGTTGTATGCTATTGTTGTTTTATTCAATAGTTCTTTCGTTGTGATTAGCTGTAATAATAAATAGTCCGTTAATTGCATTTTTCTAGGAAGACGAAGATGGCGGTCATTTCTTCAAAGCAGCTCAAGTCATTGACGTCACGTGTGGTCTTCTATTTCCGCTCATCTTCGTCCTCTTCAACGTCGTTTATTGGGGAACATATTAACCCCCTCCCGACCGTCTGTCTGTCTGTCTATCCGTCTGTTTCTGTCTGTTTATTGTCCGTCCGTCTGTGTGTCTGTCGATCTGCCATACTGCGCCAAACGATAACGTGTGTCTACTACTCAACTATGATTGGAAGACTGTTGACGACCTGACCTAAATTATCAACAGCCAATCAGAATGAAACAGTGTTTATTAGGTCAATGCAAGATGCTAAAACATGGACGCTCTCACGCAGGAGCAAAATGAGACACTCAGTTGCTCCCTGGAAAATTGACAATGATGTTTAATTGAGCTTCTGTTTGGTTTTTGACAAATTTTCTTAACGATGAGGCACCATTGAAACTAATGATACACAATTAAAGGGAAACTGGGAATTTATGTTTAGAAACTTCTGTGAATGATTCCCATGTTCTTAATTCTCTGCTTTGCATTTTTTCAAGCCAGCTCTTGCTAAAAGCTATAGATCTAACCGTGACCATTGTGTTTTGCCCCTCTTGCACAAACATTGGCAGGCGGCTGAGGCGCCCATGATTAGGCGCTATACAATTTATTTTTAAATGAATGAATGAATGAATGGATGGATGGATGGATGGATGGATGGATGGATGGATGGATGGATGGATGGATGGATGGATGGATGGATGGATGGATGGATGGATGGATGGATGGATGGATGGATGGATGGATGGATGGATGGATGGATGGATGGATGGATGGATGGATGGATGGATGGATGGATGGATGGATGGATGGATGGATGGATGGATGGATGGATGGATGGATGGATGGATGGATGAATGGATGGCCACATTATGGTTTGGCGTAGTATGGCAGATCGATGGATGGATGGATGGATGGATGGATGAATGAAAACGGCCATTTCGGGCGGACGATTTCCGCTGAGCCGAGATACCGATGGCAGCCTTTGACCAATCTTTTTCCACACGTCCTTTTTAGCAGTGCTTAAAGTGTAAGAAAGAAGTGCCAGGACGCTGTATTGTAATTGGTCGTCAGTGGCGGCGCCGAAGGCGCGAAGTTGCGAGTGCCGAAGGCACGAAGCCCGTCCCGACTAGGGGGTCTGGGGGAGCGCCGTAAGCTCCTCCAGCGGGGTCTGGGGCGGAGCCCCAGCGACCAGCGCATTTTTGGCTGTGTCGGCCTCAAATGGAGCCATTTTTAGGCTCTTTTTGCCAGCTATTTGTGAACGATAAAGTTGAGAAAACTTCAGAAATAAGTGGTTTTTTAGTGTCGCAAGCTACCAGAATAATGTAATGTAAATCTTCGAGAATTTCTCAGCGCCCGCAAAAGCCACGTCAGGGAGACCAGCTTATTCACCGGCGCTATATCAAATCAAGTCCGCAATAGCCAGAGCTGCCGTTTCCGTTCCGGTGCCAGACTGCCAGGTCAAAATCCGGGGAGGTCAAGCCGAGGAGACAGCATGGTGCTACGGTGGTTGTCGGTGATGGTGGTATAGTTGGCTTATGGAAACTGATTGGAATCTGGATAGGATAGCTTGAAGAGTTCGGTTTTCAGTCGTGAATGGAAAGCAGCAGAGGTGAGTGCAAGCGCAGGAGAGGTTGAATTTTGAGGGGAGATAGAAACAATCGAAATAAAAATGTTAGTGTAAAAGAGAAAGGTTTTTGTCTTGACCGTAAGCTCCCGCAGCGGGGTCTGGGGCGGAGCCCCAGCGAACAGCGCATTTTTGGCTGTGTCGACCTCAAATGGAGCCATTTTAGGCTCTTTTTTGCCAGCTATTTGTGAACGATAAAGTCGCGAAAACTTCACGAATAAGTGGTTTTTAGTGTCGCAAGCTACCAGAATAACAATAGAAATCAAAATGTTATAAATATAGTGTAAAAGAGAAAGGTTTTTGTCTTTACTGTAAGCTCCCGCAGCGGGGTCTGGGGCGGAGCCCCAGCGACCAGCGCATTTTTGGCTGTGTCGACCTCACATGGAGCCATTTTTAGACAGTCATGACCGGTTGTCCGTAACTGCATGGACGCCGTCCATGCAGTTACGGACGACCGTCCAGGCCGTGCTGGCCAAATAAGTGGCAGGACGGCGTCCAGCCTCGAAAATAAGTGCCTGGACGCCGTCCATGACCGTCCTGGCACACTTTAAGCCCTGCTTTTTAGTCTTTCTACCAAATTTTCTAGAAAAAGCTTGCCAGTTCCGGTTGTAAATTCGCTACTTTTTTTTATCTGATGACCCTTTTTAGAACTTCAATGTTCCGCTGTCGAACTATTCTAACTCGGAAATTTTTCAAGCCTTCATTTTTGTGGGGGTTGTGTACGTAGCCTTTTTCTGTGTATGAGGAAATGGTACATGTAGGCTACATGTCAACAACAGCTCAAGATTTATTCTGAGGGAGAGAATGTAATTTCTGGGGACTTCTCCCCAGAGACGACTAGATTAAACATTGGGACTCAAGATCCGAAGAGTTGAGGAGTTAGACAGCACTAGCTAGGGTCCCAAAATGTATGTGCGTTTTAAAATTATTATTGAACGCTTGACACACAAATTGAGAAATACATTTCAAACTCCTCCTTTGTTCGCTAGGTGGCGTAGCGTCCTGAATGTGCCGTGCTAACTTAGGCAAGTTTAAATAATTTAATTGTATTCGTTAGAAGACGCCTGTTTTGCACAGGTTATCACAAGTTAGCGCCAGACACCTGAAGAAAATGAAGAGGCGGCTTTTCAATAATAGGCATCTCCATGTAGTCTTTCCTTACTTTCTATAGTTTCAAACCCTGCCTTTTTTCTCGGGGTCTATTCCATTGGGAGCACTTCTGAAAGGCTTTTGCTGAGAGAATCGCTTTATGAACTATCATATATTGCAATACAATGCAATACACTCACGCCATGGCTGAATTAGTGTATTATAATACAATAGGCTACAATATATAATTCGGCCATTAGGCCTACATGAGCGATGCATTCAAGAGGTTGGAAGAACTTGAAAAATTACAAATCCTAGATCAGTTTACTTCAAAATTGAATGCAATATGGCTAATAATTAACACGTGGCCTATGGTTGAAAAACTACAGGATCAATAGGCCTATTTGGATATAGCCTAATCTTTCGCCACTGAGAAGAACATATTAGCCTATTTTTTATGTTACAGCCGACAGGGTATGATTCCGAACCACATTTCTAGTCCACAACAGGATTAGAGACGCCACAGCATAAAAGCAAAGCCCCAATGAAATTGAATGAATATAGTCATCAGCCGGATATGCAGTTATCCCTGCACTTAAAATAATGAATAAAAGCCAAGAAGAAATAATGAGTTCTCAGCAGGTTTAAAAAAAAGAACGGTCGATGATTTGAACTAGGGCCTATAGGCCTATATACTGATAGCGCGAAATCGACTCTTTTTTCCTTGGAATTGAAATGCTACGAATATTATTTTTGCATTCTCTGGTTACATGAACGAGAAAATAGTAATTTTTTAATAGTAATCTCGATATAGGGGCCTACGTTTCTCGCGTGTTTCGTTAATAAAAATTATATGAATTAATTGCGTCCCGCAGAGTTAACGCGCTATAATAACTCAGTTTATCGGAGCGTCTCCAAATATTTAATATCTAGGGACTTAAACTTTTGCGCGGAAGGATATTGTATCAGTCGAACATTGTGAGTAATTTGGTTGATATTAAATTATTGCGCGTTGCAAGAAGAAAGAAAGAAGTTTTATGTACGATTAAAAATGGCGGTCAAGAAGCTTGGCGATTTAACCGTGGAAGAAGCAACGAAAGAGTTAAAGAAACGAGGATTGGATGTAAATGGCGATCGAAATATGCTTATTGCGAGACTACGAAAGGTACGCTGGCTTGTCTTATGCATAGATGCTTTAGAGCGTCACGTTGTGCGAGGCACAAGATGGAGAGGAAGGACTCCGCCATTACTAAATTATCCCCGAATTCCGATGCCCCGAAAACGATTAAACTGCAAAATAAATGGAATCCCCGATAGCTGTTTTACCGTAATTGTCCGAAAAACTGATGCGAACCTAAATAACGACAGTGAACAGAATTATAATGTTTTGAAGCTCCGTTTCAGTGTTGGGTTGTTTCTAAATAGGCTGTGACTTGCGGACCGCCAAGCGGCCGTCAAATCTCAAATACTAGCGGACCGCCAGTCACGTGTAACCTGTCACATGACTGGCGGCCGTCCAATACGGAATACTAGCAAGCCGCCAGGCTTTCTATTTACACCAATCCACAAGAGTTTCTAATGGCTAAACAAACCCTAAAACTAACCCTAACCGACCCTCACGACGCCTAACCTGAACCTAACCAACACTCACGAAAAAAATTGGGTTAAACTGTAGTTTACGTTGATTAATTATTTTCATTATCGATATCCCGTAGTTTACGTTGATTAATTAATAAACGCCTAAAATCACGAATATAACGCGCCATAAAACGTGCTATTACAATTTCTGAACATTCGCAACCGGAAGTAGCAATATAAACCGAAAACGCGAAAAGATGGAAGCTGGATTGACGAAAAAACCGTACTTTTTTTATCCGACAACCAATTTCTTACATTCGATGACAAATATTTAGTGACGAAATAGAAGCGGGATTTTACGCATGAGGGTCGGTTAGGGCTCAGGTTAGGCGTCGTGAGGGTCGGTTAGGGTTAGTTTTAGGGTTAGTGTAGTCATTCTGCTGAAAATGAAGCTGGATTGATGAAAAACGCTTGAGAAGTAGGACCTGGATAAAGGCATTTTATACCTGAAATGGAAGCTGGATAAAGGCATATTTATAGTTGAAATGGAAGCTGGATTGAACCTGGCGATCCAGAAATTACTTGTATATCAATAGCAATAGCCAAATAATTTATCAACGTGGGGTAAAGTGAAAATAATTAATCAACGTAAACTACGGTTTAACCAAAAATTGGTTGCTTACTCTGTTTCTAGTAATTTTCTAAGTCATTAAAACAAGAAAACTTTTGTCCGACATAAAACCAACTATCGGTAACTGCCGCCATTGTAACAATATTCAAGAAGGTCGAGGATCCGCTCACGCCCGTCGCTTCGCAATTGGTCATTGTATGTCACGTGATTTTGCGCACGTGAAAGGGGAAGATGTTAGCAGTTGATGGTGAAGCTATTAGGCTAGCTTGGCCAACAACTGCTAAACAACCAACGGAAAAATCTTAAGAATCTAATGACGACACTAACCCTAACACTAACCCTAACCGACCCTCACGACGCAAAAATCTTAACAATGTAATGACGACACTAACCCTAACACTAACCCTAACCGACCCTCACGCGAAACCTTGTACCCTATACGCGAACGACACCTACGTCTTCTATGTTATAACCATGCTTCAATTTAACGATAAAGAGCGCTAAAGTGAGACATAATTACCTGTGCAAAATGTTCCTCCATACGTAGGGTCATTTGTAAGACATTTTAAACGTTTTACATTGCAATTCGTGTAAAATCGTGAGACCCTGCGTGTCGCACGTGCTGTACTCGACAACCTCCTCCCCTAAATTCACGTGACATGTTTTAGCCAATAGCGAGAGGGGCGTCACGTGAGAGGCTCTAACCAATAATGTTACGGGCGTGAATGTAGCACATGGTTTCCGCTCACGCTCGGGGCGTGAGCGGATCCACTACGATTCAAGAATAAAGACTCGTCATGTGACAGGTTACACGTGACTGGCGGTCCGCTAGTATTTGAGATTCGACGGCCGCTTGGCGGTCCGCTAGTCACTTCGTTCTAAATAATTCCTAAATTGCAGTAGCGAAAGCGTATTTATTCTGTTTAATGCTCTTAGCAATTGTTACATCAGGAGTTTCGAAGTAATGCCATTCAGCTGTATGCTCGCTACCAAAATTGCATTTTACATTCGTGAATTTATATTGCGCCTTTCATAGTTGACTACTCCCGGCCCAGCCTCTGCGGAACAGTTTTCAAGTGTTTGGGGAGAATGCATGTAGCTAATTGTAACTTGGCAAGATGCGGAACCAAAGACAGGCCATTCTAGGTGGATGGCCCTACCACTGATAAGGCATGAGGCTGCATCATTTATTTGTGCAAGAGTACAGCTAATTATTCGCCTCAAGCAGTTGCATTACCTCTGTTGTCAGCCATACCAGAAATTGGGGACAGCACAACTTGTGTTAATATCTTTCGTAAGTTACGCGTTCTCCACTTGGTATTGGAATTTTAACGTTGATAATCCAGCTTCCGTTCATGCCATACAGCATGATGATTTCACATTAAATTGTCATCACCACTGTTATTATTGTACATATTATTTTTGCTATGTATTTTATTATAGTTATGTGTTTTGCTGATTAATTTTATTTTCGATTTTTATTTCAGGCTTTGACTGAACAACGAAAGCCGCAGACTCCTGCTGTACCGACCGGCAGTATGTGCTGTAAATTTTGTTGTAATTTGTGCAGAACCCCATATTTTAAATAAATAAATATGTTACTATTTTATATGCCCTGCTAATTTTGTTTTATAAGCAAAATTGCAGGCTAAAATAAAATATATTTGATTTTCAAGCTTTTGTCTTGTAAATAAATAGGTTGTTACTGTTTTTACATGCCCTGCTAATTTCTTTTATAAGCAGAATTTGAAGGCTAAAATTAAATTATTTATTTGTTTAAACTTTTAGTAGTAGTGATTTTTTTATACACCATTTAGACAAAGCATTTTGAAAACATGGAAGTTCACACAGAAATGAAAATTTTGAGATAAATAAAAAATTAGAGGAGTCTCATTTTTGGCAGGTTTTTCATTGTAGTAGAATTATTGCTTGTATCCTTGATATAATCAAATATAAATTCAAAACACCTTTGCTTATTATGTGCTTCATTATATAGTGTTTTATCCCAGTATATTGGCGCCTAAAATATATTTTGTTTAGAATTTAGCCCTCATTGATATTCAAATGAAGTCTAAATGTATCAATTTTTGTGCTATTTGTGTTGGCTCCCACATTTAACTTACTTGATATTCAAATTGCTGAAACAGAAAATTTGTATTTTCCTTGCTTTAGTTTCAGACATTTAAACTAACTGGATATTGAAAAGATTATTTTGAGTGCATTTTAGAGAATCCATAAATGTCGCACGTGTACCAGGAACTTCTCAAGATTCTGTTCATCATTGTCTTTAAGATTAGTCTACCATTTTTCCACGGTTTAAGAGAATAGGCATGCATGTCCTTTGCGCATTGAATGTTCAGATCTTCGGTTAGATTGCACATGTTGGATGGCTTGAAAAGATGACTTGGGCTTTGTGAAAATTGGTTTTCCGATTTTAGCAAACTATTGTACCAAATGAGGTTGTTGTCATCCAAATCCTTCAATAAACTGTGCCTTGGGAGACGATGGCTTGTCCTTTTATACATAGGATGGATTGTTCCAGCAGGAGCGATCTCTTCATCTGACTGCCAGTGCCTAAGATGCTTCCAGGAGGGACTTCTAGGAATTAGGCAATGCTAATAATCAACTCGAGCAGTTCAGCATTGCCTACTACTGTAAATGGTGCCATTGGTACTGCAAGGCCTCCTGTCACAACTTGTTTGAGTGCTTCCTGATTGTACCTTCAGCTCCGTGGTCCTGTCTTCACTGTTTAGGGCTTTGCTTGCCATGACGAGTAGTTACTTTTTCACATAACCAAAAGACCAGGCTTGCTGTGGCTTGTTGGAATTGAGCCGAAATAGATGCATGATTCAGCAGTGCCTTTCCCATCTATGCACATGACTGCTAGGTTCTGATTAGAATGTGGTCGACCGGAACAATTATATTCCAACCTTAAGAATGAAATTCTTCGTACCGAACCATGTCAAAGGATGTGGACAAATGTTTGACATTTGGCGAGGTAGGACAGTGTTAGCTAAATTTTTGGTCATTGTTGATCATTTGATCTGTAGGCTGATTCTTTTGTTTTTGTAACTGACATTGTAACTCGATTGCCTGATTTACTGCACTGTCTGCATTGAATTTCAAGGCAACCAGACCGAGAAGACGCAGCCATCTCCCACCAAGACGCAGCCATCTCCCACCAAGACTCAGCCATCTCCCACCACCGCCACCACCGTCGACAAGGCGGCAGCGGCACCTGCTGCCGGTGCAGACACCGTGAGCCAAGTACCTGCTGCCTCGAGTGCAACTGAGAAGAAGGAGGAGGAGGTGGAGGAGAAGCCGCCCAAGGCCGAGGTGGAGCCCAGTGCTGCTGTGGTGCAGCCTCAACATGAGGAGAAGGAGGAGACGGAGGATGGCGGAGAGAAGCCAGCAGAGAAGAAGGTGGATGAGGAGAAGGAGAAGGTAGCGGACGATCCACCGTTGGATCTGCTGGCCGACGAGTCACAAAATGACCTTGACGATGACATCGTGTGCGTGTCGATAACCCCGGGAAAGGGGTTTCGCAAGAGTGAGGCCGGTGGCACGCCCAAGAAACAGGCGGCGGTGGCGCAGAAAGACTCGCCTGAGAAGAAGACAACGACCACACCGTCTAAAGATTCTAAGTAAGCATTTCGCCCGGCACGCGACCGTGTTCGGTTAGGGTAACGTTCTTCTGTTACGGCTTTGGCCTCCGTCCAGGTCTGCATGACACAGTGCGTGCAACGACAGCGTTCCACACCTCCGTGGAACATGGCTTAAGCCAACGTTCCTGTGATGGACTTCCAAACTTCGATGATGAAAACCGTGCTTGTCCGCAAGTATATCGGGTTTTTTGCTGTGCACTGCAACGGCAGCTGACGCACTTTGGTTTGATTAAATTTTCGCGTATTCAGTTAATGTAACGAAAGACTGAACATTACGAGTAGTGGCACCGTTGTATTAGAGTCACAACATATGATGAGATGGAATTTAGAAATTTGGACACTCGTCTGCTAACCATATTAGTCCAGTGTTGGAAACTGCCTGTGGCAGCAATTCCAAAGTAAAGTTGGATCTCTGTTTTAGGAAATTAATGGACTGAAACAGTTTATCCCAGCTTCACTGACACTGATAGCGTGTACTAGCTCCTGTACTGAAAGCTTGTCAAGCCATGTGCAATGTTCATAAGCCTACTACCTTGATATGGGATCCTACCCTGATATCAGAGCCTACTACCTTGATATAGGAGCCTACCTTGATATTGGAACCTACTACCTTGATATAGGCACCTGCTACCTTGGTGTGATGATGCTAATATAAAACTATGATTACTGAAGTCGAAGTTTAGTTCGTGTGTGAAAATGTGGGAAGCTATCCCTATAGAGTCCAAAGAAATTGACTTGAGTTGTTTGCAGGACTTGAGCAAGCCCTTCCCACATTGGGATGGCGACATGTGTGGCTTCTAACACAATTGGTTGCTTAAATGTCACTGCCACCCAAACCTGTCAGAGTGTGAGAATCTCTGCAGTCCAATAGTAATGAAAGTGAGTGCTTAGACACTGCTGATTATATCAGAGTCATGACACTAGACACTTGTGAAATGGACCTTTTAAACACGAAAAACAGGGACTGGCGTTATAGTTCTGTTGTTCAAAATCATACCCATGTATCTTAGAATTAGTTCGGTACTATTTTGATGGTCATATTGGTTTGGATGAGCATTCTATGACAGCTTGCGCTGTTCAGTTCTTTAACTGCTAAGTTAAGAACTTCTGGTCTGGTCTTAAAAGACCGGTGAATGAAGCTGAGTCAACTGGAGCAGGACAAAATGAATTGGTGGAAAGAGGGGGAAAGATCGACACCCGGGCCAGATAAATGGTTGGAAAAACTGAGTGCTGGCCTTTCAGTGTGTTGTAAGCGGGGAATGTCCATTGTTGGGTGTTCTGTTCAGAAGGGTAGCAGGTCCGAGAGCTATACACTGGCCGAGTAAGAGTCAAGAAGCCAAACCGGAGTGAGATAATGTTGCACTTTGTGTTGGGGCAGTTGGGCGAGAGGGCGTTGAAGATTGGTGAAAAGGCATTTCGGAAAAAATCATGTGCTTGTGTTTATGTTCTTAATTTTGTACTTGCTGGAATTTTTTAGCGTTGCGTCAGCATCTGCTGGAACGTCAGAACAAGGTAAGACTGAGCAACATCTGCCAATTCTGTTTGATTGAGCACTAATAGTTGCCCTCATCTAATCTAATATGAGCATTTGTTTTTCTATGGGACACCGTTCCTGAAGGATGATTATTGATTAATTGCTATAGGATGCTGTGTATATGCACAGTACGCATTTGTAAATATACAGTTTCAAGAATTCATTTAGGATATTATTTTGAGGTACATTGGACCAACTGGACTCTTCAGAGTGAGTTCCTTTCCAAACAAGTCACATCTCCAGATATGGTTTTGCGTCACCCAATAATACCCGAGCAAAACAATAATAACCATGAGTTGCTTCAATATGAGTTGTAAATGTTTTTAATACTTTTTGTATAATTATATTGATACTGGAAGTGCTCTGTACATGGCTATATATATATATATATATATATATATATGCACGTTGAATGTAGACAATAGCAACACGTCTTACCAGATATGTGGGACGCAGTGGTGTAGTGGTGGCGTCATTGCCTTGGAGCCGGAAGGTTCGAGATTCGAATCCACCTCGCCGCGTAAGGACCTTGGGCAAGTCTTTCACTCACAATTGCTCAGCGCTTCCGCGTGAAACTCCGATGAATTGTCCGCTCTGCATTCGGGAGCGCCTCTGAGTAGAGAGAGAGAGCTTGAAGGGGCGCTATAACAAGTGCACATGCAAACAGATATGATGTAACATTAATTTTTGATTTATTAGTTAATGTAGAAAGATTTTATTAAATTTGTAGATGGATCAAAGACAGATCTGAGCTTGTGGATCAGTGGTCTCGACTCGTCTTCTCGTGCAGCCGACCTAAAGACGCTCTTCAGCAAACATGGAAAGGTTGGTCGCTTTAAAAGTTTTATGTGGTAACATTCAGCTTTCCCAACATGGTTTGCTTACTGTGCATTGTGCAACGTGCACAAAGTCTGCAAGGATTTAGCTGGGTGTTGCTATTGTTTACAGCTTTTGTTTCTGGCATTTGATAATTTGCCTCTGTGCTCTGCTTCTGAAAATCTTGACCAATGAAGGTATCACACATAAAGTTTTTTGCTCTTACCGGTCCATCCTCATACTAGGTGCGTAACAAATTTATGCAGTGTGAGTTTCTTGGCCTTAATGCCTTTTTTGCAGGTACGCTTGCAGACCATTTTGTTCCATCATGGTTTTATTGTGTTAGGTTAGGAGCGCTTTTGATGTGTATTTGTAAATATCCTTGAGAATGTCAAGAGTTTTGTCCTGCCTAGAGTTCTAGAGTACTTCTAGTAGTTCTTTAGTAGTATTTTAGTAGTAGCACTTTCGCATTAAATTTAATATTAGTTTAGTGTTAGTATTTTAGGAATGTTTCTAGTAGTTCCAGAGTTGTTCGAGAGTATTCCTAGAGCATCAATTGTCCTGCTAGAGATCTGGTTCTTTAAACTTTAAACAGGTTCTTTAAACTTTAAACAGGTTCTTTAAACTTTAACAGGTACTTTAAACAGGTTCTTTAAACTTTAAACAGGTTCTTTAAACAGGTTCTTTAAACTTTAAACAGGTTCCTTAATCTTTAAACAGGTTCTTTAAACTTTAAATTAAAATTGTTTAGGTGACCGGTGCGAAGGTTGTTGCAAGTGCCAAGACTCCTGATTCCAAATGCTTTGGCATTGTAACCATGGCGACGCCTGATGACGTCGAAAAGTGCATCATAGCGCTTGATGGTTCCAGTCTGCATGGGAAAGACATCACTGTGGAATTGGTAGGAACAGTTTATTCACTTTTGTTGATCAGAAATTTCTATAGAGTTAATTGTAGACAAACGTATCTGAGGCAGTCTGTACGCAAACAAATTATCCTTTTAAAACACGATACAGTTCATTGACAGGTAAAGGTTAAGCAGTACTTAGCAAGCAATGTTCTGGCTTATCTGTGTGAGCTCTGCTGTCCAGTATCTGTCGTCGTAGCTTGCAGAGCCTTTGCTCTGCCTCTAGTGGTGTGCTTTTGGATTTTTGGGTCCTTCAGGCTATGATGGCCTCACACTGAACTTGTTACTGGTGTCTCGGTTTAACTCGCCTTTTTTTGTAAGCCCGTGAAAGGACTTTTTTGGTGTACGGCGAGTATCCTTAGGTCCACCACCACCGTTTAGGTATGAGTATCACTTCAAATTCTGAGGAGGGTTATCAGAGTAAATGAAACTTGGTTTGATTCTTGTTTCAACTGTAAAATGCATGCTTTTTAAATAATCACTCCCATTACAAATAAATGTAGACAAGAAGATGAATGAAATTCGCTTTTCGTTCTTCTTTAACTATACCATCTTTAAAGTCAACCATCGCCACTTTGAATGCTAAATTACATGAATTCATGGCTTCTCATTTATGTTGTTTACGTTGATCTAGTATTCTGGACATCGTAAAACTGTGGAGAAGGCAATGATGACGCCAACCGCTACTCTTTGGATTACGGGAATAGCTCCAGAAACAAAAGCACCGGAGCTGAAGAAGCTGTTTGTTCCTCATGGAAGGGTGAGCGACAATTGCATCGCTTAAAACAAAAGATTATTGGCATTTGTTAGGTAATACGTCATTGTTTGTATGTATTTGCTGTACAAACAGTATTAGAAATACCATTCTGATTGAAGTGGAGTCCTGAGCAAGTGGCAGAGCATGCATTACATCAGTTTGCAGGAGTTGTTAAGTGAATTCATTAATTCATTAAATGCATTTGTATAGTGCCTCTTCAAGAGGCTACTCAGAGGCGCTCCCAACTTCAACGCGGTCAAATAAATTTGTCTTAAGATGAGAAGACATGCTTGGCATAGTCGCAATAAAGCTGCTTTACAGTGCTTTAAAAGAGTTTCCTTACAGTAGAGCTGTGTCATGATTGGATGGTCCTAGATTGATGACCAGTTGACCACGCTTTGTTGAAAGCAAAAGAGTCTAACATATGTACTAGGTTTACAAATACAATAAATGTGGTGTTGGTATATGTTTCATGTCTAGGTGGTAGCAGCCACCATAGTCATGAACGCTTCTGGTGGCGGCACTGCCAGGCGTTGTGGTCTCGTGAAGATGTCGTCGTGCGAAGAGGCGGATCTCTGCATCCAGAAGGTTAACAAAATGACGCTCAACGATCGCGTCATCACCGTTGAACGTGTGAGTTTTAGCGAAAATTATTTATTTATTTTGCCAATTCATTCAAGCTCTCTCCCCAGATGCGCTCCCGACTACAACGCGCCACTGCATCGGAGTTTTCACGTCCAAGCAATTGCAAGTGAAGGGCTTGCCCAAGGTCCCTACACGGTGGCTTGAGGTGGATTCGAACCTGCACCCCTACGGCTGCAAGGCAACGAACATACTCACTACACCACCACGCCCCAAACCATTTGCCCTAAACTCCGGAATTAGTGAGGTATTGTGTGGAGAATTGAATTACTGGCTAGTTTTAAAAGAACGGAATTTATGTTTTCTAGTTGCTCATGCATTTATGTCCTGATTTTTGTCTTTTAGGCCAAATCAAACAGACTGCCAATCGCTAAGACTCCAGGAAAGACTGTGAGCCGTCGACCGCCTTCTCTGATGAGTCAGAAGCTGGCAGGAAGCAATAAGCCATCTGGTTCTAAGCCGCTTTCTTTGTTGGATCCACTGCTGTCTGTTAAAGGTAACGCACGATTGAATATTATATATGAATATATAAAAATAAGGTGGTGTGTCCTTGGTCGCTTGCTTCTAATCTGGTGTAATGACCTCTGTAACACCAATGACCTCTGTAACACCAATGACCTTTGATGAAGAACCAACAACCTTTAACATTCATGACCTCTAGGACTGATGACCTCTGTAACAGCAGTGACCTCTAACACCAACAACCTCTGCATCACCGATGACCTCTAACACGAACAACCTCAAATATCACCGACAACCTCTGTAACACCGGTTGATCGCCTCAAGGGCAACTTAGGCTAAATAGACAGCAAACAATAATTTATTTAGTTGAAGAGGATGCTCCAAATGCCAGCCTCAAACCTGTTTTCTGTTTTGCACTGGCAGCCTATGATTGTCGTGCACTGTGAGAGACGCTTTATAAATCTATAAAAATACAGTAAAATGCCAGTGTTCTTTTCTTGATCATTCTTCTGATTTTTTATTTCTGGTTTGCTGTTCCCTGTTTTACCTTTGCCTTTAGGAACTGAGTCTTATCAGGTGTCATAACGCTTTATTTATTGATTTACCTTAACCCACTGTTTTCTGTTTTGTAAAGGAAATATGTCGAAGCCAACAGTGAGACCACGTGGTGGTATTGACCGCGGAAGAACAAGACGTGGTATAAATGCAGATTTTTTTCAACGTTAATGAACTGTCATAGATGTGGCGTAGAGTTTAAAGTATTATGGTTTTTTTATGTTGCTTTAAAACCACGCTCTGCTTGGCTTGATCTGTTATATAATGGAAATGCTTTTACAAGTATGATATCATGTAAGAAATCTAATACTGTGTAGCACAATTTAAGCAAACATCTAGCTAGAATAATGAAAATTATTTGAAATGACATGATTTTGAGCTGTATCAGTCCACGATAGTAAGACATTGTGTGACTTGTGTTTGTACAGAGAAAGACAGACAGAGGCCGAAGAGACGGAGAGAGAGAGGAAAGTAGCATGAAATATGGAATCTCAGAGAGAGAGAGAGAGAGACACACACAGAGAGCGAGACAGAGAGAGATTTCAAATGGCAGTTCCACTTACATGTGCATTTACATGGTACTTGTGATATGATGTGTTATTTTATTGATGTCTGGATATGTTGTTTGCAAAAAAACCAGGTGGTCAAATAGGAATGCGAATGGGACTGGGACGAAGAGGCAGCAGCAGCATGGCCCCTCCCCTTGGACGAATGAGGGTATGTATAAATTTGTATTTGTATCTTCTGTTGTACGTACATGTATCAGTATTTGCATGTTGTCAGTGTCGGCGTTGTAAACGTGAGATGTTGCTGATGATAGAAGATAGTCAATAGCAAAGATTCGTTTACGATATTCCTTCCTGTTTAATCTTTTCGTGTATAAAATGAAACCCATTGTTGCATGAACAGCAGAGATGTTCTGATGGTCAATGCGTGTGTATGTAATAAACTCTGAATGCAGTGTTTCATCATCACTGTTAGCTGTACATATCAAGTCCACATACATAAAATAATATTCGCCAGCGTTTTGAGTTCAGGGTAGCTGCATTGGGCGACGATGTTGTCAGGGCCTAGCCACAATTTACCTCCTTGAGCTATGCAGCCTTACATTGGGTATCCAAGGACGTCGTCAGCTACGCTCTGCTGATAAGGGAGTCCTTTTGGTTCCTTTTGCTCGTACTGCTACCATGAAGAATCGAGCCTTTTCTGTGGTTGGTCCAGTGGTCTGGAATAGCCTTCCTTTTGAGCTACGCCTATGCTACACCCTGGGACTCTTCCAGGATCTTTCCTTACTAAACTTAAAACTGTTCTTTTTAGGCGTGCTGTTGTCGGGAGCGCCTCTGAGTAGTTCTTTTTACTTGAAGGAGCGCTATATACATGTCCGAATGAATGAATGAATGAAATATGATGTGCAGGTCACCTTAGCACTGCATTAAAAAATGCATGTTATGTTCTGTGATGACATTTCCTTGTGGCTTTTGTTTCTTTTAGTATGAGAGAGAGCATGTGATGATGAGGATACAGCATGAGCAAGCGGTGAAGGCGAAGGAGGCGGAACTCGTACGAGTGCTCGCTATCGAGTTCGATCGACAGAAGCAGAAGGAGGAAGCCGAGCGTCTAGCGTACGAGCGTGAGCAACTCGAGTACGTACACAACATTGCCTTTGATCTTTTGTTGTGTTTGTATGTGCATGCAATCATTATCTGTGTGTGTGTGTGTGTGTATGTATGTTTGTTTGTTTGTATGTGCAGTGTGCACTTGTTATAGCGCCCTTCAAGCTCTTTCTACTCAGAGGCGCTCCCGAATGCAGAGCGGACACTGCATCGGAGTTTAACGCTGAAGCACTGAGCAATTGTGAGTGAAGGACTTACCCCTACAGCACCATGCCCCATCTATAGCTAGAAGGGTTAACCCAATTGTGCGTTTGCATACACTTGGAGACCAAACAATTGAGTCCATATCCTGAGATGTTTGTGTATTTTAGCATGAACATTATAGTCAGTCCATCCGGCTGGGTTCTACAAGTCTCTCAAGTCTTTCTTATTTGGTCGTGGTTGGACTGGGAGCGCCTCCGAGTAGTTTCTTAAAGGGGCGCTATATAAATGCTGTGAATGAATGAATGAATGAATCCGATCATGTTGGCCGAGTTTAAATTGCAAACCCGTGAAGTTAAAACTTGCAGATCATTTCAAACTATTTTTTTCATTTCACGACAGGGTTGAGAGGATGCGACTGGACAGGGAACGCATGGAAGCGGAACGGTTGAGAGTGCAGCTGGAACAGGAACGACGGCAGAACGAACGAGAACAGCTGGAACGCGAACGCGCTCGTAACCAGATGCTTCGGTGAGTTTTTAACCCTTTAATGCCAAGATGGTAGCAAATGTTATGGGAAATCCTATACCCTCTGGCATTAAAGGGTTAAAGTGTTTACGACGCTGTAAAGTTTGCATTTTCTCATGCCTTGGCTCCTCTCTGCCTGTTCACTGCATGCTCTTAGATCCAAGTCGGATCGGCTTGGCCTCTTTGTTGCCGTGTCAGTAATGCCATGGCTCAATCCGGATCATATCGTGTCCACTAAAAATTTGTAGTCCGCACGTTTTGAGGAAATGAGGGAATACAAAAAAGAGCCTAGAAATGAACATAACCTGTGAAAAAGGGAAGGCCACTCCATGTGGAGGGACCTTCTACAGTGAAGGCTCGACAGATGCTTTGCCTGCATTGGTTTCTCTGTATGGGCATGGACTTTCACTATCAGTTCACTCTGTCATCTCTCTTCGTCTTTTCACATCTTTCTCTTGCCTCAAATCCTGTCTTTGATCTCAGGTGGTTCGAATGCACTGAGAGTGCATCTGAAAGGCTTTTGCTGATAGAAGCGCTTTTTAAATGATCAGTATATACAATACAATTTTTGTCATGTAAAGGTTACAAACTGGAAGCCTGTGTCTTGAAGCAGGTTACAAGACAAGTCTCTCAAGTTTTTTTTCTTTGGTTGTGCTTGGGCTGGGAGCGCCTCTGAGTAGTTCCTTGAAGGGGGCGCTATATAAATGCTCTGAATGAATGAATGAATGAATGAATGAATGAATGAACAAGACTGCGTAACTCGTAAAGGAAAACATTACAGCAGCATACAATTTGACTCAAGATTAACTACTAAACTTAACTAATTGCTATTTGGAGCTATTTAGCGAAGAAGCATTTAGTTGCCAATGTCTGGCTGTTATAATTTGCAGAAATGAGCAAAGGATGAGCATGAAAAGAGCCGCCGAGCAAGACGAGTCGTACTGGGATTACATGATGAAGAAAGGTCGGTCAAGCAGTCCTTCGTCAAGCGGCCAGAACCTTGGCCGTGGTCCCAAGTACGTGTTACACTTCAATGGCAGACATGTGATTCTGTTCACATTAGTAATTCAGTGTTATACCATAACACACATGTTGTTGTCTTTTGGGAATTATGAAGTAATTAGACTTTTTGGGTATTACCGAGTACATGGAGAGGAGTTTGGGTAATGGTAAACACTCTGGCACGAGGTGCGGCATTGCTTCCCGCTACCCTTCAAAAAGGTCCACTCAGCTTTCCGTTCAGCAGTCAGTGTTTTTAAACTGAGTGGTAGGATGTGATGGGAGCCTTGCGTGGCTGCCAACAGTTAAGTTGAATTCGACTCCTGTAGTAACTTGTGATCATCCGTTCTTTGCTGATTTTAATCATATTGTGTTATGTTCCAGTAAGTTTGAAAGATAAACGAAGGTTATTGTTATTAAGTCTTTTGTAAATGTAGATACGTTTTAATGTGCCTTTAAGTTACAAGGTCTTGGTTATATTTTTCACGGAAATTTTGCTTGATGCTGTTCCACATGAGTAATTTATTTATTCAGAGTTTCGAAAATGGTTGAGGTGTGATGTTGCACTTAGATTTCCAGAGCTCATGTTATTTACAACAGGAGAACTTTGTGTTTGTTTGCAGCATGTACGAGAACACAAATCAACGCTTGCAGCAGATGGCTCATGGTGCAGAGAGGAGACTCAACGAGAGCAGAATGAAGTAAGTATATTCTTGTCCATGTTTTCATTTTGTATTGCCTGCAAAATAGTCGTCTACCTATCTGCAATGGCTTTCTGTGTCTGGTACAGTGTTTTCTTTTACGTATTCTGAGCCATGCTTGGTAAGCAACCCTTCAGGGCAGTAAATGAGTTTTAAAATTTGTGGTGGGTCCAACAACCTGGAACGAGCTTCCCTTGACTGTTCGACTTTCACTAACTGTTGAAGACCGCTTTTTTCGCTTGGCCTGGGCCTCTGAGTGTGGATCTTGAAGGGGCACTTTATACATTCTAATAGATAATTGTTTCATTGCTATAATTATGACAGTGTTCTGTTTGGATGTTTAAAGGAATTCCATGGCAAGTGGCAGCGGTTCATCGATGGGTGGAGGAAGACAGATGCAGGGGTCGTCCATGTATCACCGCCAGTCTTCAGGCATGGAGTCGTCGGGTGAGTCCGGGTCAAAGTCGGAGTGGAAGTCGCTGTTCAACATGTCATCGGGAGGTAAGCGATGATGACTTGAAAGTTCTTTAGTGTTGTTTCTCTAGTTTTACTCTAATTAATGTTTACCTGTATTTGTATGTGCCCCTTCAAGGTTTCACTACTCAGAGGCGCTCCCGAATGCAGAGCGGACACTGCATCGGAGTTGCATGCCGAAACGCTGAGCAATTGTGAGGGAAGGACTTGCCCAAGGTCCTTAAGCGACAAGGTGGATTCGAACCTTCCAGCTTCAATGCAATGACTACACCACCGCACCCCACAAACCTCATGTTTATTCAATGTCGACTCTGATGTCTGAAAGTTGTTCTTTTCATCCTTGGCTGAACCGGGGGTGGGGGGGGGGTGGGTAGGACTGGATCTCTCGAAGGGGCACTACGTGGTAAATCAAGTTTTTTTCTGACACCCTGGTAATGGCATGACTTTGTTGCGGCACCATATAAATTGTTGCAATTATTGTTTCATTGATTGATAATGTGATTGATTGATTGATATGTGATTGATTGATTGAGGTATACTCTCTTAGCATTGCTAAAAAAAATCTCTTTTCTGTTCAAAGACATATTTCTTAAGGAAGCGCTATTGAACAAATAATGAACGAATTGGTCCTTAACTTACCTTGTGTTTGATTGTATTGTGTTTCTCCCAGGTTCAGGGAACAATGGAGGTGAGCAGAGTCAGTGGAAATCATTGTCATCATCTTCGCTCGGTCGCACCTACCAAAACGACGACTATTCATTCTCTTCAGGCTCGTCATCATTCAGAGGTCGGCCCTATCCGAGCAACAACTCCGGTTTCGGAGGAGGGGGAGGAGGCATGAAGTCCCAGTACGGCTCAGGATTCAAGGGTGGAAGAGGAGGCGGTGGAGCAGGAGGAGGTGGGGCGCATAACAGATGGCGCTAGGCGTGGCACGATTTAAAGTAAAGACACAGGACTGTGACGAATTTGTTATTTGGAAGATAGTTTTTAGATCGAATTGTGGTTGCACAGTTGACGACGATACGTAAGAAAATCGCAAACGCTCTACTCGTAATTTGAATTCTTGATGTTGTTCGTCTGGCCAAGATTTTGTCTTCGTTGTTTGTGGAGTCTGATGGCAGACGAAAATCTGATAAGTTCTGTTGACGTTTTGATACAAAAATCGGCGTAAACGATGCGTGCATTCTACTCATTGCTTTAAATATATAAAGCGTATTGGCCTCGGTAGCCTACCTGCGACCAAGACAATAGGCGTTATGGAAGTCACAGTGCAGTGTGTTGACTGACTTTAATTTATGGCTGTATTTTGAATCGCAATAGAAAACTGAGTAAAAATAATCGGTTATTTCAAACAGAATTTGTTACATGTTTTTCAAATGGGTTCACGTGTGTAAAAATCTTGTTTTCTACCCTCACCCCATTGCACCAAGCACATTTTGTTGAACCGTGTGTACTTGCTTATTATAACTAAGCTTCCGTGTCCCTTATAAAGCCCCCCCCCAACCCGTGCACAAAATCTCCTAAATCCAGTCGCCCAAGCTTCCCTGTGTACGTAATTCTATGGAAAGCCCTAATACAGTTTTGATGCCACATCGCACATTCTGCATAACAGTAGTGTGCAAATTGGTTATGTGCTCTAAAAAACTGGCTGGTCCTGATTTAATATAAGTTAGGCTTATATGAGTGGAAGAAAGCTAGCTCATTGTATATGCAAATTGTCCATGATTCGGTTATCTGCATAGCCGACAACCGGCCCGTAGGCCTACATCAAGACAGAAGTAAACGTTATAGAGATGATATTTACAATCAAAATCAGTTTTAAAATTTTGCGCTCTATTTTCGTATTACAATGGCTTGGCATAATAATTTATATGCTGATTGTTTATAGCCTACATGTGAAGTACATCGAAAGATGTCCAACTGTCGGTAATTCTGTATTCTTCATTGGCATTTCTATTGGCTTGCTATGGTGCAGTCAGCGGCAGTTTTCTACATTGAAACGGGGCGAATATGTGTATATCTTCGTTTTCCGGAGCTTCCGTTTCTAAACTCGCTTGATCAGAAGAATTTTTGCATTCGTTAACTCCATTATCTTCGGGTTTTAGAGACAAAGGATTAAAACGCCGAATACGGAAGTCATTGTTAGTGGAGCCGGTGGCTGCCAACTCTCCAGAAATGCAGCTTTTGAAGTTTTCTGTTGTTGACATCGTTTTGTTTGGAGACCCTACTACACTGCGTGATGGAGAAGTTGCTTGCATTGCAGTAGCATGCGCGGTCGTGAGCTGCATCTTTGCTCTGCAACTCTGGCAGGAGAAGTGATCGAGAGTTTTGAAGCATTTGTTTAGAAGTGGTTCTCTCAGATGTCTACTTTCTCTACATCGAGTTGAACGATCGCACGAGTTCGTAACCCAGGAAGTTTCATCTGGTGGGGTTTCAGTCCTTTTTGCACACTCGTGAAACGTCCTTAGGGCTTCAAGGTTTTCGTCTGTGGTCAACGTTTGGTAAAGCGGTGAAGATGATGAAGAACCGACTTCATCACAATTTGACGTTGGGGTTTCGAAGCCGGATGATGATGGTGGTGAGAGGAACCTCTTGGATTGTCCACGGCCGCGTTCTTCATCAGCACTGTGTCTGGGTGTTTTGGGTAGACAACTTGACGTCAATTTCGCTCCGTTTCCTTTCGAACCTGCTTCCTGGAAAGAAAATATACAATGACAAACTGTCAAAACTAATCTTGGAATGTCATTCACAAGTAGTTGTAGTAGTTCCAATTTAAAGGCACTGGTAACAAAGATTATTATCGTCGCCTTCCTCCCTTAATCAGGCGTGGGGCTGGCACTGTCAGAGTGGAAACAGCGGCGGAGTTTTCATCCACTAAAGACGAGACATTTAAGTTAAGCATGCAGACCTTAGGAACTACACTTCAAACCGAATTCAACCTTAGGCTACCTAGGCCTATCTGACAATGGGATTTCCGTAAAGAACCAAATTCAGCCTTATATATAAATTAATTATGCCTCGTCGAGTTTTTTCATTGAGTTATAATAGAGTAGGTCTATCCCTGTGCAGTTTAGCTCCTTTGACTCATAAAAATCGGGAGATAGGCTAGGCCTACATGACTGTGCCGAAACTAAGAAATAAAGTCGCTAATACGTTGCCCATACGTGTCCAGGACCACATCAAGGCAATAGTTTGTCACATTCCAAAGGCTTCCCATTAAGGTGGCTGCAGCACCATTAGCATGCAGTCACCCTGATGCTGGCCTGTGCGTTTCTGCCTTTCGGCTTAGCTAGCTGGACTGTTGCCAATCACGGGATCCCGTATTGTAAAATGGCCAGGTAATTGGGATTTGGGATCCCTCTTCAGCGATCTGGACATTGGACAACCACGATAAATTGAACTTACCACGTTTGGTTGGTTCTTGTTCCAGAGCCTTGCTTTCGGTGATCGGCTGATCTTCGCATGAAGTCCTTCGGTGTATTCCGTTATGTTTATGAGATTGTAGTCTCCAGATTTATCCACTGCGTCTGGTCCTCCGTGTTTACTCTTCGAGAATTCCGTAATCGCAGGTTTTGAATCGGCGGAAAATTTCAGAGAAAGGAGTTTGTCCGGGTGTTGGTACATCTCGGATCGCGGCTTCCTTCGACATCGAATCCAGACGATGGCGGCTACAAGAACGAGAACAAGAACAGCGGTAATGGCTCCGAGAACGAGGAGGATCTGCTGGTGTGAAATGTAGGGTAGGGACTTTGCAGCGCTGGTCTTCGGCAAGAGTAGGAGGGACCGCGATTCGCCGTCGCTAGCAATGGAACTGTTGATCCTGACGTTGAGAATGGCGCTGGTGGATAATCTTGGAGTTCCACGGTCACCGGCCGTTATTCGAAGCTGGACGTTTCTGTTCGTCGCACCCTCTAGGCTACGCGAGACCGAGATGGCACCGCTGTACATGTCGATATCGAAAAATGGTTCGTCACCGCTGCCCGTCATATTGTAGACGATCTGCGCGTTGACACCGGCATCTTTATCCGATGCCTGCACGGTTGCGAGAATGTGTCCAACTGGGGAGTCATCCCGAAGATAAACTACGTCACTGCTTTTCGCCGGAAAGGTTATTTCCGGGCCGTTATCGTTTTTATCGGCGACGTAAATAGTGACGTTGGTAGATGACGTCATCGTGACGTTATGCGCGTCGGTGACGCAGACGATAAAATGGTGGACCGCAGCAGTTTCCCGATCGAGCATTGACTTCGTGGAGATCTTTCCAGTGTACGGATCGACCAGGAAAATGCTTGAAACGGCGGAATCCGCAGGGAGCTGGTAGTAGAACTCGTTGAACGGGGGAGCGTCCGAGTCGATGGCCGACAGGGTTCCGATGTCGGTTGAGGTTGGTAGGTTCTCGAAGAGCCCGAAGCTGTACGAGGGTTGAATGAAGGTTGGTGTACAGTCGTTTTCGTTGTGTATGCGGATTAAAACGGTCGCGATGGAAGACATGAGAGGGTTTTCCGTGTTCGTGGCGATCAGTTCAACGGTGATTTCCTGTATTTGCTCGTAGTCTATGGAATTTTGAACGATGATTAAACCGCTGTCTCGCTGGAGTGTCACGTGTTGATTAGGTGAGCTTAGAGCGTATACTATCTCGGCGTTCACTCCAATGTCCTTGTCCGAAGCGGATACGGCTAGTATCGTCTGCCCGACAGCGGCGTTCTCCATAATGCTCGTTTCGTAGTGTGCTCTGTCGAATAACGGGGCGTTGTCGTTCTGGTCCAAGATCCTGACCTCAGTTTCCTGTATTGAACTTAAGGGTGGTGTACCTTTATCGACGCACTCTATCGAGAGGATATGTGACTCATTTTCTTCTCTATCGAACGCTGATGTTGTCAGGACCTTGTAGGTTCTTGCGTGCATCAGGTGAAGGTCGAAGTCTGGATTCTTCGAGTGACAGGTTGCTTCCCCGTTTCGTCCACGGTCCATGTCCTGTACCGAAACATAAGCGACAAATGCGCCCGGTGGAAGGTTCTCCAGGACGTCTGGTTGGCCGGACTTCGTCAGCGATTTGATGGTAATGGTTGGCGAATGCGTGTTGACGTCCTCCACCCTGATGTGCATCTTCATTGTGGCCATCCTCGGTTCGATTCCCTGGTCGCTGGCCGAAATGAGGAGCGTGTACACACTTCGGTAGTCAGAGTCCAGCTTTCTGACCAGAGACACTTCCCCGGTGACGTTGTTCATCTGGAATAAGTTGGCGTAGATCTCCTTAGGTGAAACGATTGCGAAGGACAACTTACCGTTGAGACCCTCGTCACTATCGGTAGCCGACACCTTCGCGATAACCGTCGGCACTTGCAGGTCTTCGATGATCGTTATGTTGTACTCGGGAAACTCAAACACGGGGCTGTTATCATTGATATCGGTGACGATGATCGTGATAGGGATAGTGCCAGATTTCGGTGGGTTGCCCCCATCGTATGCGGTGATCAGCAGGCTGTAGGATGACGTAGACTCGCGGTCGAGTCTCTCAACGAGGGTGAGGTGAGGCAGCTGTAGCAGCCCGTCGGGGTTTGGCGAGGACGCTTGAATTAGGTGGAAAGGGAGGTTAGTAGAATCTGAAGAGAGAGAATAACGTGAGACGGAATAGACACCGGTGTCGAGGTCCCTGGCGACGGGAATAGGTATAAGAGTTTCCAGCGGAACTGCATTTTCCGGTACGGAAATCGTCCAGGTGCCGTGACCGAACGTGGGCGCGTGGTCGTTGGTGTCCTCGATTGTGATTTCCACCTGGAAGACATGGAAACTATCGACTGGCTGTATGATCGCCACCTCGACGGTCATGACACAATCAAGAGATTCCGAACAGAGCACATCCCGGTCGATCGGACCCCTCGTTACCAGGACTCCACTGGTTTCCTTTACCATGAAATACTGGTCGAACATTCCGGAAAGCAGAGCGAATCTCAGCTCGTTGGCTGTTGGGACTGTGTAGTTATCCGCAGTCCTGGCATCGCTGATGATGTCGGCTACAAACGTGTTGGAATCTTGCTTCTCTTGTATGCTGTAACGAAACATAGCATTGGATCCAGGAATGAGTTCCAGAAGTGCGAATGAAAGCAGTGCGAAGAGTAGTGTCATGTCAGGCTTCTGAAACGGAACATCATTATTCTGTTATTAGCTATTATTGATAATTATTATAGTCAACCAATCAATCAATCACGTTAATTTGTATAGCGCCCTTCATGATCAGAGGCGCTCCCAACCAAGGCCTGGTCGAAAACAAAAGTCTTCAGAAGACGATAGAAAGATTCACCAGAGGTCCAGAGTTACGGGGAAGCGAACAGTGTTATTTTACTTCACAAAATAATTTCTATTTCAGTTTCATTTCAGTTCGGCTGGGAGTAATTTCAGTTTCAGTTCTCAAATAATTTCAGTTCAACTTCAACTTCGAGTTCTTAAATAATTTCAGTTCAAGTTACAGTTCTTAAATAATTTCAGTTCAAGTTACAGTTCTTAAATAATTTCAGTTCAGGTTACCATTCTTAATTAATCTTACCTACCGGACAACAAACGAGCTAAACTTGACGACATTCTCGAAAAGAACCGCTGAACGACAACACTGTGAACGATGATACCGTTATATACCGAGAAATCTCGCGAGATTAACGACTTTCTCTTAACATAGTCCAACGAAAGACTGGTTCACCGCTAAGTAAATTACTTCATTTCTATTACATAGTCCAACGAAAGACTGGTTCACCGCTAAGTAAATTACTTCATTTCTATTACATAGTCCAACGAAAGACTGGTTCACCGCTAATAAATGTGTATAATTTCCGTTCGGATTTTAATTATCGTTACAGTTTTTATTCAGTTCGGCATCATTTATTTCCGTTTCCGTTCAGTTTTCGTTCTTAGAATATTTTCAGTTATCGTTATACTTATCGTTAACGGAATGGATTATTTTCAGTTCGACTTATCGTTTCCGTTAACGAATATAACACTGGAAGCGAACGTAAAACCACAGGGAGGTCTGATTCCTGGACCCACCACCGAAAATGCCATTCGCTGCATTGTCGCATTATACCATAGGCCTATAATTAAATAGGCCATAATTTAGAAAGACAATAGGCCCGCTGCCAAAAAATCTGTTTGTAACGTCATCCTGCAGGCGGCCAATAGCCATTGGTGATGCGAAAAGATTTTGCATATACGTAAGATCGTCTGTATGATACGTCCTACTTGTGACGGTTGGTGATTATTTATAGTTGGTTCATTGTCATTATTGTGTTGAGAAATGTTTTCTTTCTTCAAAAATTTATCTACACGGAGATCTAGACAGGTTGCTCCAGCCTTAGAAGGCGAGAACCATGGCGACGATGAGAAGCCTGCTTTGCTCCCAGATCAGGGAAGATGGGCATGGTGTCCTTGTCTTCGTCCTTCACAGTGCGACTCCGGGGAAGAACTCACGGAGAAGACTGCCGTTACGACGGATGCTTCTACCGATCAGATCGACGATCCAGATGATGTGCCTCCTGGCTCTTGCAGGAGGCGATCGTCGTCGAAGAGCAGGTCAAGAACAGTGTCGTTTGCTTCCGAGGAATCTTCTATGCGGATCATTCCACCGAGACCCGGCCCTGTTCTTGTTGAGTATGAACCGGAGCCGGAAGTGTGCTGTGGCTGCATTCCGATATCCAAAAATCCGCGACCGAGGAAGCGGATTATGGTATGGAAGCACAGTGCTGACTCATAGCAGACTGGAGGCACCCAGAGGGTGGGTTAGAGTGGGTGGGCGCCTGCAGTATGGTATTGTAGTATATGACTTTCCCGGTAGTATAGGCCTACAGGCCAATTGTATTGTATTGTAGCACTTTCCCGGTAGTATCGTATTGTGTTGTAGCACTTTCCCGGTACTGGTGCTGATATTGTAATTTATAATAAATTTTTTACTTTAAAAGTTTGATTAAAAATAATCAGGTCTGATGGATGCAAGAAGGGTTGTCCAATAATATATTATAGTCCGAAGGAGGTCATGGTCCGGTTACCAAAAGATTAGAGATGGCAGCTGGAGTATCCCCTATCGTATTATATAGGCCCAGCAGACCCCAGCTAGCTCAATTTATTTCAAACAGATCATTAGGTATTTCGGTCATCAATCAATGCTAAGATTAGCAGGCCTTTCACAACAAGCAGATGCAAATTATTGGTTTAAAGGCCAACTAACATAATAGGCTATTGCTAAATTACATCAACGGCGACTATCACTTTAATGATGCGTACCATATACACTGTAGCCACATTACATCTAGTGTACCCGGCGTTTCCCGGGAAATTTAGGATTCGACCCGCTCCGGCCACAACCCAACCACACCATCTAGCTGGGGGTACCCGGCGTTGCCCGGGAAAGTTAGAATTAGACCCGCTCCGGCCACAACCAAACCACACCACAGAATATACGCCTAGGCTACGTGAATAGTCTTGCTTCTATAAGCTTATATACACCAAGACATTTATATAGCGTCTTTCCTGGACCTCTGAAAGGACCTGAATAGTGACATACCGGTAAATAAAAATACATAATGCGTGGCTGTAGTATCATAGAACAGCGTCTACTTAGCTTATCCCGATCAGACAGTCGGGTATACATATTACACACATGTACGCACACCCACACACATTTGACCCATTTGGTAATCTATCTGCATAAGTTATAGCATGTAGGCTAGGCTTCAAGAAGAATTTAATTATTAAACTATTCTACACACTAACCATTTCCACCATAAAAGTCGTTTACAGCCAACTGGTGATCTCGAAAAAGTAGGCCTATGTTTATGTTTTCTCGATCATTTCTTGAGACTGACGACAGATAAATCCATTCATTAAACCGATTCGATATCTTTAGGCCTAATCACGCAATCACGCAGGGCTGCCTGCCTCTGACCGACTGAAACGATGTCAGAACCTGGAAGATGAGCAGCTGCCAAGAAATCTCGTCTGCTACACACGACCCGCCAACTCTCGTCCAATGAATAATTGAGAAAGTTCAAAGCCATCCACCGATTGGCCGAAGACTGTGATTGGTTGATATATATATATATATATATATCAACAAATATATTATGTATATCTATTTATGTATGCACATATATCATATGTATAATTGTATCATTCTGTAATTATATATAGTAATGATAAATAGTCTATCTTTATATAGTTGTATGCACCAAAATGCCATCCGTCTAAATTTATAGGCTATTACTTGATCGGCTCGTTGTTTTGCTGCGTGTGTCTGTATGCGTGCGTGCGTGTGTTTGTGTTTGCGCGCGTGCGTGTGTGTGTGTCTTTATTATTCTTCGATAATCCTTTGCCTCCGTATTTACCACCGTTGCCTTGCTATTCTAAGGTCTATATCTTGAGCAGCTGCAGGCCTATTAAATCGGGTCATGATGCGTGAAGGTGCCAGGGACGTAACTAGGATTTTTCGTTTGGGGGGGCTTAAGCCTTAAGTATGACCAATGCTTAAAGTGTAAAAGAAGAAGTGCCAGGATGCTGTATTGTAATTGGTCGTGAGTGGCGGCGCCAAAGGCGCGAAGTTGCGAGTGCCGAAGGCACGAAGCCCGTCCCGATTAGGGGATCTGGGGGAGCGCCGTAAGCTCCCCCAGCGGGGTCTGGGGCGGAGCCCCAGCGACCAGCGCATTTTTGCCTGTGTCGACCTCAAATGGAGCCATTTTAAGGCTCTTGTTTGCCAGCTATTTGTGAACGGAAAAGTCGCGAAAACTTTAAGAATAAGTCGTTTTTCAGTGTCGCAAAGCTCAAGCTACCAGGATAAAAAAATTAAAACTGCTACTGTAAAAGAGAAGGGTTTGTATTTACCGTAAGCTCCCCACCGGGGTCTGGGGCGGAGCCCCAGCGACCAGCGCATTTTTGCCTGTGTCGACCTCAAATGGAGCCATTTTAAGGCTCTTGTTTGCCAGCTATTTGTGAACGGAAAAGTCGCGAAAACTTTAAGAATAAGTCGTTTTTCAGTGTCGCAAAGCTCAAGCTACCAGGATAAAAAAATTAAAACTGCTACTGTAAAAGAGAAGGGTTTGTATTTACCGTAAGCTCCCCACCGGGGTCTGGGGCGGAGCCCCAGCGACCAGCGCATTTTTGGCTCTGTCGACCTCAACTGGAGCCATTTTTAGGCAGTCATGGCCGGTCGTCCGTAACTGCATGTACGCCGTCCATGCGGTAGTCTATTTAAATTAGCCGTAAGCATACAACGGCTTGATTTCATTTGGGGGGCTTCAGCTTCGTTTGGGGGGGGCTTAAGCCCCCCAAGCCCAACGCTAGTTACGTCACTGGAAGGTGCCAGTCCGTGCTGTCACAACTGCATGCATTTAACTAACTGACGTTGCAGGCTCAAAGGAAGCCTCTCAGTATTCCCTGTAGCTATGTTTAGGGATTTAAGAGGTTGCGTATTATAGCAGATACAACATTGTACATTATCCTATAATTATAGTTTGGAGGATTCAGCTAAGTTGTCGCTGTTTTATTTTTATTTTCGTTGATTCTTGTAATAATCTTACGGATTGTTTGGTGTTTGAATAGGCCCACATGCATAACAGCCTATAGAGAAACAGACAGACAGAAGAACATGAAGACAGAGACAGCGAGAGATAGAGAGAGAGATAGAGAGACAGAGAGAGACAGAGATTTTTCATTTGTATCCTTAGTATAAAATATTACCCTTCTAATCCGTTTCCACTTATAACCCGTGCATTCCTTTGATATCCAGATTTCATGAATAAGTGAGCAAGTAGGCTACTAAGAAGCCTTAATTGCATTTTGCCAAGCGTGCATATACGGTGCATACACACATAGCCTATCTTTCTGTGTACCAACTCAACTCCACATCTAACGGTACTAACGGCCCAATCGTGTTTTTAGTTACTTGTATTTCACACCCATATATAAACAACCAGAAGTGTAAACAAATTTTTACGGTGTCGAAAGAGGTTTTATACAGATCAAGTTGTACCGTATAGTCTTATTTCATTAGAGTAGACTTGGCCTGCCGCCTATTATAGTGTATACATTATTAAGAAAGCCGAGCCAATGTACTCTATTATTATTGCGGTGCAGTCCTGGTTAATGCCCAGCGGGATTAACTGCCAAAGCTGGAGTTCATCTAAACAAATCAGGTTAGAGAGCCATAAAATTCTACACTGATATCTGCAGTTTTTATATATTCGCACATCTATTATATGCATACCTACATAAATCTTGCATATATATATGCATCTAAACATGCATACATACATACATACATGCATACATACATACATACATACATACATACATACATACATACATACATACATACATACATACATACATAGGCTACATACATACATGTACATACATACATACATACATTCATACATACATACATACATTCATACATACATACATACATACATACATACATGTACCATGTTATACATATGTATATATGTATGTATGTGTGTGTATATATATATACATATGTACCAGATCAAAGATGGATGTGTATGTGTGTGTGTATATATATACATATATATATGGCTTAATAATAGCCTTAATTGCTACGGCGCGGTTTGAGTTAGTAACGCATATTATAACTGGCACAGGTGAGTATATATGATGCAGCATGGATAGACCAGAATGTAATGGTGTTCGTTGGTGCCAGCCCTCGTCCCTCTCCCTATCCGATCCTGGATCCTCAGAGTCTACCGTACGAGTGAATCCGAGTAGATAAGACCCGAACGGTGGGCGAGGTGAGGGCCAATATTAAAAGCGCTGGCGTAATTGTGTGCCACGCGCCCGCTGTTTAATCTGGTTATCTACCTGTAATTTACCTGTCAATCACTCGTCACACGTATACGCCATCTGCCTTTGTTGCCTGAGGATTTAGCGTTCAATGTCTCGACCGTGTGTTGGATCCGAGTATTAATTAGTTCTGATGTATGAATGAGTGAGCGAGTGTGGGCCTACATGTATTTATAAAGGAAGTAGAGAATTGTTTTGATTTATATTGAATAAATAATTTAATTAGTAAACGAATGAATGTCTTAATAATGGATGATCATAACTTCCGACGTCGAGTATAAAAGAGCAGAGTGAGCGAACAAGTGCCTTTCGAGCCGCAGGTGAGCAAATTGGAGGGGAATGGATGGCCGAGATGGAGCTGAGCGGGTGTGACTGTGTTAAGGGGCGAGTAAGCTAAGCAGAGGAAATGACGTCATGTATAGGCGGCAATAGGCCTATGTGTAAAAGTCCGTGCATTTAGCGCTGTCTTTCTATCTGCGAAATTTACACCACGACCTTCAAGATAATTATGCCTACTACTTAGAGGCGCTTCCGATCAAGGCCAGATATCAAAGAGGGGTGTCTTACATGGGCGCCCGCACCATAGGTCAAGGGGGGTCGCGTGACCCCCCCTGGAAATCATGACAAAATATTGATAATGACAGTTTCTGGACAAAATAATGTCAGTGGTAAAACGGGAAATGA
This sequence comes from Lumbricus rubellus, assembly GCA_945859605.1. NCBI lineage: Eukaryota > Metazoa > Annelida > Clitellata > Crassiclitellata > Lumbricidae > Lumbricus > Lumbricus rubellus. The sequence continues at coordinate 7,239,844 of OX243817.1, read as the reverse complement.
TGCATTTGCCACTATCTGAATTTGCCCAATTGTTCCAACAGTTCACCTATTTTGACTACGCCATGCGGTATAGGAACTGCATGCTGTTGCCTGTTGGATATATGATAGGGCCTACGCCGGGTCACAGACGCATAATTTATGTGGTGTCTGGCATTGTAATTAGATACGGCTTGTATAGGGTGTTTGGAGTTATCTTGGGAAGAGGCCAGGGAGCTGGCGATGGAGTGGAGGAGATGCGTTTCCCGATATGCAGACTTCACAGGAGGGACTCAATACTAATTATGGCACTGTCAGCCAGGCGAAGACCTCTGCATGAGTAATAAATGCTCAAAATATGTGCAAGCTATTTTCACCCTCTCAGTCAGTAGTTTAAAGTTATATTTATATATATATATATATATATATATATATATACAGGTCTATAGTTCGTAACCTATGAATCGTTTACAACCGATGGGTCCCCAACCACCATCTGACAGGGAGTGGAGCATATGCATTTATAGCCCAAGATGCGTTCCCTCCACACCGGCGACCCATAATTAAGGGCGAATAAGGTGTTGAATAAAGTTTCCCATGTCGGACGAAGATGAAGGGCATTGAAGGCGATTCCTAAGGCAAAGAGGTGAAAGATGAGATACACACTCCACAAGGGACTGACTGTGACAGATGAGGGGGATGGCTGATAAAATTGGATCACAGAAGAGCCGAAAATTAGCCGTGCACATGGCTTCTATCACTGTGCAGGGCGGGCGCAACTTGAGCCAGATGAAAAACGAAGTAGGGATCAGAATCGAGCCAAACTCATGTCGGGAGGAGGAAAGCCGCCCTGATATTGGAAGGCCGGCTCGGGAGGAGGAGAGAAAATGAAACAGATTGTCTAGGAGGCATCGTAACCCCTGATGATGAGATCGAGCTCCTTCAAAACTGGAGAGTGCATATCGAGAAGAAAAACTGACCGCGGGACACGGAGTCCAGTTCATAACCTGTTAATCGTTACGGTGCGCACAATCTGACGAGAGCGGAGCATTAGCTGCATTACCCGAAACGACACACTGAGTTCAGAGACAAAGATATTCGAACTGCCATATGGCTAATAATGCACTACAGAATGCTACGCCAGTCGTCAACTAGCTCAGCCTAGCTGGTCTGTCTCGTCGCCCCTCCAACCGCACACCACTCCGCCATCGTCCCAACGGATCCACGGTAGGCCAGGTCTTTTATGTTACGTCTATTGAACTGGAAATCACACTGAGTAATTAGTTTTTGTTAATGTAATGATTGGATAGACTTTAATTGTCGTACATGCATGTCCTGTACTATTAATAATTTCTTTTCTTTGAACATTGTTCCGTCCAGGAATGCTGGTTGATATGGGTTCACCCATCATTATCTGCCTGTTTTTTCCCAACTCAAGTCTTCTGTTTAGCCTTAATTGGCTCAGCGGACTGGGAGCACCTATGTTCAGGCTTCTTAAAGGCCATTAAAGAGCTTCCCGGAATGACTATGAGTGAATTGTAAGAAATCTAAGATCAAGAAGAAAACAAGTTTAATCATTCAACCAGTGTCTTGCACATGTAGAAAATATTTTAACAAGCTGGCTAAGTTTTGTCCCTGAATTTTTTTTATGGCCCTGGAAGAAAAGAAATGAGGTCCCTGGTACTGTTAGTCAGTTATTAGTGCTATAGCTTTTTACTATGAATGTTTACATGAATAATATATGACTAATATATATATACCATAAATTAATAGTCGGAAATTGTTGAAATATTTTGTTCGTCTCATTGCAAAAGTCTCATAAATAGTGGTACGTTTTACTGAGACAATATAATTGTGTAAATTAAGCTGCCTATAGCTTTTAATTACATTTTTATATCTTAACTCTCCAGGTCGTGACTGACCCCCCCTGCAAAAAATCCTGCGGGCGCCCATGGTGTCTTAATATTGTGTATAAAAGCGACTCTGCAGAGATATTTCTAGAGTGAGAAATTCTGCTTGACCACTAGCCTACCGCTGCATAACTTTATAAATGATTACATCCATCAGCTAATAAGGTGTGGTTGCAGATATGCTACATTATAGACTCCTTGCTACAGCAGAAAGACAATGTTATTCTTCGAAACGCCTGATTGTTTGGCGCGAGGGTATACATCTTCCGACCTCTGTTTCCTTGGCGTGATACGATGACGATTTTATTGCCTTCTTGTGATGAGTAACGGAGCCAAGAACCGATCACTGATTTCACTATTGTTTATATTATGCACTCCACGGGTGTGACGCCAAGTTTGTTCCGCGGTGAAAATCGGTTCCGACTCGATCAGCCCTTTCACGGGAGGTGAATTTGAAGGTATACCCTGCTGCTTTGGTAGCTGAATTAGATTATAGCAAAGATGACAATGTTTGACAGTTACAATTTTAAATAGACTATGTGTAAAAACAGAAATATGGACAGAAACATAATTTTTCCCCTGTGTAGGTCTAAAGAAAACATAGTTCTACTAACAAAACAAACTGGTTAGTTTTCTCATAACAGCAAAGTCCCGCGTCCTTGTCACGTGATCGCAGCACAGTTTAGGTATTCGGAACTGTTTACGTTTGGTCCTGATCTTGCGTCACACCAAATATTCGACTGCAACAACCCTCATAATTGATTACATCCATCAGCTAATAAGGTGTGGTTGCAGTCTCGTCTCATTTGCCACAACAAATCAAGCGACCGACCGCTTGTCATGCACGCCACTAGACATAAGGTCCACACATTAAAATGTCAGACTCATCAAAAATTCAGCAACCCCCCTCCCCCAATCTGCGCGGGGCAGTGGAGGCCCCGGGAAGTGTTTAAAAATTGTGTCAGCCAAACTCAGTCAAGCATGAACATACGGTGGATAAATTTATAAATGCGTTGTAATATCAGAAGACAGACGATAATAATTATATCATTGTATTATTAATTTTTTATGGTAGGAACAATTAATGTTGCCAGAAGGTATAGGCTATAGGCTTTAGAGTGAGCGTGTTCCTGCCATTGCGTCACAAAACCAAAACTTGCTCTGTGAGTAAACTGAGCATCGGGGCTTTTGGCGCCGTTGAATCCCGAGTGTCTGACGTTGGGAGGGAGATGGGCGGCAGGGAAAGAGCGGGAGAGGGGAGTTGGCCGAAAGGAGATTGCATGCTACTTTCGGCTACCTCCTCTCACTATAATTATGTCCGTCCGTCTGTCCATTTCTTTGCCTCCATCCTTGCCTCAATAATAATTATTCTTCTCTCCCTGCCCCTCTCCGCCTGTCTGTCAGTTTCTGTCTGTCTTTTTCTCTCTCTATCTCTGTCTCTGCCTTACTCTGCCTGTCTGTCTGCATGTCTCTCTCTCTGCCACTCTCTGTCTCTGTCTGTTTGTCTGTCTGTTTGCCTGTCTGTCTCTCTCTCTATATATAATATATATATTTGTGTATATACAAATATATATATATATATATATATATATAGGCTAATTATATATGCTTCCCTTCGCTCCTTGTGTCTACTTTCTTCCTATCTCTCTACTCATCTTTCTCCTCCTTACATTCCTTTCCCTCTCACACGACTGCTTCCCCTCCTTCTCCATCCTCCCATCTTCACCCCTCCCATCGCATCCCCAGCAACAGTGGAACGGTATCGACTGCTGCTAATGACCCGCGGGGAGAGACGGATGAGGTGGCTGCTTCCAATGTCGACCAGTTGACCTTTCTCATGCACCGAACCGATCTCCGAAAAAATCCGTCGGCCTTCGACCAGGAGCACCGACGAGCTGCCCCGCGGGACCACGGAGCCAACGCAGAGTCATCGGATAGCTACACCCTTGGGGTGGGCTTCTCTTATGCACATGTAGCCTATGTTTACAGAGGTCCTTGGGGTCACCGTACGAACTCGTCCAGGTGTAAGTTGCCATTTAGGTCATTAGACTCATTACCACGTTTAGCTACTAACCTACTTTTGAACACAGGTCCCCTTAATTTAGCTTGAGCGGCTGACATGACATTTGTGTTGGAACTACTAATAATAACGACTTAGGCCTACTTTGCTCTTACTCGTAGCCTAGATCTTTTCATAAAAACAAACGGCACCATGGGTTTCTACCATGATGTAAGAAATAGTGGTTTCTACTCTGGAAATTATGGCGAATTAGTATAATTATAAGCAATTGCTGAATTGATGAATATTTTTCAGGCCTACTTTTGACCCATCTCGTCCATTGTAGCATCTAGCTGTCTAGCACAATATCTAGGAAACGACAAGCTACGAGTTTTGGTTCTGAGGATCTACCGAAGATAATTAGCCTATCATGTTAATTTTTCCAATGTCAGAAACGTTACATCACGTGTAAAATAACATAAAAGCTTATTTTTTCAGAAAGGAGCGAAGTGTGCCTGGTTTTGATGGATCACCTCACATATCATTATTTTATTACGCTCATAAAAATCTATCAACATTTTACCGCCTCCTTCTTTGCTCGACATCAAAGCTTCAATTATGAAAGGTAGTTTTGGCAATCGTCGTCCGAATAAAGAGACATGAGACGCTTTGTCCGTTTGCGTCTGTGTGTAACACAGTCAGTCTCTGTCTTTGTCTCTGTCTTTGTCTCTGTCTCTATCCTTGGTTCTCTCTCCTTCTACCTTTCTCTTCCTCTGGATTTATTCCTGTCTGTCAGCGATTCGTTCGTCCGATCGTCTGTCGAGATATGTTTATTTGCCATTCGCAAATTATTTTCTGCGATAGACGTCATATGTATCAGTTTTTTTCTTCATAAAGGTCGACACGAATTCTTCTACCGATTAATCCTCCTCGTCCATCTTCCTCCTATTGCTACTCCTCCTCCTCTTCTTCTTGTTTTTCTTCGTTTTATTCTTCTTCTTCGTCTTCTTCTTCGTTTTCTTCTTTCTCCTCCTCCTCCTCCTCCTCCTCCTCCTCCTCCTCCTCCTCATACACATCTTCTTCCTCCTCCTCCTTCTCCTCCTGCTCATCTCCCTCCTTCTCTTCTTTAGGCCTATCCTCCTCTGCTCCTCGTCCTTCTTCTCCTCATTTTCTTACTTCATCTAAATCCACCTGCAAACCTTCCTCCTCCAGATCCCTCTATACGGCGATTCTGTATTCTAATTTCGTTCAGCATTAGAGGAAGATCCAAGGTCACCGCATCCACCACCAGGTTATCCCATTCCTTTCTTCTTCTTCTTCTTCTTCATCATCATCATCTTCTTCTTCTTCTTCGTCTTCGTCTTCGTCTTCTTCTACTTCTTCGTCTTCTTCTTCGTCTTCTTCTTCTTCTTCTTCTTTTTCTTTTTCTTCTTCTTCTTCTTTTTCTTCGTCTTATTCTTCATATTCTTCTTTTTCTTCTTCTTCTTCTTCGTCGTCGTCGTCGTCTTCTTCTTCTTCTCCTCCTCCTCCTCCTTCTCCTCCGTCCTCCTCTCATCTTCCTTCTCCTTTTCCTTATCCCTCTATGCATCTTCCTTCTTCTCCCATTTGGCATTTGAAGTCGATCTGATCTGATCTCATCTCCTTCTTCGATCAACACGTCTTCCTAATCCTTAGCCTATGCTTCCTCCTGTTATTTCTTCTCCTTTCGCCATCCTATTCTCCTCCTCCTCCTATTCCCCATTCCTATTCTCCATTCCTATTCCTCCTCTTTTTATTCCTTCTCCTCATCCTCGTCATGCTATTCAGCATCTGCAGTCGGCCTTAGTATGCTTTCTGAATGTCTACTCCTCCTCTTCATCCTCGTTCCTTCTATCAACGTCTACTCCAATTTCTCACCTTCTCCCTCTCCTCCATCTCCTTCCCTTGCCTTCACCTCCTTCTCTTCCCCAACTCCACTCCCAGCATCGTATCATGCAATCAAGACAGATGTTCCAATGTAGCCATGGAAACAAAATTTACCTCTCAAAGGCGGATAACTAGGCCTAGGGTAAGATCTATTCTAGGGGAAGGGGCGGGTAGGCGAGTGAGCTGGAAGGATCGATGTATACACAAGACTATAATACAGCTTAAAACTTCTGGCTATCGCATGGCCTTTAATCACGAAAGAAGCATAAAACTGGATACAAATCTCGAGGACACGAGAAAGATACAGCTAAACTTCTAAAGCCAGATGGTTCTATTATGACGCACCGTGGTTCTGCCTCAATGCTCATTAAGCTCTTCATAATAATAAAGGCGGCAGTGGTTGCGCTGACGACCATAAGGGGCACCTGCAGCAGCATGGCACATCGCGTGTCTTAGATTTTGTGTTTTCTAAAAGTGATTGCCCCGTCTGTCGATCATGAGCGGCGCGTTGCTGGCACGCAACTGTAGTCTGTTCGGTGTATCTGTTGTGTGTGTATGAGTGTCTGTCTGTCTTCTTGTCTGTCTTCTTGTCTATCTGTCTCATTGACTGTCTGTCTGTCTGTCTCCTTGTCTGACTGTCTCCTTGTCCGACTGTATGTTGGTTGCATGCATATAGGGGCTCACGCATTTTGATTGCCCTGCTGTCGCTCGTGAGCGGCGCTTTGCTTGCACGCAACTGTTCTGTAAATGTATAATCTGTAATATTTATTATTATTATTGTTATTGTTATTGTTATTACTATTATTATTATTATTATTATTATTATTGTTATTGTTATTGTTATTGTTATTATTATTATTATTATTATTATTATTATTATTATTATTATTATTATTATTATTATTATTATTATTATTATTATTATTATTATTATTATTACTTTTGCCCTACTTCGTTCGAAGTAGGCTATGTATTATTATTACTACTAGTTATTTTATTATTATTACAGATTATTAATTAAAACCGATAAACACAATGTAAGATTAGGCCCACAATCATGATAATAGTAGTAACAGATTATAGCAACTGAGCAAGTCTAATAGGCCTACAAGATGAATTCAATTCTATGGCAGCCTGCAAGGCTCAACATGTCATGATGTCCCGCTGATAATCTAGTGAGTTGCATGCTGAATTAACCTTGTGGTGGGGGGAGGAATAGCAGGAATCAAACTATCATTCCAGCGTGCTACCTACCATCCGCCCTTCTGCATGTCCATCTAGATTCGTACATGCACAATTGCACATAATGTTCGTCTTTCTCTTGTTCAGTCCAGCATTAAACTACATGTAACTCGGAGACCATCTGGACTCATATAATACATAATTATGTCATCGCATGCGCAGTGATAACGACCACTATTGTATATAACTAATGGAAGAGGCTACGATTACAATCGACCTACCGCACGGTAGAGAACACACAGGCACACACTTTGACAAGCACATCGCGCAGGCACACAAACACACACGTACAGCACTAGGCCTACACACGCACACAGTGCTACACACACATGCGCAAACGCACATAGGCCTATTATGCGCATTCCGCATAGGCTACATAAAAGTAATAAAATTATGATCAAGCTCGCTTTAGGATTAATAAAATAGCTCATACATCGAATTGGAAATCGATATGCAGCTACATGTAAGTTGTTTAGATAAAGTAGACACAGAAACGGGGAACTAGATTAAACACTGCCCCCACTGCCCCCTATGTGCAGCACCTTTGCCAGGTTCCACTCAATACGCATGCACCTGGGTCGAAAGTTATGGGCCTAGTGTATGTACGCTAGGTCGCAAACGCTGTCCATGGACATTGTTAATCTCCGAAAATGTCTTACTCTAGTAAGGGAGTTACGAGCAGTCGTATTTATTGGAATATCTATTCTTTGGTGAAAAGACGTGGTTATACAAATGAGGTTATCGCGCATGCGCAAAGCGTAAACTATAAGTAACGTGTTCGTCGATAATAAAGGATAGTTCTTTATTTGATGCAAGACCAAACAATATTTGGCATTATGGAAAATGCAAAGAAGCGAGATAGAAAAGCGAATTTTAGAGACGACGAAGTGCGCAGGCTGTTGGAGGGGATCGGCCAAGAAAAAGATGTAATAAACTGTCAGCTACTAGGCGCAACAACGTCACGCATCAGCTGCCATGAATCAAAGTCGATTAATGACCATTGTTTATGTTGCCACGGTTGATTAATTAAATGAGCACGATGCCATGAAGATTCGTTCAATTATTAATATTATTGGCAATGCGTCGCTTGGAACTATACTGATATGAGGTCAATTATTAGTCCAGACAGGAAGAAAGAGTAGGCATTATACAATTTATACATTTATATCTAGGCCCATAAAATTTATTATATTCGTCTTCGCTGATTAATTACACGACTCCCGAGAGCGATAATGATTAATTGCGAATATCTAATTAGTAGCCTAGATATATAAAAATTATCATTGCACGGACTGACATTAAAAATCTTGGCATGGAAATTTATGAAAGGAAATTCAGGTATTTTCTTGCATGAGCATTGAGCAAGTAGGTCTATGATATGCAGGCGAGGAAATTACTGTAGAAAACAAATAGTAATTTCTACAGCAAATTCATTACAAATTCAACAAATTCATTGTTCATTAAAAATGATCTTTGGCAGCATAATGCGCAATGCATCATCATCATCATCGTCGTCGTCGTTACCACCACCACCACCACCACCACCACCACCACCACCACCACCACCACCACCACCACCACCACCACCATCAAATCGCATTAATATTGAAGGTTTCTAAAAATGCAGATACATACATAAGATATAATTTATACAAATGCATACCTACACTAACCTGGGCCCGTAGTCTTGGACATTCTTATACGGAGCGTACATGACGTTTTCGGCGTAAATCTATCCTGCTCTCGAATAACGATATAAAATGGTAGTCACGGAGCAGGCGCAGACCTGTACTCTCTGAATAGCGGTACTCCCATTCTCGACCAGCTATAATTAAGTCTCTACTCCCTAAGATGGCGTCTGTTTGTGAATCGAAACTCGCTGCATTCGACGACACCTTACACGTCAAAACGTGTTTAAAACATCTGCAATGAACTCGTATCCTTCGTCGACGGCGAACATTATATTAGCTTTTATTTTCCCCGTCACAAAATATTAAAATTTGGCTAAATACCCTAGGAAATTGCATTCGAAGCGCCGCTGCGTGGTGTGAATACCAATTTGTGGGTCGCTTGCCTAACGTGTCTAACGTAGCGGCCGTTCTATCTGTTGTAATTAGTTTGTTCTAGCGACAGCTTGCATATTAAACTCCACAATAAATCAAACGCATGCCACGTGAAACTGGACAGTTCGAGAAACTAACAAGAAATAGCTCCTTTCAGAATTTTAATTCGGCGACCACTAGCTGAAACCGGTTACGGTTTCATCATATTCTATTCACACATCACCGTTCTATTCAAAAAATTTCACTTTCTCGCTATGTAATTTTATTCCTATACATTTGCAACTAACTTTCATTCACATAATTATTTTTTTCTCTTGTCAAATCTCATACTTTTGTATTTAGGCTATATTACATATGAATCGTTTTTGCTTTGCGGCCGTCTATCTACTTTCTTACTTATCGTCGGAGACGATGCATATAAATATATTAGGCTATGCGCATGCGCGATAACCTATAAAGCTATAACCACGGCTTAAGTGAGATGATTTGATAATCCAAGGTCTGCGCCTGCTATATGACTTCCATACAAGAGTAAAACCCGTTAAGAGAATAACAAAGTCCGTGAACAGCCTTTTCGCCTAGCGTACGCTATTCTATCTCATAACTACCGCTCCTGGAGAATTATCTTCAGCATCATCGCCTTCAATAGCAGCTGCAGCTGTAGTAGCAGTTATAGCAGACACTGCGGAGCAATAACGTCTGAAAAGCGTGTGAAAATTACAATAGTTTATTGGTCCGCACAGTTGGCAAATAACACGCAACAGCGTAATATCCAAACAGATTTTATGGGTGGGGAATGTGCGAAAGGAAAGGGGATGGGTCCCCAGGAGGCATCCACGCCACCCGACTCCCCAGCCGATGGGGAGCCGTGGGGGAAATTCCGGCCGGGTGCGAGAGCAATAAGATCTGCAAACGGCTGCAGGGTCGGGAGGGACCCGGTGGGCTCGGGAGGGAGGCAGTCCCGCTGACAACTTGTTTCTTTATTTCTATCATCACTTGGCTACGATGCCATACTGCGGCCCTGTTCGCCTCTGTCTGCGGTTCACAGAGGAAGGGGATAAAGAAAGAAGATATGGACTGGATTGCCATGCAGTGGCAGCTGCAGGGAGGGAGGCAGGGAGGGAGGGAGAGCCATAGGGAAAACGGATGGGAAATGCAATACGTAGGTGATAGGTTCTGGCAAAATAAATATTTGGATAATCTTATGGGCGGCTGTTTGATTTGAAAAGTAAGACCGGTTCGGCGCCACGTGTATGGTGATATACTTTTAAGTAGATTGCGAATCGATATAAATAGAATAACAAAACGGTGGACGGAAACTTAGGGCTCTCAAGATAACGGCAGGCTATAGGTAGCTACATAGGTAGGCCCCTAGTTACTTGCACACTGCACAGGTAGGCATTAATACATAATATCATGTAGGGCCTTGTAGGCCTATATGTATATCCATAGGTATGAAACCCCCAAGGCCGATTGAACATTCCATTCGGCAGATGGCGTCGGTAAGATGAGTATTGTATGACGTGATGGACGCCTTGCATGGCTGCCGACAGTTAAATTTGACTCCTGTAATAACTTGTGATCATTAGTAGGCCTAACTTCATACTGTGAACTTTAATCATGGTGTATTGTGTCAGTTTGAAATTTAGCGAGGATCATCATTGCTCGACATGTAGGCCTATAGTGTTTAATCAAGTCCCCTGCTTTTGGAGTGGGGGTGGGGTGGGTACAGGTTTCTGGGGTAGGATAAACGGCCGTTTTGGGCGAGTGGCAATCGTTGAACCAGTCACCGACGTACGTCACCCTTTGACCTTCTTTAGTCTTTCTGTCAAATTTCCGATTGACATAGCAATTCCGGTAATAAATGTTTTACATATATGGGGCCGTCCATAAAGTATGTCACGCTATTTTTGACCATTTTTGACCCCCCCCTGTCACAAACTGTCACAAATCTCGGAACCCCCCCTAAAGTACGTCACACTTTCGAAATTTTTTAAACATTAACACCGAAAGGCTATAGGCCTACATTTTTAGGGCCTAAAACAAGGCTTCGCAGCAGCATTACTAGCGCTCCTAGCGCGAGGAATCGTGAACAACACATTCAGGGATACGCATTTCATGCTATTTTGACATAAAACTAATTCAAATGCTTCACAAAATGTGTGAAATTTTTTAAAAAGCTATTAAATTCTACAAAAAATAAAAAAAGAATTAGAAATAAATAAATAAATGTGTGACGTCACACATGGCCTGACCCCCCTGTCACACTTTCTTAAATCCCCCCTCGAGCGTGACATACTTTATGGACGGCCCCTATAGGCCTTTACATGAATGTGCACCTTGATATAGTGCCCCTTCAATATGTCTACTCAGAAGCGCTTCTGACTACAGCACAGACACTTTATCGGAGTTTCATGTCGAAGCGCGTGAGCAATTGCAAGTGAAGGACTTGCTCAGGTCCCTACGCGGCGGCTTGAGGTGGATTCGAACTTGCGGCCCTCCGGCTGCAAGGCAACGAACTTGCCAACTACACCACCGCGCCTCACAAACATAAGTTTACAAGAGCTGTCGAATTTTACTTGGGGGTGGGAATGTTACGTGTAGGCCCCTATCATTTTTACGGGGGACATGCTACGTTATACCTACGTACTATGGCTATAATAATGCAAACACACCTCCCCAATTTTTTTTTTGGGGGGGAATATCATTCCTGGGGACTTCTCGATCTCAGTAACGTCTAGATACCAAAAATGTTCGATATGGTTTGGTATCATCCGCAAACTTAGACTTTATATAATATTAGGCCGACCCTTAGTTTCTTTCACCTGTAAATCAACAGCAGTGGTCCAAGCACTGATCTTTTGCTAGCCTAGGTCTACTCCACTGTGACCTGTTGGCAGCCAGAATATTAATATATTGTGACCCATAAATTATTGGTTCGATAAAACGCTGATATATGCTTGATGATGACAGCAGGTGTGTCTTCTGATTATATTTCTTCAAAGTTCGTCTTTCCTCAGGTTGTTTGTAGTCAGTGGTAGAAAGCAAATTACTTAGTGATAGAGAACATTTGCTTTGGCGGAAAGATACGATGGAAGAAATTATTGGCAGAAACAGCCACTAGTTTCGAAGCCTCAACTCTCAGCGAGTGCCTTAATTGTCCCCAAGGTCGTATTTACATAGGTGCTTTGAATGTAGGGCCTATGAACAGTTGAACACCTCCCGAAATGAAACAATGTAAAAATGAAATAACATGGGCGCCCGCGCACAGGGGCAACAACCAAAAAGTTGCAGTTGGAAAAATAGGTTTCAACTTTCTAGGGGGGGTAAGTGGAAAGTTGAAACCTATTTTCCAACTGCTACTTTTTGGTTAACAAATTTCTTTGCACTAAAGAAACTACATTCATAATAAAAAATGTAAAAAGTAAAACTGAGTAGGAACTTGAAGGGGTGCTATAACAAGTGCGCATATATACAATACACACGTACCACACTTGTGGCAGTTATAAATCAGAAAGAACACATAGGTTTTCTTCAGGCACGAGGCATCTTGAATGCCAGAGCACACAGCGTAAATGACAGCATTGTTTATATGTGTACAACAAACATAGTAGTATCACAATATTACGGGGTAGGAAGACAAGTTCTAAACTACTGAAAGCCACTGAAAATCACATCACGTAGTATGCAACTCAAAATAAGATATATGATACACAGTTTGCATCGATCGAACAGCCCTAAACCCTTAAATCTTTAGACTCCTACTAAGAGACTTCACGCAAATATAATACACACGGCAACAACGCTAAGAGTCGAATGCAAACACACACGACAAAAAGCAACAGTCCCATATCCGCGAGAAACCGAGATATACATAATGTGCTTTGCACGCATTCCGATAAATACTCAAAAGAATTGTTCCTCCGCGATAATTCATGATCATTCGCCATCGATAATAACCCAGAAAACAATCCCAACGACTGTGCTAGAATGGTACTAGCAGCGAGTAACTTCGAATCCATGTATACGCAGTTTCGTATCATCCGACAATAACAAAATTGCAACCGTCCGATAAAGTACGGGTAGTCCAAGCGTTCTAAATTTCACTCATCATGATCTTAGTGTATATATATATATTATATTATATAAACCAGTCTTTGCGAGTGTTTGTCGAAAAAAGACGAATTCTACAGCTGTCCTTAAATTTGCAGTAAAAAGTCGATCACAAATGCCGCCGTTCTTTCCTCCGTACGCAACGAGAGGCGATGGCAGCAAAGCGTCCTGCGAAGAAACCGCGTAACCTTAAACAAAAACAAACAAAGGGTTAAATTTCTTCACGTCCAAACTATGCATTGTATTCGCAATGTTTGTGCCTCAACAAAACTGCTGTTAATTTTTTTATTTCATAATAGTCACAACGTGATGAGAGTTTTCTAGCGCTTTTGCCCCAACAACTACAGTATGGAGGATCATGCATTGGAATTAGAGAATGTAATTCCGGGATCTCGAATCCTGGGAATGACTCATTTACAAACCTCGAATCCCATAATTGAGCAAAATGCCCCAGGATCACATTCCCTGCTTAGAACTGTGCAGCTATGTTCAAAGGATTATGCTTTGGACTTGGTGGTCAATTTCCATAATCCTTGTTGAATTACTTAGTTGTTAAATACCACTTGTGTTATACTGTTCTGTTTATTATGTTTGTTTTTGGGAACAATAAAGAATTTGAATTTGATGTTCAGAAGAGATTTTCTTTAAACTGCACACAATGAGCGTGGTGGTGTAGTGGGTATGTTCGTTGCCTTGCAGCCGGAGGATTGCAGGTTAGAATCCACCTCAAGTCGCCGTGTAGGGACCTTGGGCAAGTCCTTCACTCGCAATTGCTCAGCGTGAAACTCCGATGCAGTGTCCGCGCTGCAGTCGGAAGCGCCTCTGAGTAGCGAGAGCTTGAACACGTGCACATATATACGAACAAATACATTTGCCAACCTTCTAGAGTTTCTGCGCAAGCGCCACCACGCCACCCGGCACGACATCCACCTCACCACCGGAAAACGACAGAGCAACGGGCAACGGAGGAGACGTGGACAACTGAGACGAGTTGGAGGATGAGGTGTTGTTCTCCACTCCAGGAATGTTGCACCGGTTGTTATCGCCGGCGGTTGCATCCTCCTTGTCTGCAGGCATATTGTTATACTCCATCGCTGACTGGAACAATGGGTCGTCACGACCATATGACCTTGAAGATAACAATAACACGCAGTTGCTGAAGCTAGTCATTGATGGAGTTCGTTTAGTTAATAATTTAATGAATGAATTTGTTGATTGCACACAGAAGTTTAATCATGCGATAGTGAGATACTTAGTATAGTGCAAGAGGGGCCAGGAAAAAGCTAATAGCTTGTAAACACTACATGATTGTTAATTATTCGTGTGCATGCTTTTAATTAATACTTAATTAGAACTCAACTGATAATAGTAATAGTGATAATCATAATGATTATATAGTAATTATAATAATAATTGTAATAATAATAATAAATAATAATAATAATAATAATAATAATAATAATAATGGTAAAAAATACCTCAAGGCAAAAAAACAAATAAAAATAGAATAATAATAATAATGAAAATAACAATAATAATAGCAATTGCTTTTATAAATTATAAGTCCCCGAGGGAACAAAGTACCTCAGAGCAAAAAAAAAGATTATAGTGACAATAATAACAACAATTAATTATAACATCAGAAACCACATACACCTACAAAAACACTAATAAAAATAACATCCGTACCCATAGTCTGTTAAACATAATTTCATGCAAGTGGCTGTTAAAGGGCTAACCATCTGGAAAATATTTGTATCGTAATTCAGTCAACATACGTTACAACCGTAACTCATTTGCATTGCACAATGAAAATGATTACTCACTTTGTAAAGAAGAGAGTCAGAAACTGTTAGCAAGTGAAAGCATTTGTCAGCTCACCCTGCGTTCGGTATTGCTCGATGGTATTGTCTCGTTTCATCACAGTCAATGATCTGGACTAAGTATTTGTTCATCTGGGCCTGCATTGTTCAGAAAAAACAATAATGTTTGCAGGGGCGCTATAGCAAATGTGAGAAATAAATTTAAATAAATAAAAAAAGCACCATCATCATCATCATCATCATCGTAAACGTAACCATCAAACCGCACAAGTCCTGAAACGTCTCACTCGAACAATTCAGTGGGCAAATTCACTTGATAATTTCACTCGATCGAAACACCAGAGGTCAATTCCTCTGATTATTTCACTCGATCAATTCACCAGGTAAATTCACCTGATTATTTCACTCGATCAATTCACCAGGTAAATTCACCTGATTATTTCACGCGATCAATTCACCTGTTCATTTCACTTGGTCAATTCACCTGATCAATTCACCTGATCAGCTCACTCGGTCAATTCACTTGACCAATTCACTGAAAGCATGCAAAGCTGTGGCCACATACACATTCAGATCAATGGCTTTCAAATATAACAAGAAACTGATTCTTAGCAAAGATAATTTTCTTTCCTTTCTCTCCGACTATTCATCCACTGAGATTGGTTCTCCCTTTTCATATCCTGCCTATCGGTCTTCAGTCCACCGTTTAATTTTCCCAAAAAATTCCTCAACAAACTGGAGCAATTCATCTATTTGCATTAAACTCGAGGGTAAAACTCGTTGAAACCCAGCAGGGCAATACAGACTGAGAGAGTCTGTTAACCCGCTTCTGGTGTCTATTTGCAAATCTTTCTATCCAGTTAGATCAGGGCTGAAAGTGATTTAGAAAAGTCCGGATCTGATTTTGGCGGACGAGCCAACACGTTTGACTCGAAAATTTTCTGACGATCTTTTTTTAGCCAATCGCCCAAACTTTTTGAAAACCTCTGCCAATTTCACTAAATATTTTGTCACTCGTGTAAAATTCTTGAGTTTCTTATGCGTTCATATGTGAAACAAGCGACCCGGCAACAGCAGGTCATGAAAATCAATGCCTGGTTGCAGACCTAGACAGACCCGGCTCACTTTCAGCCCTGAGTTAGATACATATAGACAAGCAGCACTCATACATGTATGCATGCTCTTATTAGGGCCTCCCTTTTTGTAACCAATGTTTAAGATGTGTAAACCTGTCATGTGTACTTTGGTTGCAAATAAAAACATTTGACTGATTGTTTGATTGATTGATTGATTACAATCGCAAATACCAACCAGTCCAATGTAATCCTTCATCTGCCACGGTTGAGCATAGGTATGGTCGATAATGATTGGATTCTTTTGCAGCTGCGTCCCCTCCAGAGCTAGCAACAAAACAAAACAAGTTGAAGTTAAAGCGATGACAGGCAAAAACTTACACATCATTGATCTCTACCAACCCTGAGCACCACATGCAAATTAAGCCAAAACAAAATCCTGGCTGCATCCAAAAGATGTTTGAAATACAGTATAAAAAAGTGCTCCACTATAATTAGTCATACCCCTTCAGTTCGCCACTTCCCTCAACAGTTCGCTCTCTGGTAGTCCTCCGTCATCTTTTTCCTGCCTCAAAATCTGCCATTTTTCTCGAGGCTGCTCGCACTGGAAGTGCTTCAGAAAGGTTCTTGCTGAGAGAAGCTCTTTATAAATGATCAAATACAATACAATACAATGCATCACAATACACAATGAATGCAAACAGGCATCAAAATTTCATATAGTGTCACTTCTGAAGTATCTCATCAGAGGCTTATCGTAATCACAAAAAAAATTCTACAGTCGTTTTTTTCTGACCCTGCTTGTAGTTCCATCGGTGGAACTCCATCTCCTTCTCGTCGTTGTTGTGACACATTCCGTTACGCAGGTTCAAAACGAGCGTTCCACTCACGTTCGTCTGCAGTTCGCTAAAAGCATTACAAACACTGTATTAGTATCAAGTATTAACAAAACCATTTCAATAAATGTTCATCATCATCATTGTGATCATCATCATTTTGATCATCATCATTGTGATCATCATCATTGTGATCATCATCGTCATCGTCGTCATCATCGTCGTCGTCGTCATCATCATCAGCTAATGACAACAGCCATTTGGCAGTGATGGATACCAATAAATGATCTCTATTGTCCATGTAATGGCCCATCATAAACGTAGTTTTAATTGCAAACATAGTCTTAATCAAGCAATACAGTGTGCTAAGTTGATGACCATGGCGGGGACATTTTTCTGTGTCTCAAAACCCCTTTCTTCTCTCTGGATCTTTCACCATGAGAGAAACTCGGAACAGTGTGCAATGTGAGGGGTGTTTTATAAATTCATAGATACAATAAATACAATATAGTGCTGAGCACATCAATTGGTGCAAAAATCACGTTAAGCCAAATGGTGTTCAAACTGCAGCATGTAAAAGAGTCTGAGCATTGTAATCTCCAAACGCATAAGATGCCACTCGAAAGCCAATCAGAGGGCACCAGCTTATTCAAGAGGGCCCACATCGTAACTCTGAAGATACCTGATGAGGCTGAGCTTGTTGTCGTCGACGCGCCCCACGAGTATCACCATCACGTGTTTACCCTCGTTCATCAGCCTCATCAGCATCTGGCGACCGACATCAAAAGGCATCGGCTGCAGCGGCAATGCATTCTGGGATGGCACGACGGTCGTCGAGTAGACGCCCCCCGGGTTGCCCGGAAACCACGGCAACGAGGTCGGGATGCCCGTGACTGGAAGGCGCATACCCCCACCACTGACGAGCGGTTGTGATGCGGGGAGCATCTGGTGGGCAAGCAACTGCTGCTGCTGGGAAAGCAGCTGTTGTTGTTGTTGCTGTTGTGATAGCAACTGCTGCTGTTGCTGCTGGGTCAGCAACTGCTGCTGCTGCTGGTTGAGCAACTGCTGTTGCTGGGACAACTGCTGCAGCTGCTGCTGTTGTTGTTGCGACAGCCGTTGCTGCTGTTGCTGGTGCAGCATCTGCATCTGGTGGTGCGTTGGCTGCAGGTAGCCACGAGCGCCGCCGTACTGCATCATCCGCATCGACTGAACCAGATCCGCGTTCGCCGGACCGTGACCCGCGACCACTTCGTTCGCGAAGGAGGAGGCATCCTGATTGGGGTACGCAGCTCCCGCCGCGTCCCTCACGGCTCCAGGAATGTTCCCGGAAAACGGAGCATAACTACGCAACGTACCATAGTACTCCGGCTGGACCAGGTTGTTTCTGGGTATACCGGACATTAGCTGTTCCTGACTGTTCAAGTGGTTGTTCAGGACTCCGTCGTTTGCGTTCACTCCGCAGTATCTCAACAGATTAGCGTTTACATCGTTATCCCTCGCGCCGCTGTTATTGGTGTCAGCGGCGGGATTCGGTTCGTAAAGCTTCGAAACGAACTCCGGAGCGTTCACCGAAAACGACATCTTCTTCGAGTTGTTGGCGGTCGTCAGATATCCATTGTACGCCGCGCTTCTCCATTCGCCGGCGTACGGCTGGTAGTTGCGAAAATCCGCGTTCGGGTTCAGCGCTTGAGAAGCGGCCGAAACGGATCCCTGCGGCGGAAAACCGTCTCCGGGATGCTGCTGTTGCCCGAACGTTCCAGCTCTGTGCTGGAACGAATCGAAACCGTTGGAGAACAGCGCCAGCGTCGTTGTCATCGGAGTATTGTCCACGTTGACGTCCGACGACTGCGAACCACCGGACAGGAAAGCGTCGCGCACCAGTGAATCTGTGACCTTCATTTCGCGGCGTTCTCCGATCGCACCAAGCGCAAAGTCGAGAGTCCGTGCACAGGACTCCGACTGCTGATCCACGTTATCGTCATCGTCCATGTTGTTAAGAAGGTTGCGGATCATGTTCTTGACTCCCTGCTTCTTGCTCAGCCTCAGCTTATCGAGGTCCTTCCCGGTTGACGACGAAGCTCGAAGATCCGCTTCCGGGGGAGTAGGGGTCTCCGAGCGGTCGTCCATCGGCAGCGTCGGCTCGCTTCCGCCGATCCCGCCTTTCCCGTTCTGGATCCGGCGGAGGAAGCGCGGCGGAAGCGCGTCCATGTGCTTGATGGCAACCTTGAGCTGCGCTGGGTAGACGTCCGCGCTCATCATGTCCTGTCGCTCCTGCAGGTTGTCCTGCTGCTGCGGAGGCGGCTGCTGTCGCATCTCCTCGTTCGCGGGCCTCGTCGGCTGGAAGTCACCCCCCGTCTTGCGGTTGTCCTTGACCCTGGAGGTCTCGCGTCGCTTTCCCTGCTGATCCCGGCCACGTCCGGCATTCTTATTTCCGCTCGTCTCCCTCACGAACTTCCTTCCCTTTCCGCCCGCTTCGATTCTCCCACCCATGCCCCTCGGGGTCTCCGACCTTGCTTCGCGTTCGGTTTTCGACGCGCTGGAACCGCCGCTGGACGCACGATGCGCGTATCCTTCCGCCTTTCCGGGCGATCTTCCGTGATCTACATTCTGTCGAGGATGATTGGCGTCGTGCCGCATCATTCGCGGCGCAAGATCCGGTCCGCCGTTGGTCTCGTCGCCCGAGCTATCGTCTTCGTTGTCGACGCACGATATGATCAGGTTTTCGATGAGGTTTTCCAGGTGTTCCCGCTCCTCCGTGTTCAACGACAGACATTTCTCGCGATGCCTCCGCTCCTGCGGCGATCCTCCGGAGCTGAACAGATCGTGCTCCGGATTCTTCTCCGGCGTTTGGCATTTGGCGACGGAAGCGGGTCGCTGCAGGATTTTTACAGGTCTCAGTTCGTGCACGTTCTGCCTTTGCACGCCCCCATCCGTAACAATCCCTTTGTTCTCGGCAACAAACTTTCTTGGCTCATTGTTCCTCGCCGTCACAGCTGGTCGGTCAGGCGTGCGGTCCATAACCGCCGCCAAACCGGAAGTGGTGACCGGGTCTCCGACTCCAATCGAGACCGGTCCTTGCATCCATCTTTCTGCGTCCGCGTGGTTCGTCTGTCTGTCCGTCTGCTTTCCGGGTTTTCCCTCCGGTCCATTACCCACGGAAATTCCGTTGCGTTTTCTCGGGTCGAGGACGCCGTTCCCCGCGACGTAGACCTTCGACTCGTCGAGAACGGTTCCTTCCCCCGGGTCAGAATTCATCACAGAACCGTTCTTCCTGTTAAGCTTAGCGGGTGGCAAGGCAGCATCTCCAGCGGCACCATCACCAGTCACACCGGTTCCATTCGGCACGCTCCGGTTGACCTTGGAAGGTCCAGCAGCAGCAGCCGCTGTCGAATATGTCTTCGTGCCAGTCTGCGTGATCACGATTCCGTTCTGGCTTTTCGGGACGGACTTTAAGGCAGCTTTGGAGTTTCGTTTCATTTTTCAGCGTCGTCGTTCGGTGCCTTCCTTATAGGCACTGCAGTAGTATATCACCTACGAAATGACAGAAGAAAACAACCAAATATATTCACTAGTTTACGATTCAAAGCGCCCATTAATAGCAGGTCCAGCCCCGATTATTTTATCTTAGGGAGTTTGTGTGTCAGTGCCATTCATCCTAGGTCGTAGATTCCTTCGCTCCACCATGCAAGATGACCTGGTAGTCCCTATGACTCTAACTTCCACAGTGCTGCATAAAAGCCTTGCTATGGTTGGTCCATCTTTCTGGAATAAGTTACCTATCAATCACCATAATGAACTTTTTGGTCTTTGTTTGCCCTTTTTCAGCAAGTGTTTGAAAACCATTCTCTTTGATTATGGCTTCGTGCTGTCAGATTGGGAGCGCTTCGGATGAGTTTCTCTTGAAGTGGTGCTATATAAATTCATGATTACGATTACGAGTTCATTTTAATTGCATGAGAATTCTAACCAAAATATAACCATAACCACAGTTATCATGGCTTCATGTAACAATAACAAACATCTGTTTAAACTGGCATAAATAATTTGTAGATGGTTTTGCAGCAAATCACACAGTAACGAAGCCCGTCCCACTGATGCAAAGGCAACTTATCTAATAACTAACAAGACACAATTAGAGAATCAGGTTACATCGCAACATCGGGTTCCACTCGGCCGAAACAGAAAGGCACAACCTTTGCAGCGAAAGTAAACTTGAGTCATGAGTACCGTTGTGGTATGGCAATGTTTGCAGATGATTTAATATTCAATCTTGTGGTATTTGCTTTGCTTAATTGCTTATTGTCTCAATTGCAACATCTCATTTTGTATTCTGTATCTTTTTGGGTGTTTTCATTCTACACATAACTCCATTGCGATTCTAACTGGTCTCATTTATGAAGACGCGCAAAGATCATTGTATCTTCTATCATAGAAGTTTCTCAGGATTCTCGATATTCCGGGACTTACTCAAATAATTCTCATCAATAACTGTTTCTTAACATTTTCCTTACTACCAGTGAATTCAGGACAATCACGCTCTGATCCCATTCATGCCTTTGATGCCGTATATGACTTGTACATAATTGTTACAAAATTATGTCTTTTAATAGTAGTAATGTAATAATTAATGGTACAGTCCAAAAGATTTGTATTCATGAAGACATTCACTCTGATGTGTTCGCGATGAAAGTCAGTTTGGAAAATCTTCAAAGGAATGGTAATTCTTCAAACGAATTGTCATTCTTCAAAGGGACTGGTCAATCTTCAAAGGATTGATCATGCTTCAAATATATGGTCATTCTTGAGAGGAATGTTTTTATTAGTAGTAATAGTAGTTATAATTATGGTTATTCTTCAAAGGGAACATTGGTCATTCTTCAAAGGAATGGGCATTCTTCAAAGAAATGGTCACTATTCAAAGGAATGGACATTCTTAAAAGGAATGGACATTCTTAAAAGGAGTGGTTATTCTCCAAAGGGAATAGTCACCATAGACAGCATCTGCACCTTTCAGATGCGGTTTACAGACAATATAGTCACAAAAGGTGCTAAGTCTTCAGATATACATAATTATGCATATTAAAAAAAACAATCTTAGCATGTGAAAAATTAGTTTTACGCAACACAATATATTAATAAATCAATAGTTAAAAATAAACATAATACTAATATACTACAAATGTACCATAAGTTAAGCTGCCAAGCGACTGTAATAGTGCTCAAATTTATATGGTGCCATCTCAAGAGAGATTAGCACATTGAAACCACGATCGCATAAAATGGTCCTCTGACGAGGCTGCACTGATTCCTAAAATGCTACCTCAAATTAATATAACTTACAAATATGCACAAAATTTCTCTGATGTTTATATTTATTATTTATTTAGCCTACTTGCAAGTCACTTCAGGTTTTTCATAACAAATGTTATACATTTTATAACAAATGCAAAAAATAAATTAAACATGACATCAGTTAATTCAAGTCAATGAGTCAGCCAAAAAGGTATAAATAGACCTGCTTAGACTTTACTGGCACATTGACAAGGTTAATTAATTCATGAAGAATGTTATGCAAAACATCAAGAAATGCAAAGCATCATGAAATACATCCTGTTGCCCAGTGGTTTTCTGTTTCCTTTGTACTATGGTTATATTCATTCTGGTGCAATAAATAAATAAATAAATAAATGCACAATGAGAAAATGAGCCACTATTACACATTATAGACGATTATGATGTATTTGCTCTACACAATGTCTGGATACTAGCAGATCGGTGATTTAAAAAATACATGTATGGTTAACTCTGAATACTGATTTAACAGATCTAACTTTTAATCAACAAAAACCATTAAACATTCAAGCAACCACTCATGTGATTTAATGGTTCTAAGATGAGAGTAGCCCAATAATACACAATAGCTAATTAAATGTTTACATTTACCGGTATACTAGATAAATACACTCAAATGTATATCAACATTTGAGTTTTCAATATAATTATAGTCAACATTACAACATTGGTTTTACAAATTGGACGATTGTATGACAATCTCTGAATTTTTTTAAAAAGCTAACAATAATCATTATTCAGTGCCAGTTTATTTTGATACAGCGACCTCCAAAAACAGTCATGTATAAAAGCGGCTCTTGTAAAATCAGAAAACTGAAATCAGCTTGCTGAAATAGGGTTTTATTTTAATTATATTCGATCGAGGTATGTTGAGTTATAATCCTAATGTTGTAAAATTACAAAGTAACTTGGTTCTCTCTCATGATCACTGCTAAAAACTTTGTTGTTAAACTGAACCAACAATTCTATCAAAAGCTCTATACAATCTGTAAATAACACTTCGGTACAAATATTACAGAACGAACGCATGGCTTAAGTCTATTCCTTGCTTTACTGTTGTAGCATCTTCTTTGCCCATTTCCGAAAATTGGTCCAATCTTCGCCCCAAGATTTTACATTATGTCAGCGCTTTTCTTCGCCGAACTTTCACAACTACGCCATAAAAGTCAGTCACCGTTTTAAAGAAACTTTCAACATCAGTCTCACCAGTGGTTGTAAATTATAAAACTTGGTCACTTTACTGACCGATACGAGAAGAGATCCAGTGGTCATGAGTGTGAGTCTAGACTTGCCTTGCCTTATGGTGTGTATTTTCGGGCATCTGAGGCTATGACCAACAAAACTGTGTCGGCAAAGTGAAGAAATAATGCTGAAACTAACTGAAAGATTTCACAAAACAGTATGCAATACGCGCTACCCTGTTCGATGGTTTAATGGCCAGTTTCAGCTCTGAAAACCCAGTTGCAAAACAATGATAAATTAATTTGACGAACTACGTACAATTCTGAAGACCTACAGGAATGGGAAACCACAGCCATTGATCTATCTGGTCATTTAACTTGTTGCTAGAGGCCACGCTAATAACACACCGACCGTTCTCCAAGTATTCTAGCCCAACACATGCACCAACTTTCCACAAGCGAATCCCAAAAGATTTTTCCACTGTCTACAATTTGTCTCATGTCTTCATTTAATTTTACCCGAATCATAATCGTGTTAATAGTTGGAAAGCAACAGTAAAATACTTTTTCAGTCTTCCATGCCATGTTGCGCATGCGTGATGTTCAGATGCCAGCATTAGTTAGGCTACTTACTTACTTACTTAGTCAGCGTACCGACTTCAATAATATTTTCGGTTAGCTGTCACGGCACATTCTGCTATTATTTTATTGTATGACATTATATTCTTTCAAGTTGAAATTTAGGCTAAACAATAAATTCCACTACGTTAATCTTCTACATCTTAGGCTTAGGCCTATCAGGGTGGATTTAGGCCTAATTAGAAGAATGTAGAGTCTAGGCCTAGGCATAATTATGTAAGCTGCTCTTGTAACGTGTAGCCCACGTAGTTTTAAATGATATGATAAATTGCGACGTTTATAAATAACATGTCATTGATATCCTAGATTTTTATATCGCAGTTTCTTGTAATGCACAATCTTGTCCTTGGTAGCCTATCTTGTTCCGCAGAGGTTACGCGCACTCCAGAGCCATCTATGTTTGGCACCGTTCCAAAATTCGTTCACAGGAACGCCCTGATTAAAAATTAAAAGAGTAATTTTATTACCAACTCTATGACCTAAATTCATGTCCTGTTTGGGCTTAAATCACTTGAAACGAACAAGACTTCGAGTCATGAACTATGGTCGAAGAACTCTTTGAACAATGCTGCATTTAAAACGGCCGCGGCCTATTTCAAATTAAGCGATAAGCATTGTCAACAGGATATTAAGCTGACGATGGATGCTTGAATTATTGCTTGATTGTAGGCCTACCTGTTTTAAATAGTTTTACCTCCTCTGTAGTCAGAGAAAGCACAATTAAGCGTCGTCATAGGCCTCTGAGTAGCTGCTTGCTAACTTAACACTTATACTTATCTCAGTACTCAAGCCAGCACGTAACTTAGTAGGCCTAGGCCTATATGGGCCCATAATCGACTCTTTTTTAAAATCAAGTTCTGTGAGTCCCAACTGATGCGAAAAAATAGGCAAAAGATGAATATTTGTCGTGACCTGTAGGCCTAACGTGAGACTCGATCAATCTAAACCTATGACCTACAAGTGTGTATTATGTGGATTCCTAAATTCTTCTTGAAGGGCAAGCCTATGCCTACACGTTTAAATGGGCCTAAATGGGCTTGTGTCTGTCTATTCAATGTACGTAGGCTACGTACATTTCCCCCTGAAAATTACAGTTCGTTTAATATTTTTGATGGCCTATAGGCCTACGTAAGTGACAAAATTACGTGTTAGCACAAGAGTGCGTGCAGTCCTATCTGACAATTATAGCCTAAAAGCCATAAGACGCGTGTACAAAATTCCTCCTGCTACATATTAATGAGATAATTATAATACATCATTAATATGTAAATTCAAACGTGCGCTAAAAATATCCGCATAGGCTTACACCTCAATCGCTATTGTAGTCCGTTTTGTTAGGCTACTGTGACATTGTGCATTTTCCACCTACAAATTACAAGCAAAATATTTATGTATTTGGAATCAGCTATCAAAGCACTATTGGGCCTATGTTTTGATTGATCGGAGGGGTAGGCCTAGCTATGGCTATCAGAATAGCAAGACAACAACGGTGGACCCAGAATGCCACGCCTTCCTTGTCACTTTCACGCCTACTCCTTCTACCACATAATAATGTGCTTCTACCCTTAATAGTTCTGAACATTGAACAATGAACATCGTGTGGGAGGGTCCGACATTATAAGTGAAGAAAATGCTCAACAACGAACCCTTTTGTCTTGTTAGGGCCGATATACGCAACGTAATTGGCGCTGTAGTAGGCCTATAGCAACAATAATAATTATCCAGGCCCTAACCGACATGCCTAAAATGTAGACCTAGTCCATAATTATTGGCAGCGTATGCCTGTCTTTGCCACTGCACTTGCATTCAACGGGAGTGTTTGTTTCACCGTCTATGTGTATGTTTCGCCTATGCTTGAGCAGCGTATCTGTTTGTGATATTGACGTCTTCGTGTGTATGTTTGTGTGTGTTTGTTTGTGTGTATGTTTGTGTGTGTATGTTTGTGTGTGTATGTTTGTGTGTATGTTTGTGTGTATGTTTGTGTGTATGTTTGTGTGTGTATGTTTGTGTGTGTTTGTTGTGGTTCGTGCAAGGCAGCTAAATAATAGCAGACGACGGCGTGTGACCGGTGTCTTGCGTCCGGTTTTTGTCCAATGCCCGTTTACAGTTAGGCTGCTTTCACATAAACACAGAGGCAGCTGTTTTCGACTTGACTGCAGCAGTGTGCCCGTATTGTAATTTTATAGCCTCCGCATGAGTGAGTCACTATAGGCAAGAATACAGCCCTAGACCAAGATATTAGCCCTAGACGATATAGAGAGAGACACTCAGAGAGAGTTCCCGCCTATTGTTGTGAGGCGGGGCTTAGTGAGAAACGGTGATGGACAGGGACAGAAATGTAGACACGGACGCATAGCTACAGTGACAGGCAGAGTGGGAGAATGTACGTGTCACCAAATAAGGGTGTGATGGAGGAGCGGGGGTAATGGTGGGGGGCTAGTGGTGAGTCGATGCTGATAGGCAGTGATGCGATTAGCGTGAAGAAGACGCCTATTATAGCCGAACGAACGAACGGGACATAGTCTACACACAGTACACAGGTAGCTTTCGTCAAAGTTCCGCAGAAATAAGACGTGCAACTTGACTTCTGAGGTGAGAAAAACTTCCGGCATAATAGCTAAACGTCGCTAGTTATCAAAGGACTAGAAAAAATAAACATACAGGAAAAGAGAATAAACTTAGCCTAAAACACTGTAGCCTGCAGTTCGGTTACAGCACGTAGCCAGCATAGAATAAGAAGGCTTATTGTTGGCTGTGGAGCCTGCGGTCCGAACTAGGCGTATCTCAATCGGATCATTTTAATATTTGAAT
Organism: Lumbricus rubellus; assembly: GCA_945859605.1. Classification (NCBI taxonomy): domain Eukaryota; kingdom Metazoa; phylum Annelida; class Clitellata; order Crassiclitellata; family Lumbricidae; genus Lumbricus; species Lumbricus rubellus. Next base: position 7,212,921 of record OX243817.1, on the reverse strand, counting down.
ATTCATAACTGTCTATTAGGGAAGAGGGGAACGCCCCTCGATCGGTCTCGGGGGGGGGGGGCAAAAGACCCTTCCCCCGCGCTGTGTCTCTTGTGCTATCGAGTGAACAGTTTGACTGTTTTTGTTCCTTGAGCACATATTAAAGCAACATCAGAATTCAGAACCGTCTTGGGCAACAGGGATAAGCTGATTCCAGCAGGCTACTTAAGTCAAAGACTCGCACCACTGCTGCTGATGGCATAGGCTCAGAATCTCGGCAGGCTGTCGCCTAGTCTACTCAGTTGTTTACCCCTTCACCACGCTGAGATGTAAGCCAGTCTTGAACAGTTAGGCGGCTTGGGCCTACTCTCAACGCCAACCCTCGCCTCGAGAATGGCTGAGGACAGGACAGGACATAGGCCTACCATATAATAATAGGATAGGCCTACAGCTTATAATCAGCCCATCCAGCAGTGTCTAACCTAGACTTCTCTGCGGAAGGGGAAGTTCGAAGTTCCACGAGGAATGAGAATCCCGAAAAAATCGACAGGTGTTGACATGTGTAGGCCTATACGCACCACCACCACACCTCCCCGATAAAATGCTATAGGCCTACACGGCATCCCCCACCAAAATCCGACAGTTCCTGTTTAGTTTAGGTCTGCATGCATTTAGGATATGTCAAGTTCCCTGCCAGAAGAAGAGTTCGACTATGCAGCATTGAAGTTACGAACAGAGCCGTTTTAACGCCTAGGCACGCGATCGAGGCACGTGCCTAGGGCCCCGCGCAACAGGGGGGGCCCCGCGGCGACCCAAATAATAGACTGCATCAAATAACAAATGAGCAACATGTTATACGAACTTTGATGTATGTTAAACTAACATTTACTTTACACTTTTAGTACAAATATTGAAGTCTTAGACTATTCAGGTCAGCATTGTGATAGTTGAGAAATTGGTTAAAATGGCAGCTTAAAATGCTGCCATTGCAATGTAAAAATTCAAAATTTTCCGGTGGGGTGGGGCACATTCCCTTCCCTTGCCCCTCCCCACTCGGCGCTATGCGTCTCAGCGATCGATCGGCAAATACTCGTTCTCCGTCTCCCAGAAACCTTGATTTCCCTCAGAGGAGGGGAACTAAACGAGACTCATAGGCTAGTTACGTTTAGAATTAGTGTTTGTGCCTAGGGCCCCAAAATTCCTTAAAACGGCCCTGGTTACGAAAAAAGCATAAGATCTTTTGCTCAAAGCGTGTCGTCGGTATTTTGCAGAGCGATGGTTGAGACTTGAGACCGCTCAAAACGGCCATTTTTCCCGCCACCCCAAATCTGTACGCACCCCCCGCATGGGGACTAGATAACCGCTAACCACCCAGAGTTAACGACATTCAACCAAAAAGATTTGATAACCTAAAATATGGTAAACGTGCAGTTTAGCGTCGTAAATTATTTTCACGCGTATAATGGCACAAAAAGGAGTCTTAAAATATATTTACGGCGCTTTTTGAGCCATTATAAGCATGAAAATAATTTACGACGCTAAAATTCACATTTAACCTATAAATCATTATGTCATGTGGTATCACTGATTATATTACAGCGTCTGGAAATCAATTTAAAGGTGTGTAAACAACAGCGGAACAGCATTTCAGTATTTTTAAAATTAACAGTAATTGTATAATGGAAGCACTTTTGTTGATTAAATTAATGTATAGATTATTAGGTGCTCGCGAATTAATAAGAAAAATGTGGAAAGTAACATCGAAAGGAGAGATTTCTAGATAAAGAAACAAATCAACAAATCAACAATCAACTTCTCCTTACAATTTAATTAGTATAGTCTACGAAATGTTTCGCGGCAGGAACCGATGACGTCAGCCTTATAACTTCTTTAAAAAACTTATCAATATTGCTGATTTTTTATATCAAAAGCTGTCGATCTGTCACTCGGTAAAGTAAATCGAAGTGCCCTTTAAAACTATTACGCCTAAGAACTTTTAAAGGAAGCTGAATTAGTAATTACCGCAGTTCATCCGCTAAAGGTTATTAATTTTGTCTATCCGGTTATTTTAATTAATCGGCCGATGTTCTGTTTTCTTGTTTAGTCCAGTATAATGATAATCGCAACTAGGCTTATTAGATCCTTCTTAGATTTCTGTCATTTTGAACAGTTAATTCGGTCCGTTGCCATAGCTGAATGGGTATCACACCAGTTCAGGTAACTCGCCCAAGATACAAAACTTTTATATAAATAATTAAAACGAATAATTTAATAAAATCGTGGAGATTTCAAACGCTACCCCCTGCTCCGAGGCAGCCACTGTGGACCCCTATACCTATTCTTAGCTGTGGACTGTGAACTTTCAGAATATAATTTGTTGTTTATCTTAGGCTGTTTCTTGTGAGTCATACTTAAGTTCTGTTCAGAATCATGAGCGCCAAAGGCAAGGGTCAAACTCCAAAGATGCCTACTGCCATCGAAAAGGGCATCACCGATTTCGATGCAGGGTCGCTGAAACATACGGAGGTTCAGGAGAAACATATCCTGCCTACTTCGGAAGGTATTAATTAAATCGGTTTTCAACGCTTTGGGTTACGAAGAATTATGGGCGATTGGATTTACATAGACGGTGAGACCAAAATAATTAATTATAGACTTCCATATGTAGCCTATGCAAGAGTGGATTTTGTCTCATCTTTATCATCATATTCGTCAATGCCACCACCATCATTAGATGCTCAAAGTTTTGGTTTTGTGTGTTTACTTACAAATTCAGTTCCGCGTGAGATACTTTTTAGTTCGGCCAATCATATTGTGAAGACACGCACATTGCTTGCTAGAACTGGGCATTGTTAACTTTCTGGTTTGTTTGCATTATTGGGTTTGAACTGAACAACATAAACAAGGTCATTAAGATGAACAAGTGACTAATTGGTAACTAAATGGCTTGTACTAAATATTAATAATAGTATTAAAAGTTGAACAGTGAATAAAGTTGTCCTTGCTTAATTATTGGGAATTTACATTAAATCATAATGAACTACACTCAATCAATCCCTTGAATGGTTTATTTTATCATCAATCCTTGGATTGTTGGCTATTACAGAATTAATCGTTTACAGCCCTATTGTAAAGTAATTTTAGGTGAAATTTTTGTCTTTTCTGATTTTAATTAAATTTTTTGTCTTTGCACTTGAGTCTATGCATGGTAACTCCTATGCTATGAATGTGCAACTCCTTGTTCCACGGGCTCGCTTAGCTGCCATGCAAAGACGAGCTTGTTGGTTGTATGGTGGAATGACCTGGCTTCAAAGCTTGCATCTGATCAATCATACTTTGTTTCCTAAATCTCTCAAGTTTTTTGTGGCTGGGCTGGAAGCGCTTCTGAGTAGATTTCTTGAAGGGTCACTTTTTAAGCGGTAAGCCTATAGAATGAATGCAAGAGATGTGGGATTGTCTGTTTTGGATCTCTGTTGAAGTCTTGTGCGGTTTATTTTGAATCGATTTATCTGTGTTTATTCCTTGAAATTAATTGTAAAATGTATTTCTTCAGTGATCAATCAGGAAAAGACGATTCAGGACATCACGACTTTCGACAAAGTTGGAGGATTAAGACATACTGAGACGGAAGTCAAAGGCACTCTTCCAGGCAAAGAGGGTGAGCAATGAGCATATCTCGTCTGAATTAACCCTTCATCATTCAATCTTATGCACCTAAGGTTCATTCATTCGTTCGTTTTAGCCGTAATGTCTGACTTCTAGCTTACTTCTGTGTTCTCATCTAATTTAATTTGATCTAGCTAAATTTAACTTCTTACTTTAACTTAATTTAGAACAATTCAGTTGCATTCATTCTGAATTTTTGATATTCTAACTTTAAATATTTAATTTAGGTCAGATATCAGATCTTCTAAACCAAAACCAAATATATGACCTAATATGATCTAATCATATATGATCTGATCTAATCATATGATCTAATAAACATTTTGTTATATAATATGATCTAATCATTCCAATCTATCTGATCCAAGTCTAGTTTAACCTAGTTAGATGATGATAATTATGGTGTTGGTGGTGATGTTGGTGGTGTTGGTGATGAATGATGATGGTGATGGTGATGGTGCTGGTGGTGGTGGTGATGGTGATGGTGATGATATGATGAGTTGCCTGAAGTAGTAGAAGCTTAACTTTTCATAACTTGATCACCTAATCAATTACAATGATAATGGTAGTAAATGTGTAAGTGAGTGAGTGAGTGAGTGAGTGAGAGTGAGTGAGCATATTCTTTACTATGACCAGCTGCAAAACAGCATTCTGATGAACAAGTATCACAGATCAAATTCACATAAGACATCAAAAACTATCAAGACGAAACAAAGTAAGGACCTTGGGCAAGTCCTTCACTCGCAATTGCTCAATGCTCAGCGCTTCGGCGTGAAACTCCGATGCAGTGTCCGCTCTGCATTTGGGAGCGCCTCTGAGTAGGAGAGAGCTTGAAGGGGCGCTATAACAAGTGCACATGCAAACAAAAAGTAATTAGTGAGCTTATGTAAACAGCATTCTAGTTACAAGTGTTTTCCTCATCTAGTGGTAGCGGTAGCAGTAGTTGTGGTAATAATAATGATATTAACGTGATTTTGTTTTTTAGTCATCGCTCAAGAAAAGACGATCCAGGATGTTGAGAGTTTTGACAAATCCTCGTTGAAGCGTACGCATACGGAGGAGAAGAACACACTGCCCGATCGTCGCTGTATGCATACATTATATATTTATACTCTATATATATTTAAACATGTATATTTATACATTATTTATTTATACACTATATGTTTGTGCATTATATGTTCATACATTATATATTTATACTCTATATATTTATACATGTATATTTAGAAATTATATATTTATACATTATATATTTAGACCAGTGGTTCTTAACCTTTTCAAGGGAGCCGAACCCCAAGAGAAATCCATGATCACTCACCGAACCCCTCAAGTTTGAACAATAGTTTTCTTTTTTTGCTCGACATACTCTGTGGTATTATATACTTAGTATAGGCTAGTTATAAGAAAAGGGTACCAGTAATAGTTGCTTTTAGCGTACGACGTACGATGTTATTTCTGCAGAAAAACAAAGAAAAATTACATATCTTATCGGTAATACCTTACGTCACAGAAAGATGGCATTGACAGCCGGTGTTAATTATCGAGAGTTGCAGTAAGACATAATTACTTAATGTTAACAGGATAAACAAATTTTCATTAGGTAGGGCCTGGTAGGCAATCTATTCAAACAAAATTTATTAAATAAAAGTAAAAAATAAAAATAAAATAGCAAATGATTTTTCACTGAATATGTATATATTTCAGAGGACCTCTGCCGAACCCCTGGCACTGGCTCACCGAACCCCAGGGGTTCGGTCGAACACTGGTTAAGAACCACTGATTTAGACATTATATATTTATACATGTATATTTATACATTATTTATTTATACCAGGGGTTCTCAACCGGTGTGTCGCGACACACTAGTGTGTCGCGAAGCGACCGGAGGTGTGTCGCGTAAAAGTGGTGTGTCGCTGGTGTGCCGCGAAGAATTGGTGTGTCGCGACACACCAATCCTCACAGCACACAACCGTCGTTCTTGCATTACACCGACTTGTTCACTTTAGCAGTTTGGCAGGCGTATTTTATATATGTGAGAATATCGATAGGCAATTCAAATAACTTCATTCTATTCCATTTGATCTCAATTGGGAGCAGCCACAATGTTTGCCTTATAAGCCCACATGCACTCCCTATGTCTAGGCCTACATGACATAAACTACAGTAAGTCTATAAGACGTCAGCGAGCGCACCGATTAAAATTATAGCCATTGCTGTAACCTTCGAAAATAATGTGGGAAATCATAATGAAGAAATTGCTTTTTGCGATTCTAAAATTGATGACACGGAAAGGTTGTTTGCGTGTTCAGAGAGTGACAATTTACAATATATGGAAGGTGCACAAGGTCCAGGGACCCATAAGTCCCAATGGCCCGTTTTTTAACTAAAACATTACTGTAGTCCTGCACATTCCAGTTTCCGTTACAATTATTCTACGTTTTGAAGGGCGTTTAGTGTAGGTAGTGTTCAGCTACCTTTATCCCATGTTTTCCTGTTTTGTCTTGAGCTATCATAGCTAGTGGTTAGACTATGGACAATTTATGCTTTTTAAATCTAAAACTCATATAACCCATATATGGCTATTTTCAGTCGTTAGTCTCAGTAAACTGTTGTAAGTAGAGCGTAGGCCCTATGCGTGTTGTACTCACAAAGCCTGTGGATCCTCATCTAACTATGATCCAAGAAAAATCCAGGAACACAAATCTCATTAGGCCTAACTGTTAGGACATAGCCTACAATTAATGAAGAGTCATAAAACGTCGTAGAATCGTAAAATTTAGATGAGTAAAATTTGGAATGTTAGAATAATGAGAAAATAGAGAGCATTCAGTAGGCCTATCAACATTCATTTATTAAAATTTGCAGAAATTTTAAATATAGGCCTATAGGTAAGCTGACTTGGGAGGCCTAATTTAATTTTTAAAAACAATATTCACATGACAATTGCATGGTGTGTCGCGAAATTTGGTTGCAAGTTTAGGTGTGTCGCCCGCCAAAAAAGGTTGAGAACCCCTGATTTATACATGTATATTTATACATTATTTATTTATACATACATGTATATTTAGAAATTATATATTTATACATTATATATTTAGACATTAAATATTTATACATGTATATTTATACATTATTTATTTATACATTATATATTTATACATGTATGTATATTTATACATTACATATTTATACTTATTGTGGGGCGCGGTGGTGTAGTGGTGGGGTCAGTGCCTTGGAGCCGGATGGTTTCAGGTTCGAATCCACCTGAAGCCGCCGCGTAGGGACCTTGAGCAAGTCCTTGACTTGCAATAATTGCTCGTGCACTTCGGAGTGAAACTCCGATGCAGTGTTCGCGCTGTAGTTGGAAGCAGCTCTGAGTAGCGACTTGAAGGGGCGCTATGAAAATGGAGAAGTAAATAAATTAAGTCCAAGTCTTATTATGTCTTTGTGTACATTGTCAACATGGTCTTTTTAGTTGCTTTTTTCATTCGAACTGTTGTATAGGATTGGAATTCTTTGATCTGAACGAGTAATGCAGAGCTGTCCATTGATCTGTTTTTAGCTCTCGATCAAGAGCGGACAATCCACAACATCGAAGTGTTCGACAAGAATAAGCTGAAGCCAACGGAGACTGAAGTTAAGAACCCGCTCCCCAACAAGGCAGGCAAGTCTCGACTCCGTTGCCATCATCATTATCTTCATTCATTCATTCATTCAGAGCATTTATATAGCGCCCCTTCAAGAAACTACTCAGAGGCGCTCCCAGCCCAATCACGAACAACGGAAAAAGACTTGGGAGACTTGTAGAACCCAGCCAGATACGCTTCTTTTGTATCTTTTCTGGATTTCCTATATTGTATTGTATCTGTATGTTCATATGGCGCTTCACAGTGGCGGTCCCAGTCGGTCCGAGTGCAGTTACTGGAGGATCAGTGGGGCGGGTGTCGTCTGGGTCGGATATTGTGAAAAAGGTGGAGGATTAGGTAGCGTCTCCCTCTATTGAAGCTTTCAGCTTGGAGTAGTTAGATATAGGTTTGCTTGTATTGCTTGTAGTATCAGTTAATTTCAGTTTAATGACACCGTGTGATAGCAAAGATCATTAGAGTTGCCCTCCTCTTTCATCCAGGCTTGGGACTGGCACCTTCAGAGTACGAATAGTGGCGTCATTTTACGATTGCTATAAACTGTTAACATTATTGTATTCTATAATTGTGACCTTTTCCAAGCGCTTCTTTCAGCAAAAGCCTTTCAGAAGCGCTCCCAGTGCGATTGACCCCGAGATAAAAAAGCAGGATGTGAGGTGAGAGAAAGACGAGGAAAGACTAGCAGAGAGCAAGGCGATATTTTTAACATTAATTAAATGATCTTAAGAACCATTTTGGTAAATGTTTTTTGCAATGTCCTTTTCAGTTATCGACCAGGAGAAGCGACTCAGTGGCACTCCCAAGAAGTGATGACGTGTCGAACGCGAATCGTCCGCGTTTTCTCGTCGGGCGATTACGACGAAGCCACAGCTTTATTTCGAAACGGGAGCTGACTTTAAGACTAACCGTATACGGACTTGTGCAATGCCTAACATTGCATTTATCGCAGATATTGTTTTTGTACGATTTGAAATGAAATGGTTACTCACTTTTTCAAGCACTGCATAGTGTTTCGAAGTAGTAGATAATGCGTTTGTAAGACTTTTAGATTTTGCTGCATTTATTTCTGAGAAAGTTCCATTTGCAATTTTGCATTAGACTTGCTTGACTTTGAAAGCTTAAATATGTGTGGCGGGTCGGCAACTCGATATTCGTGTGGAGTTGTGGACCCTAGGACCGTTGAAATGACTAGGGGAGAATGTATTACCCCTTGAGCCACCCTCGTAACGAAGCTTGGAACGAACCCTGTAGTCGCCTGCCAGTTTAACTTGCGAAATGAAATTAACCCTAAGATTTCTCTGTGATAATTTTTTGGTCCTACCATAATTCTGTACTTGCTCATTCCATGGGTATGTCCATAAATGACGTCCGCAAGGGAAGAGAGGGGCACCCCAAATGCAGATGAGAGGGTTTTTTCCCTATGTGGACATCTGCATTTAAATTTGGCACATGTAGTTCGTTCATTACTATATACCATTTTCAGTTGGTTAGACAGTCTAGTATACATAAAATCGTGTTGTCATCCTGTTGTTTATCACCACTGCCATTTCTTTGTGCTTGCTATTTGATTGATTTGATTAAATTAAAAATCTCCATTCTTTTCATTCATTATTTTGTCTTAGGAATATTTTAGTTTGGATATTTTTTAGGGGTTTGGGGTGGTGGTGGGGAATGCTTGGGGATGGGTGCCGACGTAGGGTGCTAGCTTTTGTGTTGTCCTTGATTTTATTTTAAAATGTGTTTAATGGATGCAAGTACAGTTTGTACGTACACATCAAAGTGCAATTAGCAATTGGTTAACTCGCCTACTGGGAGCAGCCAAAATTAGTTGGTCATACCATACCTTGCTTATGTCCCCTCTCTGCAAGTTTGCTGCATCTTCTTATATCCTCTGATCGGCTTGACATCTTTGTTCCCGTGTCAGGAGCACCATGGCTCAATCCAGATAATTTGCCTACATAGGTCCCTCTTATGAAATGTAGGCTACTTCCACCATCACGTTCACTCTGCTTTTCTCTCTGGTAATCTTTTCTCATATTTGTTTAGACTTAAATCGTGTTTTTTCTCTCGGGGGTCGATCGCACCGGGAGTGCTTCTGAAAGTCTTCTGTTGAGAGAAGTGCTTTTTAAGTGATCATAAATTAATTATACAATACAGTTGTTAACAGTACCATATGTGTGGAACACAGTAGCCGATGGCAAAACGTTAACACAAAAATCACATAAATTTTTGTTATTTATTTGAAAGTAATCTCAATATATATCTCACAAATTTGATTAAATATGCTTCTAACTCGCTATAAAACTTTAAATTACTAATATCACCCATTAAAATGTACAATAAAATTTCTTATAAATAATTAAACATTTGTAATGTCAAAGCACAGCACAATATGCAGTATAAAAGATTAACACATAATTTGATAGTTCAACTATTTGTAATTATTTTTGCAGAAAGTTAATCTACAGAAGCACTTCGAAAAGCATTTAGTGAAAACCTAGAAAGCTAATAATCCATGAAGCATTCAAACAATGAGCAACTCCTAACATCGCTTGATCTCGGCCGGGAGCGCCTCTGAGTAGGTACCTTGAAGGGGTGCTATATAAATTATGATTGATTGATGTCGATTGATTTGAATGACGAGAGTGCACTAAAAGTGCCTCAGGATCCATGCAGTTTGTCCTTCCAGTGCTTAAAAACCCATCTGTTGACTAGGGGAAACGGACATTTCCCCTGGACATATTTCTGCGGACATATTCCGGAGGGTGGGGAATATGTCCGGGGAATGTCCAGAGGGAAATGTCCGACACCCTGTTGACTAGAAGGGTGAGAAGCTTAATTTTCTGAGTGTTTGCATACATTGTCAAGTGTTGATGCAGTGCATATTCAAGGAAATAACATGGGAGAGGGGGTGCATCCAGCACGACGGTCAAAAGAACCGTTTTTAAGTGCTCCATGGAATGTGCCAGAGAGTGACCTAGGGAACAAGTGAAACTCGAGAGGGGGCCATGCCATACTGCCATGCCAACCACAGAAAAGGCATGAATTTCCGTGATGGAGGTATGAGCAAACGGACCGGGGCTACTCTGTATTCTATACGCTGACACACAGGAAGCCAGCGTAGAACCACGTCACCCAATGTGCTATTGGTTGCATTTTGAGCAAAACTCAAACATCATTCCACCTTTTTCACACTTTACTCTCAACCTTTGGGCAGGGGCGCAACCAGAAAATTTTCCTGGGGGGTGCTCAGAATTATTATTGTAAGCGCCGATGGTGCGAAGTAGCGAGTGCCAAAGGAACTTGCTTGATTGTGTAATCTTAAAGACCGAACGACCCCTACCCCCCACCCCCACGCACCAAAAAACTCATCGGATTTGGAAAAATTGCGTGGGTCACCTTTTTAGCCTGAGGGGTGCTCAAGCACCCCCCAGCACCCCCCTAGTTGCGCCACTGCCTTTGGGTCAACAGTCGAGCATGCTCACTCGCTACACTACAGCGCTCTGTCTAGCTGTCATAACCTAGCACACAAGTTGTCTAGCTATGATGACCAAGCACATAAGTTAAGGTTAATTAAAAATATAATCACCTATGCATCACAATAGTTTGGCTATGATTATTTGAAAAACAAGTTGACAGTCATTGCTTTTGGCTTGGGTTGACCACACAGCCACACCTAAATAGTCATTATCTAATATCTACAGTAGCTGCATATGACTCATCACAAATCACGAGAACCTAAAACAATCATCCTTATATAACAAATCCTGATGTAACAAGGGCATATATAGATAAAACAGTCCTACTACAGTACATAATTATAACACATCCTCTTCTTTGTAACACAGCCTTGTTATAGCCACGTCAGCATATCACACCCTCTGTAAATCAGAACCTTGAACAGATCTCTGTTAGGCTAAACCTGAATAAACACACTCCTTGCAAAGAACAGCTTTTCAACATGGTCACACTGTTCACACATACAGGTTAAAATATTTTCTGTAATGATTATATACATAATTAAATTACATATGAGTTCGTATAAATTACAAAATTCAATAAAAAGTTATAAAAAAGAAGTTGGCCATCAAAAACAGAAACCCAAACTATAAACAGTCACAAACTCACAATCAACTAACATCTGTTGGCTTCTAAAATGTGCGTAATACCTAAAGTTCTGGCATTTCAAAGACATAATTGGAGCTTAAAAGGCAGCGGTGGCATTTTAAAAGCATTGGCACAATTTCAAGAATTTAACAAAATCACAAATGGCGCTGGCTTGTGTGTCATGCTCCACTTTCCAACTCAACGGGCGTAACTCAGTTTGAAAATCTTTGCCAAAGAAACAGATCTTTGACTGGTATACCGTATACGAAAAGAATAATTTAAGAAGTATTCACAAATTCGGAATGTTTCCTTTCAGCCATTGCAAAAGTGTGGCGACTTTATTTTCTCGGCATCAGTTCCATGTGTATGGTCCGTGTTCCTCTTGCTTTCCTCCTTAGCTGAAGGTCACAATAAATGTCAGCAAAGCAAATCTCTGCCTTGGGAGTTGGGACAACAACAGCCCACAGGACGGATTTTTCAATTTTTCACCAAAGACAGGTTGTGAAGGTCATCAGAGTTCCAGAGAACCTGAGCAAGCATTTGACATGGTTTGGCTGGTAGGACTTGGCTACCTCCTCCTCCTCCATGAATGAACATAAGAATTCAGGACATGGCTGTACAAAAAGATAGCCTTTGAATGTTTCCACACTTCAAGCAGGGCTTAAAGTGGCTGGGAACGCATGGGAACTGTGGTCGCACTGCTCTCGAAATTCTCTGCTTGCATTCCTACTGCTCACCATGCGTGTAACTACACGTATTCGGCATTTGAGCGGGTTGGTTCCAACTGCTCATCCAAACCACTTTAACTACTGATTTCTAGAGGTCCTAACAAGCATTTGACACTGTTAGGTTCCTACAAATTCGGTAAACTTCTTTGCCTCTACCAAACTCCATCACTGGTTAAACTCTGCCAGTGCCAGTCTCAAGCCTGGATAAAGGAGGAGGGCACACTAATCATCTTTGAAATGGCAGCGTCGTCAAATAGCAACAAGCCTCACCTCTACCAAGAAGCGTGTAAGACCACGTACTCATCATAAGCATAGTTCCAGTTCTGATAGAAAGTAAACATTTCCATCATGAATGTGAGCATTGAGGACATAATCATACAAAAGATAGTTTGTGAATGTTGCCATATTTCCACAGATTCTCACAATGCATTTGACACCGTTAGACTGACATTAAGAATTGGTCAGCTTTTCCATCATGTACGTGAGCAAAAGCGCAATGTCCATGGGTAGTTTATCGTCTTTCATGAACGTCTTGGACCGGCCGTGGCAGTCTTTGAACGTAATCGCATATAACGACGTATTTAGTTGAATCTCGTAGCCTTCGTTATGCTGGACGACGATGAATCCGTTGGAAAACTGCAACAGGAAAAATGTCAACGTCATCTACGCAACATAAATTTTTTTCAGTGTCATCTACGCAAAATAAAACATTAGTGTCATCTAAGGAAAATAAAAACTGTCATACTCAGTGTCATCTACATTTTATAATTTATTTGCCAATTTGTATGTATCTGAGTTTGTCGATTATGTCACCAAATAGGGGCTATATTCATCCACTTGTATGAAATACAAATGTACCAAATGTATGAACGACATGACAGTTGATTGGCTGTGTGAAGCATTAACACTACTTACAGACAGTCATTGAATCTAGGAACCCTTGCAAGTCCCTAGTGGACAGTGGTGTACATTTGCTCAATGTTATCATTAATTTTGAATAAATAAATGAATGAATAAGTAATATTAATATTCTATAATAAATAAATAAATGAATGAATGAATGAATAAATATTTTATAACGAATAAATGAATGAATAAATAATATTAATATCTTAGAATGAATAAATAAATGAACGAATAAATTATATTAACAATTTACAATGACGACAATAATGACAACAAGACATCTTTAAAATGTAAACAACCTCCGTAGCTTTTCCGATGTTAGGTTCGTAGATTTCTTTAACAATCTGAACATCTCCTGCGTTTGTCTGGGACTGAACGGATGGCTGACTCCCGGATCTCTGCTCCGGATGACCGCTCATCGGTCGCAGTTGGACTGGCTGGTTCCGCACGAATGCCTCCTGCTGACGCTCCGTCATCTTTACTGGAGTGCGAGAGCCATGGTTCACCGACGATGTTGACCTCAATGGTCGACTCTGAGAGGCAACGGAGCCATTCATGTCATGCACAACCTAAGAGAAAATCAGCAAATAATTCAGCAAATGTAATGTAATTAGAAATTTGTACAGCATCCCTAGAAGCCGTTGCCATTCAGTAGTGCTCCAAATTCGACGAGAACCCCCACGAGAAGAAAAAGGTTTTAAGAAGAGAGAGAAAAGTATAGACAATGATCCAGCAAGGAGAGAATGAAGGGAAGGGCACACACGCACGCACGCACGCACGCACGCACGCACACACACACACACACACACACACACACACACACACACACACACACACACACACACGAACACACACACACACACACACGAACACACACACAAGAACACACAAGCGCACACACATGCACATACATCCACTGACCCACACACCCAAACATACATAGTTTTACATACATACACAAACACAGAGAAGGCCATGCAGGCACCTACCCTTTCTGAAGCAGGAATTCCAGTTGACATCTGTTGCTGCTGTTGCTGCTGCTGGCTGGTTGCTGATGATGACGGCTGATTGTCATTCCCATCAACATCTGTCATTTTCTTCATCATTGCTGTAGCGGATGGAGTTCTGTAGAAAAATTACATGCACTGCAACCTTCTTCCAATCTATCTCGTATCTCATATAAGTTGCCAACTAACATATTAACCAACCTTTACTACTCATTAGTCTACCCATATTTAGCATATTGCAATTTTGTCTGGGCCTCGAATTATACTTCGAGCCTTACACGTTTGATTATTTTGCAAAAGAGGGCCATTAGAATAATCACTAAATCTTCTTACAAGTCTCATACTGCCCAACTTTTTTCCTTCAACGGCATTCTAAAACTAGATCAAATAAGAATATATCAAACTGGTGAATTTATGTTTCGCTATAAGCATGGCCTATTACCTCAAACTTTTGCCAACTTTTTCAACACCGGTTCGACCTTTCACTCTTACAGTACTAGAACAGCCTCCAACTATAGACCGACATTTGCTCACACCAACACTCGCAAGTTCTCAATTAAGGTAGCTGGTCCAACTGTTTGGAACAATCTTCCTACCGATATACATGGTGCGTCTAATCTTCTCCTCTTTAAAAAACTTTTGCGTGCACACCTACTAACTTCAAATGTATAACTATTTTTGTTTGTTTATCTAAAATATCCTTACACTAGACAATGCTAATATAAGTATTATTTTATTTTGAACTTAGATGGCTCCCGCTGCTTATGTTACCAACTTCCATTTATTGTTATACTGGTGCATAGGTGGCCCTGCTAGCGGGACTTTGGTCCCTTTAGGTCCTCCGTTTGTAGCCCAACTGAGAACTGATCTGTAATTGTTTCATGTTATGTTTGTTTTGTTCTTGGGAGCAATAAAAGCCTATGTTATGTTATGTTATGTTATGTTATGTTATTCTCACTTCCTTCGCTCCATAATCACACCGCAAAAAAACAATCTACTATTTTATTTCATCGTAAATCAGTGGAGCCGGACCAAAAGTAAATAAATTGGATAAATCGAGAAAACCAGTCAAGTTACATAAAAACTGAATAATTTCCAGCGCAGGATCTCAACGACGATTAGGTGCCGTTCCAGATGTTTTTTTCTGTTCATAATTAACTAGCTGAACCCGGCCACGCGTTGCTGTGGCTGAAAAGAGGCTCCCCCTCCCTCTCCCCTCCCCTCCTCCTTCCCCTTCCCCCTCCCCCTCCACCTCCACCTCCCTCCCCACCGTCTTCGTCCCGCTCCCTCCGCTTTTTTCCTCCGTCACGCCGTGAAGGCCGCTTTGTGGAAAGGCCTCCCCTCCCCCTCGACCTCCACCTCCGCTCCCTCCCCACCGTCTTCGTCCCGCTCCCTCCGCTCCTTTCCTCCGTCACGCCGTCAAGGCCGCTTTGGGAAGGCCGCGAATCGCTTATGACGTCACAGGACGCGACATCATTCATGTTTCGTCTGCTGTGTTTGGAGACAGCGTTTAGCCGTGTGGGACGTGTTGATTTTGCAAATGTCGGACGAACGGATTGCAAAGTTCACTTTTTGTGGAAAAGGTTGCGTTTTTTCGGGAAAAAAGCATAATTTAACACTTTTCTATTGGAATGGAAGGTGTTGTAAAAGTTTCAAAACGATCGGTGTGTCACTTTCGGCGTGATCATGTTCCGAACTATTGGAAAGTTTCATTTTTATTTATATAGATATTTAAGTCCCTGAAGGATCCTAAATACCTCGGGGCAAAAAAAATTATATTAGGAGTTAGTAAAGTCCCTGAGAGCTCCTGTATACCTCGGGGCATAAATGTTTTAAAATTTTTATAAAAACAATAATAATTTCTAATATTTTCTGCCACCATCCAACGCTTAAATGCTATTTCTTTCCGAGGCACTTTTGCCCAACCAGACACTACCGAGTGAGCCGTTCCAGAGCAACCTTATTTATATCTCCGGATATTGTTTGGCACACCTATGATTATTATTAAAGATTATTAAAGTTCATCTATATAATAATAATAATAATAATAATAATAGTCCATTCTGGACTGGTTTTATGCAGTAGTTAAGAGTGAAGTCCCTAAGAGATCCTAAATACCTTGTGGCAATAAAAACAAAATGAAAAAATAACAACAATAATAACAATAACCCAGTAGAAATAGGTGTTTCCTCCTCCTCATTCTAAATCCTGCTCCTGCTAATTCCGCCTGTGGGGCGCGGTGGTCTAGTGGTGGCGTCGTTGCCTTGGAGCCGGAAGGTCCGAGGTTCGAATCCACCTCCCCGCGTAAGGACCTTGGGCAAGTCCTTCACTTACAATTGCTCAGCGCTTCGGCGTGAAACTCCGATGCAGTGTCCGCTCTGCATCGGGAGCGCCTCTGAGTAGAGAGAGCTTGAAGGGGCGCTATAACAAGTGCACATACATACATACATACATACATACATACATGCCTGCTATTTTTGCCCCTTCCTCCTCTTGTGCCTGCTCCATCCATGGGCGTCCGCAGGAATTTTTCTAGGGGGGCGCAGATTTTTATACAATTGCCACAGAGGCTAAATAGCTTGTCGAAAGCAACCGATCACTCCACATTCGTCGCTCGCTCCTTCTGTGCTGGCTCCCTCTCGATCCACTGTCACGAAACTCAGCATGCGAAAAATCATGGACACAATGTCATTCATTGCCAAAACTATTATGATAGTAAAATTGTATGTGGCTGAAATCTAACCTTACTCTTGAAAATAATAACAGTTGCAATCGTCTGGGTTCTTATATCCAAATTGATTGATCACTTCATGAACCCGCTTTTGCTGTCTGAAAAGACTGAAATTGTTTCCGAAGTACAAAGACCAAGGTGAAGAAAATCAGAAGAATTTTGTTTCCGAAGTACGAATTACAAATACTAGGCCTACATAGCCTACACTCGTTAGGTCTCTACAGAGACCTGATAAACGGTCGTCACTGGTTGTTGAACGAATATATCCATGTTCTATCCTCGCATAAGTGTATACCGTATTGAATAACCTTAATTTCTATGGTGCCCGCTGTAAGCCTATACCGGTATTTAGTTGTTTAAATATGACCGTTTATAGAACTTAACTTCAAGCGAAAATTAACACCCTTGACTGCCTGTTCCGTTCCTAACAAATTGCCCTATGCTCTGCTTCGAGCGGGAAGCTTTTGTTCCCTCGTGCTGGGACCTCAAATTCCTCAATCTGTCAGCAAGGTCGTAACTTTCCTCAGATAAAGGTGGTGACTAGATTCCTCTGCTCACTACTCATCCCTTCTCTCTCCCCTCCCACAGTATATATAATATATGTGCCATATATATATATATATATATATGCCACCCTATCAAGTATCAACTCTGATGTGATGTTTTCTCTTCTATCCCTCCCCTCCCTTTCTCTATCTGTCCCTTTTAAGTTTTACCTCTTCCGCTCTGTCTCTCGCTGGCACCCTCGCTCTCTCGATCTTTCATCCTCTTTCTGAAGCCAACCAAGGCTGAGTCAATGCATCATAATGCACATATTCCTATTATTGTATATATATATATATATATATAGATATGTGTAGTACCCCAGGACCCCTATGTATAATATAGGAATGCAATAATTATATAGTTCCGAAGCTAGCGGGCTATATTTAAAGTGTGGCCAAACGCGGATTGGCTGGCATCAAGGCAAGAATCTGATTTCTTAGTCAGAGTCTGAGACAGTCGCTCCAGCCAGTGCCAATTAAGTGTGTTTATATATACGTATATATATATGTAGGCATATATAATTTTTATGCTTGTGTGAATATATATGACTATTCGCGTTTCACCGGGGCTGGATTTGTTATCTCGCAGTGATCGCCTGAAACAACACAAGAGCCGCTGTTAAAGGGAACAAGATACCAATTACTTAGCAATTTGACGACACGACTCAATGCATTTTGTCGTATATTGGATCAACAATATGAATTTCCATATTACCACGAGAAAATTCTATAGGCTACAACCGCTACATATTATATGCTATGCGTCCAAAGAAAGATATAAATTATACGTCCAACTTGTATGACACACCGATAATCATGTGGAAAATCGCATTGTTAACAATCATAGCCAAATAATCTAGACTCTAGAGTTATCTGCAAATATTCGAAAAATCCAGGGGGGCGCACTTGCGCCCCCTTGCGCCCCCCTGCGGACGCCCATGGCTCCATCCCTCCTCTTTATTCCACCTATAGAATAACACAACTAACCCTCGAATGACGATTGGAAAGCAGGAGATTTTATTCGAAACTTTCTCTGTGAAGAACTCGTCCAACTCTTTGCAGACCGCATGCAGCTGAAAACAACAAGAAAAAAGAACTTAAAAACCATTGTGAAGTTTAAAATCATTTAACCTGTCTTTAAAACTCATTTTGATCTATTTCAACCCAATTACAGTTTATGTTAACATTTGATATCAATTCAATTCGTAAAGTAGAAATCTGTACAAATAAATTTGGCAATCGTTCTTGCCTCTATAAAGACTAAGAGGTATGCAAGACCACAAACTTCTTGACTTCTTGTAGGTAATAATTCCTTGCAAGCATATGGTTCTAGGTTTGATAGACAAGGTCCTGAGGCAGTCAAGATTTCAAGCAGGAGACAGGATTTCTGATAGGGATAGAGACTCATAGAGCTCTCAACCTCTGCCATAAACCTTTCCACCTAGTATTTAATCAGGTTTCAATTTATCCAAAAAATGCTATTGTCTCCATCCCCCACCCATGCTATCATGGAATCCCCCAATTTTTTTTTCATTATTTCATTTAAAAACAGCTACAACAGCATCCCCCCGCCAACTGCATCTTCATAATAGCTATCACTGTATCAATATCCAAAGTGGTATCATGCTATCACTGCATCACCGAACATTCTAACGCTACATCCCATAAGTGCTATCACCACTGAAACCCCCAATAAGGGCTATCATTGCATCCCCCATCTTGAAAGTGCTACTAT
This sequence comes from Lumbricus rubellus, assembly GCA_945859605.1. Classification (NCBI taxonomy): domain Eukaryota; kingdom Metazoa; phylum Annelida; class Clitellata; order Crassiclitellata; family Lumbricidae; genus Lumbricus; species Lumbricus rubellus. Next base: position 7,193,870 of record OX243817.1, on the reverse strand, counting down.
CTTCATCCCGAATGCCACCTATAGCGGCATGCCACAGTATATCTTGACAGACTTTACCGTTTGGACGTGGTGCCACATCTCCTGAGTCTCTGGCGACAGATGTGCAAAGCTTCCAGTCGACTGAAGAGTCATCGAACTTCCATCGGCCTGAACTATCTTCGTCTCTTGACTCGATACCTTAAACTTGGCACCTGTAACATAAGATAAGAAAACGTAGACAGCCGTTAAATGTTTCTACGAAGTTATAGAATGCAACATGACTAAAGGCAATTAATAATTGATTATATCATCTGTTGTAACCTTAGACCTTGGTCCACATTGGCCGATACAGGTCTTCCATCTGTAAGGTAAGGTAAACTAAAGTAAAGTAATGTAATGGAAGGGTTGTTACTATCATTATAATTATTTCTTTCACAACTCTATAACAAAACAAGGCAAGGTAACGTTAAAAATTGGTGCATGGCAAGATATGGTAGGCCTAAGACATGATTTGGTAAGGTAAGGTAAGATAACGCAAAATAAGGCAAGAGAAGGTAAAACAAAGAAAGGTAAGACAGGATTAGGTAAGTTAAACAATGCAAAGCCAGGAAAGATGAGGCAAGATATGGTATTAGTTCATTCATACCAACACTTCAAGAACAACAACCATTACCTTCTGCAAAAATCTCTTACCGTCATAGAAGCAGACAACAAAGTTTGGGTTCGGTGAGTTTTCCATGAGCATTGCTTTGCCTCGGTCGCTGTACAGAACGACTTTGGCCGTTTCCGAACGCAGAAGGTTAACGAATCGAGACGCGTATTCGTACTGCTTCCAGTAGCGCTGAGGAAGTTTCGAGTACAGGAACTTCTTGCATGGACCCAAGGATGATGACAGAGGAATTGGCCGTAGACTTGAGTCCAACAAACAGTCCAACTTGTAGATTTTGATCTGAAGTGCAAATTGATCAACGTAAACTTGTAAACATAATTGTTAAAATGTAAAATTATCAAACTCACTGTTTAGTTCAAACCTATTGTACAATTTCATCGCAATAGTTTTGAGAAATTTATGCAGCGCCTCTTGACAAGCAAATCATAGACACTTTGAAAAACATTTTAAAAATCATGATTAAACAAAAAAGTTATGGAACACCAGTAAAGTCATTTCATTTTGCAGCATATTGCCACCATTAAATATTGATCTGCATGTGTTTACTTTGTTAATCCATAAAATGTTTTGAATCATCTCAGCTCTTTTTTGACAAAAGCTAAAACACAGCTTTAAGTTTGGACTTGAACCCTTACTCTCAGTGTAACATGTTGATTCCTCTAACCAATCTGTTATCATGCTCCAGTAACACAAGACAAGAGAAGACAATAAAAAACAAGATAAGACAACAGAAGACAATAGAAGACAACAGAGGACAACAGAAGACAATAGAAGACAACAGAAGACAACAGAAAGACCACAAAGACCAACCGTCAGTCCGTCTGGAGAGACGAGCAATCCTTGGCAGACTCTGTATTTACCGCTGCACAACTGGAAGAACTCCAAGCATACATCACCACCTTCCAAGATGTGCGCCTACAAATCATAACGAATACTGCATCAGACTTTCCTGATCATATAATTATATCAATATAATTTTATAAAAAATATTTAAAATGCTGTTTTTAAAATGCATTACTATTAGTCACACTCCAAGCCACACTCTTTATGTCATTATTCAGTCACTTCAGCCAACAAGTTGAGGTAATCTCGCAATGAAATATAAAGTTGAAGATCAACATTATGAGCAAAAGATGATCAACAGCAAAAATCTGTGCTGTGTCTGACTAAAGTTAATGAACTTGAAGGCTCAAGCCAATACTATCCACATTACAGGCTGAATGGTAAAACAATTCGCTGCTGTCTCTAACAATACTACCACAGCTGCACTGGATATTAACGACGAATAGGTGCTGTTACAGACGTTTTTAAAAGTGATAATATTCATAAAAAGGAATAATAATAATAAATATAATAACCGCAGTAGTAATAATATAATAATAATAATTAATAATTAATAATAATTAATAATAAATAATAATAATTAGCACAACAATTAGCACATTATGCCTGTGTTTGTCAGGCGTTCTCTTCTCATCACGCACAGCCAATTGTTGTTGCACTGTTTGAAACGGAAATAAATGATTCTATAATAATAATAGTAATAATAATAATAACAACAGTAACAGACTCCAACACACGCAACCCACCACAGCACACTTTGTCTTCTGGTTCGTCGGCGCCAACCGCAGAGCGCATATCGGTGGAACCAAGCACTGCTTCGGCTGCTGCTGCTGCTGCTGCTGACCATCAACATCGATGCTGACCGCTGCCCACTTCCTCGACTGACCCCTCCTTCCATCCGCCTGACCGAGATTCTCCACCGAACGACTTCGAGACATCGCCAAGCTCGTCTGGCGCGGCTCCCTCACTCGCTGGAGGGTCATCGCCTTTTGCACCGTCAACGGAGATTGCCGCCCCAGCCGATCGACAACCCGCGGGTGACCACCGCAACCCTCGAATCCCTCCACCTGGAAGAGATTGCCATCGGAGTGGTGGTGCTGGAGCGGGTATTTCCCAGCGGCGGGAATTCCGTCGCCGCTGAGGTACCCGTCGCTTTCTATGAGTAATCCCTGCTGGTCGTTCATCGCAAACCGGTTGTTGTCATCGGTGAAGCAGCTGTACGGAGTGGTGCTGCGCGACGGCTGGTTTTCCCCGCCTTCGTTGTTGGATTCGGGGATTTCCATCTCTTGTCGAATTTCCATTTCGTCGAAGACCGACTCGAGGCGACGGGATACGTGATCCGGTTTCGAATTGTTGTCGGAATTTCCGATTGTTCGCTGGTAGGGTCCTGGAGCGTTGTAATATCCTGCGTTTGGCTGTATCCATAGATCCTCCGCTTGCTTCACTCTCGATCCACCCGCGACTTGGCCTGGTACGGGTGTTGTTGGAGTTGAACGAGGTTGGGGAATGTTTTGATTTGAATTTGTTGCATGTGGACCATGGTGGCTTAAAACTGTTGGCCTCCTGCCATGCGTCGCTGTCCTCTGACTGTGCGCTGCGTCAGAATTCTGTCCATGTGTGGAAGCTTTCTGTCCTGGATTATTACTCCGATTCCCCGTGGCAGGACGTGAACCAGTGGCAGAAGAATTTGAACCGGTTTTACCCGGGTTCTGACCAGTTCTAGCCGAATTCAAACTGGACGCGGCCAGAATGTGACCAGCTGTTGCAGCTTTTGAATTACTTATAGCTGAACTTTTACCAGTTCTACCAGCATGAGTTGTAGTAGGATTTGAACCGGAGAAATTTGAATTTGGAACATTAATAGGACTGGGAGCGGGAGAGTTGGTGTCGAGATCTGCATTACATGATTGACAGAGGGCATGAATGTTGTTCTTGCCACTGGGTCCCGGTGTCGTTGAAGAATTATTGTCGGAATATCCGTCGTCGCTGAAGTCGATGAGCGGCCGCTGTTGTTTCTGTGTGCTTTGTCTGGAAATAAACAATAAACGTAAAATTTAATTGAATACACAGGTTAAAGGTCTACTGCATGGAACATTATTTGTTTGTTTGTTTGTATGTGCACTTGTTATAGCGCCCCTTCAAGCTCTCTCTACTCAGAGGCGCTCCCGATGCAGAGCGGACACTGCATCGGAGTTTCACGCCGAAGCGCTGAGTAATTGTGAGTGAAGGACTTGCCCAAGGTCCTTACGCGGCGAGGTGGATTCGAACCCCGAACCTTCCGGCTTCAAGGCAACGACGCCACCACTAGACCACCGTGCCCCACAAATGTGAAGAATAATAACAATTTTAACATAATATTATATTATATAAACTAAACGAACAATGAAACTAACAAATACCATATCCAGAAATACTACAACAATCAAAATTCTTTTTTATACAAAAACTTTATTTAAATATCAAAATAATATTGTAAAAAATTATAAAATAAAAAAACAAAAACAGCTGCTAAATAGAAAAATCCTAAAATCGTCAGAAAATAAATTATAAAATAAAATATATTTAAGAACTTCAGTTACGCACCGCTGCTGCAGTGGTCTCGTGGACCCAATGAACTGTCGAACCGGAGTCTGAAGCTGCGGAATCTGGGAGGCGCCAATGCTGGGTCGAAGCTGGCTCCGAGTAGTCGCATCTTCAACGCCAGAGAAGATGCGAGCCAAAGACATGACCTTGCTTGGCGTTGGCTCCGGTTGAGGTGGAGACGAGGAAGAATCGATGGAAGCGGAAGAGCGCGGAGGGCAGTTGGAGTCGGAAGAGGAAAGCGACTGACTGGCGTTTGTCATCAATGATCCAGATAGGGTGGCCAACGTATCACGTCCACTGTCGGCCGATGACTCATCAACACCCTTGAATAGAGAAAGATAGAATAGACGAAGATAGAGGGTGAGAATTGCCGTGGGGCTGAAGGGGTTCAACCCCCCGTTGTCTTGTCTTTCGTAGGGCCCATACTAAAGTTTTCCTTTCTTCTCATTTCATCATGGATCAAAGTTTAACCATCTATTTTCCCCCACAAGTCTGAAGACAATGACAATGCAGGACTCCATGTTGCTCAAATTATATTCAGAATCATTTTCCAGTGAAGGATTTCCCATTGCAATATCCACCTAATCTAATCTAATCTAATCTAGCTTAATCTAATCTGTAAGTTTCAACAATGAAATGTAATACATGTACAATTTGCATGCATAATCTAATCCAGGTAACTATCTAATCTAATCTAATCTAATGACATTCCAGAAGCATTATCATAAAGCATAAACCAATAGCTAACCATTTCAACATGAACTTAAAGTAAAATCACCGTCGTTGGTCAAGCCATGTCAAAATCCAAAGAGTTACTAAAACGAGAGAAGTCAAATTAACATGCTTGGTAATTGCATCAGATGAAAGATGCTCAAAACACAATTGTTAAAATTAGTTGGAATAGTACAAAACGTACGTCATCAAAGCCCGGGGAACTTGACAGAACTTTTTTCGCGAAGAAAGGATGCTGCAGGATTTCTACAATATTTACATAACACACATAAAGACCATATATAATTATAACATGAAGACGATACAACATGAGGACCCGATATAATAAATAAAGTCCAATCATTAAGACTAAAACCACAAAAATACTCAAAAAGCATAGTCTTGCCTCAATAAATTTATTATCTGACTCAATAACTCAAAGTAGGGATGTGGTGGTGTAGCGGTAAGTTCAAAGCCTTGTGACCGAAGGGCCGCAGGTTCGAATCCACCTCAAGCAACTACGTAGTGACCTTGGACAAGATGCTCACCCACAATTGTCTGGGAGGAAGGCAACGGGGCTCACTCATCTTATCCCCAGAGGTGTACAGTCAATGAACCTGCCTTCGGGCAGAGAATTCATCATCATCTGACTCAAAGAACACAAAGAAAGATGACAGGGGCACGGTGGTGTAGTGGTGGCGTTGTTGCCTTGGAGTCGGAAGGTTCGAGGTTCGAATCCACCTCGCCGCGTAAGGACCTTGGGCAAGTCCTTCACTCACAATTGCTCAGCGCTTCGGCGTGAAACTCCGATGCAGTGTCCGCTCTACATTCGGGAGAGCCTCTGAGTAGGCGAGAGCTTGAAGGGGCACTATAAAAAGTCCACATACAAACAGATAATGCCAATCACGATCTATCGATCTTACGTTCCAGGTCGCTCCTTTCCTTCGGAGCTTCTCGCAGTAAAGATCGAATCAGATCTTTAGCATCCTCTGAAAGGTGTTCCGGTAGATGGTAGTCGATGTTGATCACCCTTTCGAGGGTGTTCCTCACCTCGGCTGAATGAAACGGGGGTTCACCAACGAGAAGGTTAAACAACATGCACCCTATTGACCAGACATCGACTGGGAGACCGTGAGGCTTGCGGGTCGCCACCTCCCTATTAGATGCAACCATAACAGACAAAAATAAACAGACAGGGCTTTTTTAACGTGCAGTTGTACACAAAATGTGCAGTTCTAAATGGATTTGTGCAGTTGTAGTCTTGTAGAAGCACTTCTGTATAGTTAAAACTAGCAACAAAGGTCATTGTCCTCCGATTGGAAGCAATTTACCATGGAAGATGGGAAAGGAAAGAAGGGTTGTACAGTTATAAAAATTCCTTAAAAACAGCCCTGACAGATGGTAATTGTTCCGGTAAGTTAAGCTATGGTAAGGTAACGGTAAGATAATGTAGGGTAAAGTAAGATAACGTAACATAAAGATGATAATTCTAGTGGTAGGACCCTCAACATGGAATGGTCATCCTCTGACAGTCCGCACTCCTTCTAAAAATCGTTCTCAGGCTTTCCTCTCTCATCTTAAGACGGTTTTATTTGGCCGTGCTGAGGTTTGGAGCGCCTCTGAGTAGCCCCCTTGAAGAGGCGCTATATAAATGCATCTAATAAATGTAGTGTAGTAGTAATAAGGAAATGTAATGGAGTTTGGTGGGATTTTGGTGAATACCTTAAATGTAAATGCTCTGAATGAAAAGAATTAATGAATAAGGTAAAGATAAGGTAATGATATACATGTATAAGACAATGTACATGTATGGTAAAGTAAGGCATTGCAAGATTAGATACATGATGAATGAATGGAGCGCCTCTGAGTAGGTTTTTTTACTTGAAGGAGCGCTATATAAATGTCTGAATGAATGAATGAATGAATGAATGAATGAAGGAAGGAATGGATAGGCACAATAATGTAGATTGGGAAACATAATAGATCTGGCAAGGAACTACATGGTGGCGTAAGGTAGAAAATGTAAGATAATTAATGTAAAGTTTATTCCATGTAGTCGGTAGTGCAGCACTCACGGTGATATGTAGTTGGGAGTGCCACACATCGTGAAGTGCTGTTCCTCAGGTTGAGACAATTGTGTTGCAACTCCAAAATCACCCAATTTCTATACCAAAAAATCATCACATCAAAACAATGACAAACAGAATAACAATAGATAATTATAATTAATTACCTTACCTCATTATAAAAGTAGCATATTTATTTATTTAGAGTATTTATATAGCGCCTCTTTAAGAAATCTACTGAGAGGCGCTCTGCGCTAACTAGCCGAAGTGATGTTAAGTGTCATAACAACAAGAAAATTTCATAAATTAGCAAAATATGTCTAGTTTATATGTTTACCAAAGTATGTGAAGATGGAATTATTCAGTGGCTCCCCATAAAGAAATAAAGCTACCAGCAGGGTGAGAATTGAGAGCAGGGAGTTTGGGAACGTTCACCCCAAGACTTTTTTAAGACCCGTCACCTGCACAGTGCACACCCCAACTACGCGTGGATCATAGCCTAACCCACAGGGGCATCTATCCCCATACCGGGCGGGTTGAACCTGAGCCCAGTGAAAAACCGGGGTGAATCCGAAATGAGTTTTTTTTAAACATGTCGGGAGGGGAAGCCCAGGAGGGGGAAGAAAAAGGATTGAGCCTAATTGTTTAGAGGGGGACAGAAGCCCCTGCTAACCCAAAGTAATTTTTATACAATTCTCATACTGTCTAGGTTTACATACAAGTGGATTAAACAATTTGCTACAATATAGAACGAGACAACAACGTACAACAGTCATATCTTTTGTGAGCAATATGTTCGACAGTTTCAAGTCACGGTGTATGATGCGATGCTTGTGAAGATAAACGATTGCCTCAACGATAGGTCGAAGGTAATGACATGCTGCACGGACAAAAACAACAGACAATTCATTCATTTATTGTGGGTTTTTGTGTTCCATAGACCACAGGTAAAAATTACAATTAGAAATTCAATTGCAAATTAAATTACAAAATTAGATTACAAATCAAATCATCAATTAAATAACAAATATATTTAATTACAAATCAAATTACAAATTAAATTACAACCTGAGTATCACCATAGAGGCCTACTTAAGATATCAGTTTCAATTATTGTCTTATCGCGACAATTAGAATTTTATTTTATTGAGGTGTGTGTTCACCTTCCTCTTCTGTTACCGGTAGTTTTGATTGCTTCTTCAGGTATGAGCCGAGGTCACCGTTGTGGCACAGTTCAAGGACCAGGTAGATGTAGGACTCGTCGAAGAAAAAGCTGAACAGCTGAAACAATCAATGGAACTGGAGTGATTGTACCAGGAACCATACAATGCTCAAGGTAATTCATTTTAAAGTTAAGCCAGGTGAGAAAATTAGTAGCATGCAAGGACATGGTAATCATAGGTAAGGCAAGGTAATGTATGGAAAGAAATGAAGTGCATGTAAGGTAAGGTATATTGATTGTGGTTCTATGTGAGGTACTTCGGAAAGATAAGGTAATTAGTAAGTTGTGCAGGCCTCTGTCGAAACAGTTCTCAGACATGCAAAAGTGAGATCGCAATACTTGCCTACATGCGCACCTGATTGCCTACTTACTTACTCAAGCAACAGCAGGACATTAGTATTAAAAAGGGCTTTTGAGGATCAAAAAGCAGCATGCACACGTACACATGCACACCCAGACACAGATGCATGCACACAAACACATGCAAACACACATGTGTATACAAACACACACACAGACAAACAAACACACACGCACACTCACGCACATACAGAAACAAGACAAAAACACACACATAGGCACACAGCTGTATCAACCAACACACATGCACAAACACACACTCACATACACATGCATACATACACACACACAGACTCACCAGGCAGCAGTTAATTGCCAATGCTGCAGTCATGACCATCAGATCATTGATTCATAATTAAATCTAGAGCTCAGCCAAAGGCAGATAATTAAAATCAATTGTCGATTAACCCATGTAGATAAAATACTGGTAGCTACACGACCAGATCAGACAAGCCCCCTCCCAAATCAGCAGGCCACCCTACCCCACGCTGTCCGTCAAAAGACCTCTCTAGCCTTGAGTCCATGTTTACATGTGTTTGCTAGCCTTTGTTGGCAGGCGCTATTTGCGTGTAAATGTCGGCAACTAGCTGTGAAGTATGTTTGTTTGCACATGTTTGCAGACGGTTGCATAGAGTTAGATGTGTAGGGATGGATGTATGCATTAGAATGTCATTACCCGTTTGAATAGTTCGGTGCCCACAGATTCCTGCTTGACCATTTTTGCCATCAATAGGCTACCCTTCATGTTGCTGAATTATTATGACACTAAAATTGTGTGACTAAATGTATTCTGTATCATAGGCCTAATCATAATCTCCACACTTCTAAAGCACCAATCACAAGTCAAGTGCAGGGCCCCAGCTTATTCACGAGCGCTGCATCAAGTCAGAGGGGTTGTGTACAGGGTATTCAGAAGGACATCCAAGTCCGGCTGTCAGAGAGGCAGAGTGGCTGCTAAGGTGGGTGTCGTTTGGGTTAAAAATTGAAATTTGCAGAACCAAATAGGTTGCTATTTAAATCCCTGAAAAGTTGAAACTTTAGTTTGAGCGGAACCCAAGGTGCCATAGAGGAACCTAAGACACAAGGTGGCTGGCCGCAAACAGTGATGGTGGTGAAAAAGAAAATTCACTATAATTATATTCACAGGGAAGGTGTTTCCAGAGACATGGGGCACTGTGGGAAGTACTTGTGCTATATAAATTTGTGATTACAATTACGATCCTACCTCAAGTACGTACGGATGCTTGAGTCGACTGTGGATCTTAACCTCGCTCTCCACTCTCTTCAGCGTCTGCTGGTCGCGCATCTTCTTCCGCTCGATCTAATTCAACACATTACACAATTTAATACACATGTATAAAACCGTATATACATAAGCACACAGGCAGCAGTAGTTAAAGTGGTTTGGGTGAGCACTGAGCAGTGGGAACACCAAAGAAAAGTTTTAATGGAACTCGAGGGTTCCAGGCATGGTGAGCAGTGGGAACACAAACGAAAAAAAATTTGGGGAATAGTGGGAACACTGTTCCCACCCACTTAAACTTTAAACCCTGACAGGCAGTAATCATGTTTAGATAACCGGCAATAGGTGCGCCTTATAAATTACCAAAAGACCAAAGACACACCAACAGGTTTTTTTAGGGTGCAGTTCTACACAAAATGTGCAGTTTTAACTGAATTTGTGCACAGCTCTGTAGAAGCACTTCTGTGCAGTTAAAAAATAGTAAAACAAGGCAGATGTCCTCAAGTTAGGAGTAATTTACAATGAAGGATAGGAAGGGAAGAAGGGGTTGTGCAGTTCTAAAAGTTCCTCAGAAGAAGCCCTGGCCCCCCAATTTAAATACGTATCAACAAATTCAACATTCAAGGAAAGTTATTGAGTAAGTAGAACAATTTGTATACATAGGAGGGCCAATAAATGCCGATGGCAGCAACAACCAGTCCATAACAAGTTAGGTTCACAAATCAACTCACGAATTTGATTGCAACATCTCTGCCACGCTCAACAGAATGAGCTCTGTAGACATTTGCAAAACCTCCACAGCCAATGTTTTCGTAAACTTCGTAATTCTGAAATAACAACCTCCAACCCATTACGACTGAATTCTTCAAACTCGTTCACTAGACTTTAGCACAGATCATAGACTAAAAGCGTGAATAGTTCATGATAATAATAATAATTATATACATCATCATACATGTGCTTTGTTCCTTGAGCAGTAGCTTCGATTTTCATCAATACAGCTATTATTACAATAATAATAATAATAATAATAATAATAATAATAATAATAATAATAATTAAGGTTCAGCCGAAGCCAGAGGACATGTAACTATAGCTATAGCTTTTGTAGTTTTGTTCGTATTTCCTGTTATTGATATGTTTTCTTGTAGATATTAAAAGATAATAATAATAATAGAGACGAGAACCTATAACCTGATTTTATTCTTTTACACTTTTACAGCCCGAGGGATCCTTACTACCTCGGGCAATAAAAAATAAATAAAATTTTAAAATAAAAAAAAAATAAAAAAAAATAATAATAATAAAAGGCCGTTCCAGAGTAACACCATTCCCATCTCCGGATATTATTTTGAACACCTGAGGGATCATAAATACCTCGGGTAAAAAAAAAAAAAAATTTAAAAAAAAAAAATTATTATTAGTTGCTATCATTAGAACTTTAGTACTTTGCAATAGGGCCCATATTGCTGCCTCAAAAAGTTGTCTTCAAATAATAAAGATTGTTTAACTGTAATCGTTAGGCCAGGATAGGCATACTCAAAGCTCCTATGACCAATGCCTTCCATTGCTAAAAATTGCATTCTGTTTGAACAATAAAAGGCCAAAAGTTGTGATCAGCAGTCAAAATTATAAGCTAAATGGTATATTAAATCCTACGGTAGGCCTATGCCACAGAACAAGAAATGCAATGTGCTATGTAATAAGTTATGCTGTGCTGTGCAACAGCTTCGCTTGTTGGCAATATTATAATTAATAATTATCACTGATCCTTATTTACGAATAAGTGATGATTCATACCTCCAGTAACTTATCTCATTGTTTTTTGTTTTTGAATAGGCTAAGCTTAGCCTAGGCCTACTGCTTTCATTCTGATTTTCTAGCATTTCGGTAAGATATCTAGATGGGAAGTATTTTAATTCTCCTGGCGGATCAAGTGAAGTACGGTACTTGATATGGATCCAATAATTACCCTACCATCGTTAATTACATTTAAAAGCATCGGGGCACCGAGGACAGCAGACTAGGACGCCAACAAATTCTACCCAAATCTTGGCAAAACATCCCACTTACCTCTATGCAATCGGATTGCTGGTTAAGTGCCATCGTTTGAAATATCCTAAACGTTTTCCTTTCGCCGAAAATCGTGAAATTATATCACAAAATGTCGCTTTTCAGTCCTTGAACCGCATGACGACCGCGATGGCGTTCCTAGCAATCTGCCTATACGAACGCATGGATGATATACAACACGAACTCGTCGTCGCACGCGAAACGACGATCCTAAAACACGAAATCGGACCAGGAGTTTATCGGCACGCTTCAGCCGCGCCGCGCTGCAAGACAGAACTTGCTCAGATTGACAGGCCTACATCTGGACGTGTTTCAATCTGCCCATCTAAGTCGAGGAGTTGTTTGACGGTCACCATGCGATTTAAACGCCTCGATTCATAAGCAATTGACATACAAACGACAATCATACATGCCATTACGAGACTTTAAACTTTGGCACGTCTCGGCAATTTGCTAAGTGGTGCCGCTCATATAAACGTGACGGTTAAATAACGTTGTGTTGGTGATCGTAGGAGGTACACACACAATCGTATAGTAGACGCTTTAATAAATTTGCAAGCAGCCGCATTTCTTAGCAGACGACACCCATTTTAGCGCATACCTACAGAGTATATATAGGTCTTAAAGTGGCTTCGTAGGCCTATTAATATTTGTTTACAATTAATCAGTGATTAGCCTACATTGCTGATCTAGTATAGGCCTAACTCAAGGTGTATAAATTGTCCTTGGACCTAACTATAGGCTACAGTTGAGCACCATATCCTTAAATATTAAAAAAGCATAGTGTAAAGGTTAAATCCACAACTGATAGGCCTAAAGGAATTTCTTTTCCCCGGAGTTCCGAACAACATTAGGGGCCTATATTTTATTCCAGGCTCCTTTCCCCTCATTGGCCTTAATTATTCCACATGAAACCATGACTGCATGATCGAATTATTCCCAGGGCGGACAGCCTAACAAGGAAATCATTTTTGACCAGGATGTTTTGTAATTTAAATGTCATATGCCACATAGCCTTAGCCTGAATCAAAGCACAGCATAAATAATAATTGGTCACAATCTCTATAAGAACATAAATTATAATTATTTATATTGGACTCCAGAGTTTGTGTGCTATTGTAAAAGTTCTATTATTGATTGGCTATAGGCCCTATAGGCCCAGTATAGGGCCTTTCCTGACTTCTGATTTTATATTAGGCCTAGGCGATAGTGATCAGTCCCTCAGGGATCCTGTAAGCTCGTGGCAAATAATAATAAAAGGCTAAATCCAAAACTAAAATTACGATAATAACAATAATAATAATCTTCCATTAGCCTATAGTTTTTCAAACTGACAAACGCAGTAGGCCTATGATTAGGCCTACATGAAAAATCTTATTGATACTATAACTAATACTTCAGTGCAAAGACATTTTTTGAATTACAAAGTAGCCGTTAAAAATTCGATGTCAATTTTCAATGGGGGCAAGTGCCCGCTCTTGCCCCTATGTGCGGACACCGCCGATGATACTACCTATAGGCCTACTTCAAACAATCCCAAAAATGGATCCGTATTACTTACACAATGCAAACAATACTTTAAGGCTTTAAGCCATTTAAAGTTTATTATTCAAAACAAATTTCCGTTCACAGTTTGACAATTCTTTACAAATGCATCTTGCTGGCTATTCATTTGCAATGACCTTCCTCCTGCACTACAGGCTAAACTGATGACTTGTTTTGTTCTTTAAAAAACATTTCTTTCCCCAGAGTTTTTCGTGCTCAGGAGAGCGCCTCTGAATGGTCATTCTGCGAGAGGCACTATATAATATATATGAATAGATACAACACAATAGTTATATTATTCACCTATTTATGGAAGTCTGTAATATAAATTCCTACACCCCTTGGCCTCTTATAAAAAAACAGTACACGACTTCCAAACAGAGCTTAAAATACTTTTACAGCTTTAAAAGTCGACCACAGAAACTCAAGTAGTCAACCAACATCAACGCTGTAAACAGTAATTTGTAACTGTAATCCAATTTATATAGCACCTCTTCTTGACAGACTTATCAGTATGCACGAGTGACAACATTCCATTAAACTTCTTAAAGCCAATAATTACAAGATACTCCATAATTATTATTGTCAAGCAACATAACACATGAAAGTAAAAAAATCATTCTGTTTCAGTTAAAAAAAAATTGAAACCACACTTGTCACAAATTATTCTCTGAATCCTGGATGTTAGCCAAATCGAACAACTCTCGGCTCAGTTAAAGCGTGAACATTTTCAACCACTCTAAATTAAGCCACACTAAATTCTAGATCTGGTGGACATCTGTATTTTCATACCACTGTTAAGTTCTCGTGAGGCTATCAGCAAATTGACAGATAACAATTTATGCCAAAGGTATATCAAAAGAACTTTAGAAAACAATTAAAGCTTTATCCACGAGATCAAATAAAGAGAAAACTTTGTTGAGACTCTTAAATCGCAATTGTAAACTTCAAACTTTTAAAGCGCCGCTCGTAAGCCCAAGCGTAAATTGACCAAATAATGAATATGCGAAAGTGCTCCAAAAGAAACGGGCAAACGACAATTATTAAAGCTTTTTCCATGAGATCAAATAAAACAGAAAACTTGTTGAGATATTAAAATCGGAATAGTAAACTTCAAACTTATAAAGTGCCACTCAAAAGCCATGTGCAGGGCACCAGTTTATTCACGAGCACTGCGTCAAGTCACAGGGGCTTTCCAACGGATAGTCAGAAGGAGGTCCAAGTCCGATTTCCAGATCAAAAGAGGAGTAGAGCATCTGCCAAGGCAAAGGTTATTTAAGTCAAACAGAACAGGAAAACGGAGGAACAGAAGAGTCAAGGTAGGAAGTCTAGTTTGAATGTAAATAATGGGGGTTATAGATGGAAGAGCCTGAGGTGCATGACGCAGGGCGGATGGCAATGATGATGGAAGAACCGAAAATATACACTCTATAAAAGCCCGGATATTAGGGCTCAGTCATCCAAAAATGAAAGAAATTATCTGACATCTGTCACGAGCACAATGTCCTAAACTTAAGGGTATTACACAAATGTTCAGAATTACACGTGTACACAGTCATTAATATAATTACACCAACAAAAATTAAATTAACGCTCTGGTTCTAAGTTAACAAACAAGCAAATACATGCAATATTATTGTACTCTGACATTTACAAAAAGCTACTTCGCGAAGAAATTCCCAACCCAAACCATAGAAACACTGTAGAACAAAGTATAAAGCAAAGAAAATATGAGAAGATCAGCAATGCATAGTCTTTGTACCCTGGCGTCAACTGGTGTCCAATAATATAATCACATATTATGTCTGTGGTATCTGAATATGTAGTATATTTAACAATAAGCGTCGAAATCAAATCACCATTTATGAACTAGTTAGTTACTAGTGTGTACAGACAGTAACTACGATAGATGTGCATGAAATTAGCAGCCCTGTATCAAATGCATGAACTAGTACATTGTTGAGTCAATAAAACTATGTCATTAGACGACATTTCTTATGATAGTATGCAAACCAGATCACACACACAAAACAAGATAATGCACAATGTTTATTTATCACCATGCTACTGTTCTTGTAAGGTGTGTTAAACCTTCTACATGGGAAGGTGAAACTTTACAAGATGCATACATGATGCTTAAGCTGGGAGATATAAGTAAGTCTACACTACAAGTGGGTAGACATTCGTCTTAATCTTAAGTAAAAGTCATCTGGCGAAAATAACATTCATAACACACACCATCGCTAACAAAACCAAAATCATTACCGAAATTCTTAAGGTATTTATTAATGGCAAAATTTGTCATTAAATATTGTCCAAATGCCTTTCAACGTAAATTGGACGCCTGCCGACAAAAACCTTCTGTGGCCTACAATCAGAAAACTTTTCATTACTAAAGAATACCACATTAACAGTGACTATGATTGTCCACTACAACACCGGTGTGTCACTAAAAAAACTATTTTTGGAAGCCATCTAACAACAATATCGTGTCCAAAAATGAGTTAATTTTCTAGCTGAACTCATTCTGGAATCCATATCAGGGCCCATCCATATATCACGTACACAAATTTTAAAAAAACTTACGACCCCATACCCCTGTTGTAACTCGCACATTTTGTAGACCCCCCTTCATGTGTATGTACAAATAGACTTCTCTACCCTCCTACAAAAGTTAACTAGCTAAAGTCATCTATCTATAAAACATCTATTTTACCACTAACTTTTGTTAAACAGAAATACTTGCTGGCTAAAATGTGTTAACTGTTTTGGTTAACTGTTTAGATCTGAAGAGAATTTAAACAAAATGCAACCAAATGCCAATGGACGAGGATAATAGCCTACAGGGTTATAAATATGCTAATGTGGATGTATAACTAGAAATTTATTATGCATACATACATTTTGTCGAGCGGCATATGCACCTGTATGCAAATCACCAAAATCCGGTGACCGTACCCCTCCCCATGCATCTGTAATACATGGACTCTAATTAATCGACCTCTTGATCCAGAACTCGTGTCAAAATGAACTTTTGAACTTTGTGTGGAGGACAATGCCAAAGTACTGTTGTTGTTGTGTAATTGCATAATGAAGCAGGCTATGATTGGTCTCCAGTGAACTAGTTTTCAATCTTACAAACACATCGAAAGCTGTCATATTTTAGCTCATTGTTATGCCGCAATTAACGAAACAAAAGTAATTATCACATAACAGAATCTGATTAATTATCTCCTCCTGAAGATAAAGAACAATGAAAATACGCTTAAAACTGTATAAACTTTTGATTTTCTTATACCTGTCTGGTATTTCGATAACCACTGATTTGAAATGCTTATTTACAGGTGTAAAAAATGAAACATCCAGTAGAAAAAATACATTTACACAGCAAACGAAAACTAACCAAATTATTAAATAATCACATGTAACGTATTGTAACATAATCATTGCCAACGCTTTTATGGACAGTCCCAAGCATGACAACTGCTGTACAACAACTAGACAACTGTAGCCAAAGACTTAAAACAAACAACATTTCTTTAGCAATCCTCTCACAGAGAGCACGCCACCAAAAATGCAGAGTGAATCTATCGCTGCACTAACCCGGCAACCACAGCATACTGCAAATTCAATCGTTTAATTCCGAAAATGTATATAGCACCCTTTCAAGAAGTCTACTCAAAAGGGTTCCCAGTCCAGCCACGACTAAAGGAACTTGATTAACTGCTAGAAAGCAGGCAAATTATTCTGAGGGATTTTAAATGAAACATACCATACCTCAGAATTCTTCACAACTAAACCAATGTGTACGTTAAGCTAAATCAGACTAATCGTTCAACGACAAACAAAATGGATCGGTTCTGTTCAAATTATTTCGATTCACAGGCAAGTCCATTACTAGAATAATAATATTCTTCTTATTGATGACCTAACTGACAAACCTCAATAAGTAACACTGAAACCTCAATAAGTAACACTGAAACCGCAATAAGTAACACTGAAACCGCAATAAGTAACACTGAAACCGCAATAAGTAACATTGAAACCGCAATAAGTAACACTGAAACCGCAATATGTAACATTGAAACCACAATAAGTAACACTGAAACCTCAATAAGTAACACTGAAACCGCAATAAGTAACATTGAAACCGCAATAAGTAACACTGAAACCTCAATAAGTAACACTGAAACCGCAATAAGTAACATTGAAACCGCAATAAGTAACACTGAAACCGCAATAAGTAACACTGAAACCGCAATATGTAACATTGAAACTGAGCGATAAAATTTCAAACAGAACGGTCAAAATGTCATGATCTGCATAGTGTTGGAAGCCTATTAGGCACGTCCAGTGTCGTCCACTCATTTTACAGCTGTCCCTTTAGACAATGGAAGGCTGGATCTTGACCTGGAAGGCTATGCACATCAAACCAGGTCTTTCAAGATCTACTTGTTCTTCAAGCAAGAGCATTCCTTCTTTCATTCAATTATTTATATAGCACCCCTACCTCAAGGACCTGCTCAGAGGTGCTCTCGACTACAGCACGGCCCAAAAAGTGTTTCAAATGCTTATAGAAAGTGTCAGAGAGTGACCTAGGGAGCAGGTGCAGCTCACGAGGGAGGTCATTCCATGCTGCATGGACATTGGACAACCACAGTATTACTACTTCTTAACTATCCACCTCTCAAAGAAGAACAAAAAAAACAAGAAGCCCCATAGTAACAGCAAAATCCAACATATTCCTGATTGAGCAAAAAATAAAAAACAAAATAATTTTAACCGGCAAAGCCGTACAGCCGATAACATCACAAGTTCACAGAACTTATATAACAGATTGGAGCAACGAGGAATTGCCCGACTTTGGATAACCATTAGCATCTTTTCTCCTTATGACATCGGATTGCGTTGAAGATGGAGATGGGGACGCTGTTGGAAGCGGTGACGAGGTTTTCCGGCCGATGCCATCTCCAAAATCGGAGTCACACTTTGCGCTGTAAGAATCGACGGACAGCGTCTGTAATGGAATGACACAAAAAAGAACAATCAATACACCTGAAAAGGTGATCTCAATCAATGCCATGCATAAGGTGACCATGCATAACACACCATGCATAACACACCTGGTCGATTTAAAGTTGATTTTAATGTGCTGTCATGATTGAAGCAGGTATGAATTGACAATCGTCAGATTAAAGATCTGACATAAATTAACCATACTAAATGTTCATGTTACATAAAAAATTGCATTGTATTGTATTGTATTGTATGTTTGCCTATACCATATACTCTCACTGGCAAAGCACAACACATAACAAGATACATCTCTGTGCAGAGCTTCCCATTTGAAAATAGCAGGTATTCGCACTGGATTGAATAAGTCATCGGCCCATCAACCTTAGAAGCTATTCTTTGCACCCCCCTTTCTTGTGCACGTAATATATGATAAAAAGTTAATAAAAAAATATGAATGGGCCCTACACACACGTACACACACATCGACACACACACATATAGACACACACACACACACATCGACACACACACACAATATATACAAACTGCACATCAATTGTTAAATATTTTCTCGTCCTACAACCTTAATCTCATCTAGGTATTTTTGCACCAGTATATATTGAAAATCGTTTTAATTTACTAGAGTGGCTCAAATGTTTACTGCTTTTGGCTTGACATGACAATGATTCCTGTTGGTGTCCTTGCTGCGGCATTCGCGATGTGAACCCGTTCGGCTTACTGCCTTCAATGGGCTAGTCGGTAGAAAACAGTCATCAACTGCAAATATAAAAAACAACTATGATTCAAAACCTCGCTTCAGCGTGAAACTCAATTCAGGGTTCGTGCTGTAGTTGGGAGCACTTCTGAATAGTAATCTTGATGGGGCGCCATAACAAGTGCACATACATACATACATTGTGATTCTCGCATGTTAGATCTGTAAAACATGGTCTTTGCATTCGACTACGACAAAAGCTCCCTATTTATTCTCCCACTGCACTTACATACCATTATCTTTTACTCTGTGCAGCATACACATTTGCTGTTGGACTGGGAGTAGATCACCTTCAAAGTGCGCTACGTAAAAAGTCAATAATAATAATAATAATGATCTGCTGCCTTAAAACTTGTCTTGTCGTTAACCATCCTCGATCCGAGGGTTGGTCGCTTCATGAACAAGTTTTCTCCATCTCCTCCTGTCTCTTGTCTCCATCAAAGTTCGATAGAAAGATGTTCCCGTCCATTCTCCGATGTTGACAACCCCATGCCTTAAAACACACTTGTTTATAATAATCGTTTAATTTCAAACTGACACACCACAATATGATCGCAATTCATTGTATGAACGGATGATCACAAATTATCCAGGATACAAAGCAAAGAAGTACTTGAAGTGGGCATACTTGAAACGGACGTTATCGCCGACTTAAGGCTGAACTTCTGCAGAAACTTTGGGCTGGAAAAGATGAACGACTCCTGCGACGTCAAGCGGGGATATCCGTCGATGGAAATATCCGGACTCATCGTCGTATCCACAGCCAGGTTGGCACCGGAAGCTACGGATGTCTTCCGAACGTTCTTCCCAGCCGTGGGAGCTTTCTCGATTGTTGGCAAAGACGGTCGAGGCGTTAGCAGCTGTCGCTTTGGGTCCGCCTGGTCCGCCTTTTGAGATGCGATTTCTTTCTGCAATTATGTTAAAGACAAAGCTTAAACAATCTGTCTTTAACACGTTGACCGCCTACACGCCATGCTAAATGACTGGATTTGGTACGAGATAACACGTACTGGGCGGGCAACGTGTTTATGCTGCGGCTCGCCCGATTGGTGGCGTACCAAATTTCGGGTATACATAAGTTTTATGTAGGAGGAACTGCACTGGCTGCCTTTGCAAAAATGCACGATTACGATAAACCCCAAGGCAAGAAAAATGACGTCCCTAATACCTCTACTGTTTTCATTCCTTTTTGCCGTTGCGGTTATAATCAAGTTTTCAGTGTTGAGCACAGTTATTGTCTATTTATGCTATTGTAATAACATAGATCGGCTGATCAAGCTGAACTCTTGACCCTTAGTTCTTGAACTGCTATAATGCAGCGGCGCTCTTTCTCAGTGGCTGGCCCTAGAACCTGGAATGGGCTCCCTGCTGCACTCCGTCTTGTGCCTAGAGGTCACACCACCATGTTTCTTTCCGACTTAAAACCTTTTATTTAGCCGTTGTTGGACTGGGAGCGCTTCTGAGTAGTTTACGTTGAAGGTGCGCTATATAAAAGGTCAATAATAATAATAATAATAATAATGCAAGTTGTTAAGAAGCTGTGGCTGTTGAAACGCGTCACTTGCTTTCAGTTGGACAACGGTTGCACGCAGTTGTTCGACCTGTTGCACCGAAGACAGCGCCTCCAACTTGAGATCCATCAGCTCAGCATCACGCTCGCTCAACTGCTTCTTTAACTTAGCGATCGTGTTCTCGTGGAATGTCCTGTAAAAAACATAGGAAAAATCATTGCGCATTAACAAATTTGTATTGTATATAAAAATTTACATAGTGCCTCTCACAGTGCAAACTAATCAGAGGCGCTCCCAGAGCTTGAGGCCAAGAGAAACAAAAATGGTCATGAGACAGTGAAAAGGTGCACTTGGCCCACCAGAATATTGAATACAATCAATTTAAAGGGAGATGAATACTTACTCAGTTCATAGAAGAGTCTCCTCTATCATCCGGCATTGTGTCTTGGGCTGTCTACCTTTGACAGCATTTTACTTTAACTTTGGTTTGCTCTGGTTGTCGCTCTCTGCGCTCAGCCTCTAGAGGCGACTGTGGTTCTACATGCATGCATGCACAGCCATCAGTTAGAATCATAGGGCTTTTCTCGATTATGGGTCCCACTGTTTGGAATAGCGTCCATTGCGACTTGCGTCTGACTCTTTTTATAAACCACTCAAGACTTTCTTCTTTGGCCATGCTTGGGTCGGGAGCGCCTCTGAATAGTTACCTTGAAAGGGTGCCAAATAAGTTCGCAGATAGATAGAAAGATAAAAATCACTCAAAGACGAGAAGAGATAGAAACCTTGACGCCGTGTTGCAACCGGCTGCGGCGTCCGTTTCCACGACCGGTGCAGACGGCTTTTCCTCCAACGCTGGATCGGAGTTGAACGGACTGGAGTCGATGCTGGCCGTGTCCAACTCGACGGAAAGAAAAGGTGCGCGCTTCTGCTTACCGGAGAAAGCTCGAGACAGAGACTTCCTGATCTGTTAGTGAATAATCACAAGACATCGTAAATATTCATAAGGCTCATACATATTCACGAGACATCATAAATATTCATGAGGGTCATACACATTCACGAGACATCATAAATATTCATAAGGCTCATACATATTCACAAGACATCATTATGTAAATATTTACAAGACATGATAAATGTTCACAAGGCATCAAACATACTCAAAAGACATCATAAATATTCAGAAGACGTAATACATATTCGAGAGACATCGAAAATTACAAGACGTCCAGTTTAATTCACCAGGAGATTCGGCATCTGACTCCAGTTCACTATAGACTGTCTTATTCGACCGGGGTTGGACTGGAAGCGCTCCTGAGTAGAAACCTTATATCAAATTCTCAGTCAATAAATGAATAGAAATATAGAATTATCAAATTTTTAAAAACTAATTCGTCGGAATTAGAAAATAGAGCTGCAAAATAGTCTAATAGATAATTAGTAACCGGCCTCGGTGCACTGTAAGATTGTGAAAGGATACGATTCAACTATTTTTGACAATGCGCTACAAAGTCCTCAACTCGTGCTCACCCAGTTCTTCTTGGACTTCTTCTTGGCCGCTTCTATGATCCCATTCGAGTTGCAAGGCTGACTCGCAGCGCTGCACGCACTCGACTCGCTGTTCAGGCTGTCCGAGGAAATCTGACGAGAGAAGGAGACTTCTGAAGGAAAAACATTGCAATGAGAAAAAAACATATTATCGTAAACTGCGACTGATAACAAGCTAATAACATTCATTCGTAAGTTATCTAATTATAAGAATAATAATAATAATAACGACAATTTATATGGTGCCGTAACGAACATAAGAATATTCTTTAATGGACCAATTGCTATCCGCATTTCGGTGTTCAGATAATTATGGTAATTTAAATGTGCATCATCCATAGAGCCGATCAAAAGTCAAATATTTCAAAATCGCACATTTATTAATTTATTTTATTATTTTTTGCTAACTCGTTTTTTGACCTAATTTACATGCATAAATAAGTGCTAAAAATGAATAAATTCCGTTTTTACGCTTTAAAATGTAACACAAATGAAATTAATCGAATCCAAATGATTAATCAAAGTTAAATTCTGGAGAACAGTCAATAAATTTTGTGAAAAGGCACCAGTCCTAATAAATGTATTTAATTACGAATATGAATACTATATTATCCCATAAATTTCTTTAAGCATCAAATAATAAAACATATATAAATAAATATATTTACTTATGAATAAATAAAATAACATTTAAAACTCATAAATGAATACAATAAATCTAATTATCTATAAATAAATTTACTTAATTATGAATAATAAATCATCTACAGACAGATCATTTGTCATAGAACACAAGATAATCATCAATTCATTTCCCTGTAAACTTCAAAAACTGCTTGGCTGCCAGTCACCTGTGGCTTTGGAATCCATTGGAAAGTTGCAGACGCTGGAAGACTTTCGACGGGAACACTCGAGGTTTGCGGAATTCGGAATGTTTTTCAAATCTCCGTCGCAGGAACCAAAGCCAATCATGGAGGAACGGAGCTTTTGCACTTCCAGGTTCTGTTCAAATGAATTTAAAAATGTCAAATTAATTCACAAAATATCAAATTAATTCGCAAAATATCAAATTAATTCACAAAATATCAAATTAATTCACAAAATATCAAATTAATTCACAAAGTATCAAATTAATTCACAAAATATCAAATTAATTTACCGCAAAGTAAAGTTCAAATTGGCAAAAGACAACATAACATGATTAGAAAGTCACAAGTTCAGAAATGAACAGCAATCATTAAATCAATCACCTACCCAGTTGAACGGTAACAATATGAATCACTTCATCCCTCAATTTAAATACTTCAGTCAAAAAAACTATTTAATCAAATAAATTGTTCAATTAACGAAACACTTATTCACTCGTTTACTCAATCACAACAATGAAACAAATTTCTCCTGAATTCGATTAGTTTTGAAAATGAACCACTTTGAAAATCAATAAATACTTGCATCAATCAAATAATTAATTAAATAATTATTTAACCACCAACTCATTCACTCAGTCTCAGCATCAATATAATTCAATCAATCAACCAATTAATCAGTCACTAATATTTAAATCAACCAATCAATCACTAAGATTTCAATCAACCAGTCAATCACACAGATTTCAATCAACCAGTCAATCACTAAGATTTCAATCAACCAATCAATCACTAAGATTTCAATCAACCAGTGTCAACTCGAATTCTGTTTTACCCTCAGCTGATTGGTTACCTTTTCCTCGAGAAGCGTCACCAAATGTTTGTTCCTCTGTGACATTGACTCCACGTTCTGTTCATATGTTGTCGCCAACACCACCTGCAAACAAAGAGATGAAGGCAATGGTAAAACCAGATGAGGTAATAAATTACATGGTAACAGAAGGTAACATACTAAGGTAAAGCTAGTCATGGCCCAAAAGGCACTGTAAGAAATTGTAGAGCACGGCATATAAAAACATGGCAAGACAAAGTGGGGCATGACAAACCATGGCATAACAAGGCCGAGTAAGTATGTCAAGACAGATTAAGGTAGAGTAAAGTAAGGAATGGCAAGGTACATTAGGGTAAGGTATTGTAATGTAATGTAGATGAATGCATTGTAAAGTGACATGTCATCGGGTGAAGTAGTGCTGGTAAGTAGTGCTCTCGGACTGCTATCCAACCGCGCCATTCTTCCTTCTTCACTGGTCCTACCACCTTTGACATTGCACTTATTGCCCAGGGGTCACTCCTCTCTGTTACTGAAGAACCTGAAAACTGTCCTATTTAGCCATGGCTAGGCCGGGATCGCATCTGTGCAGCCTGCATTGAAGAGGTGCTACATAAAATATCCTATATAATAATAATAAAAATAAGAGAAAGCATCATAAACCAAGGCAAGAAAAGACAGTAGGAAAGCAAGGAAAAATGGGTACTAACAAGAGCTTTTATTTGACACTGTGCAGTGTGCACAGAGGGTTAATGACACTTACATTCATGTTCGACTGCGTCATAAGGCTCGTTATCTTCTCATTGGCCAGTTCCAACTCATGGCGCAGCTTACGGATCTGTAGCAAAAACATTTCAGACACACATCAGTAACACGCACACACACACACACACACACCCACACCCACACCCAATATCAACCAGTCCGAAGTCTGTAAACAGAAATTCACTGGTTCGGATCAGGAGCACCACTGATAAATTATTTTTTTAAGTGGCGCTTTTTGAAAGCCAGATTTCTCCACCACTCCCACAGTAAAATAAATAAAACCTCCACCATCAGTACTCTCCGCAAACAGTACATCATTGTGCACTTGCTGCTGAGCTGAAAGCATTTATGGAAAAGAGCGACCGTAATCAGTAATCTATCTATCTATCTATCTATCTATCTATCTATCTATCTATCTATCTATCTATCTATCTATCTATCTGTCTATCTATCTATCTATGTGATTTATATAGTGCCTCTTCAAGGGCTCTACTCAGAGGCGCTCCCGACCCAGGTCCGGTCAAAAAGAAAAGTCTTAAGCCATCTATAGAATGTGACAAACATGTTCCGAGGTTGGGAACGCAGTAATCTGCATACAAATTTCATCTCAACTGTAAACATTACATTACTCAACCAATATTCACCATCATCTATACCACCAACAAACACATGACAGTATCTCATGATAATTATCGCTGGCCAAAATCGAAAGCAGCTTCTCAAACCAAACAGGATTATAAAGAGCGGAGCAACCAGACAAAACACACAGTGGGGAAGAAACATAAACGTGCATTGTAAAGCTCAACTACAGCAATAACAATAATAAATTGCAAATTGAAATTATCGTTAGCTCACCACGACGGCCTGTTTCTCTTCAACCTGTAAACAGAAAGACAAACACGAGTTCTACTTTTAACTGCATCGCTGACATCCCACATAGATCTGTCTAATTTCCTCATATATAACTATTGTGTGCAATATATATTATTGAAGTTAAAATTCAGGACTGTCAAAGTAGAGGTTAAGTGTTAATATCGATGACAAACCAGAAAGGCATTTCAAAATCTGCGCCTGTTGTATTCCCCCTAGCAAACCAAGTTATAATCCACCCACTGTAACAGCCTGGAACAGTTTTCCCCTGGAGAACCACACCTGTTCCAAGGTTCCCTTCTCTCCTTCTACCAGTCGCTTAAGCCCTTCCAAAGATCTAGCCTAGTTTAGGAGCAACTAGAGTAGTATCTTGAAGAGGCACTAAATAAATAAATAAAGACTGATTGATTGGTTGACTGATTGATCGATTAGTTGATTGATTGATTGATCGACTGATTGATCGAATGATTGATTGACTGATGACTTGATTGATTGATTGGTTTATTGATTGACTGATTGATTGGTTGATTGATTGATTGAAGTGGCACACTCACCGAAGAAACGAAAGACGAAGATCTCGATCTTGCCGCCAGTGAGGAAAGATGGACTGCAAGAAATTCAATCAGAAAATAAAACGAATTAAGATTCTTTTCAATATAAACACAAAATAAATTATATTCCGTGAAGCAACACATGTAAGTGGCCAAGCACCAACTTCCTTGACAAGGTCACATATTCCTTCTAGGCCTCTCAAAGGACACCATAGGCTCGGTTACCCCTGTCAGAGGGTTGCACCTGGCCATGATTCGTGAATTGGCAACTCGGTCAAAGAAAGAATTGATAATTTTAGGCAAAAAGTGCGAAAATCCACCGAACATCAGTGGACTCTTTCAAATCAAAGCCTTAAAATCTTATCTGTTTGCTAAAGCTTATCCATCAGTTGGCCGTTTGTGAGGCACCCTTGTAGCAGTATGGCCGTGTGTTGCCACGATATAAATTGTCATTATTATTATTATTATTATTTATCCACGGTCTTACAACCTAATTAATAATCCATAGTTTTCTGTGGTTCAAGAAGTCATAGCTTCTCGGTTGCTCTTTGCATCATTTCCATTAGACCATTTTCCTCGATTGTACATAAAACATCCTTCAACAGATATTGATTGCGCATATATTGTGAGCAGATACATTAATATGTGAAGTGCGGTGATGTAGTGGTGGCGTCATTGCCTTGGAGCCAGAAGGTTCGAATCCACGTTGCCGCGTAAGGACCTTGGGCAAGTCCTTCACTCACAATTGATTTGATTTGTTTGTTAATTGCTCAGCGCTTCGGCGTGAAACTCCGATGCAGTGTCCGCTTTGCATTCGGGAGCGCCTCTGAGTAGCGAGAGCTTGAAGAGGCGCTATAACAAGTGCACATACAAACAAATGCCACTAATTAATCTGGATCAAACGAACTAAAGAAATAATGCCACTAATCTGTGCTCCAGAAAAGTTGCCTACATTACGCTGCACTTAACACCGTCACAATACGCATCACACATAAAAAACCAAGTTACAACACACAACTTACAATCTCGGTCGAACGAAGAAAGCCGAGATCGCGCCCCATTTTCAATCGGTATCGATCCAACTGCTATGCTGAGCGCCGTGTGAGTCGGAGATGGCTCAAGTGAAGACGATACTTGACTGTTCGCTGAGATAGAAGCAGACGAGCAAAGCCCGGATGAACCAGCGGAGGAGACATCAAAAGGAAACGACGAACTCCCGCGTTTCTCCACTCCGCTGTTCAGTAACGGACTAAGGACGCGCTTGCTGCACGAGCGTGCCGCCTGGATCTGCGCCGAGATGTTACACGCGCTTTTCCACGGGTTGCTCGCGGCGGAGATGCACGCGGAGTTCGGCGCGTGGTAGTGCGGCAGCCCCTCGGAGAGAGTGCTGTTGCCCATTTTCCAGACGTTGGACGCGTTGATCGTGCGGCTGCAAATCTGGCTGAGCGGCCGCTTCGGAAGGAAACCGGCCGACATCAGTTCGTGGATTTCCTTCGACGGGTCCTTGACGCCGTCGAAGCCGGGCGTCATGACGTCCGCGACGCTGATCCGCTCGCGGACGCTTGGTAGGTTCGACTCGGACGACGTGCGCGACCCGACGGTGTCGGAGCCGCTCGAGAGACGCGTCCGCAGGAGCGGCCTCGCCGGAAGAATGCCGACGCTTTCCGAGGGCGTGTCGGGAAAAACCGGCGACTTGATGTTTTCGGAATTACCGTCAGGGTTTTTCCGACCTGGGTCGGTTAGAATGTCGAGAGGATGTTGGGATGCCGCGTGGTCCTGCAGCATCGAGAGGCGCTGCGTGTAAGGCACGAACGACGTAAGCGGAATGTTCTTTTCGCAGTTGCGCAGCACCGTCGACCAACCAGCCTCCAGACCAGAACTAGCTTCCGTCGAACATCCAGATGCTTCAGAAGTAGTACTTTTACCCGCAACCGACTTTATCTCAGTCTCCACGCCACCAACGTGCATCCTATCGCCGCACCGGATCAACTGCGGTTCCTCCGTCTTCTGCGGGTCCGGCATGCTATCGCCGAGAGCCGCGAATATGGCGCTCTGACTCCTTCCGCTCCGCCTCGAATCAACACTCCACAGATGTCGTCTATGGCGCAAGAGGGTTTTCCGGGTCTCCGCCGAGACGTTTTCTGGGCAACCTTCCGACGTCTCACTCACGGAGAATCCGTTGCTCCGGTATCCATCGGTCTTCCGTTGACCGCTGTAACTGTCCACCGTTCCACCTCGAACCGGTCGGAAGTGATTCGCGGAAGACGGTTTGGCGAAAACTTCCGAGTCCGATGAGTCGGGGATCAGGGTGACGTCCGCGAAAGGATCGTCGCCGTAGGAATCGCCTTCGTATCTAGCGCACAAAACAAACAAAAAATATCGATTTGTTAGTTTATGGTTGGTAAATCTGAAGAAAGAAGGTTTCATGAAGTCTGTTCAGCCGACTCAAACCTTCAATCGTTGTATTACAGTAATTGTAACAACAATAGACAAGGATTGATTCATAAACCTCTCATGCCAAAATGTTCCCTTTCTACCTCTGTTTAGAGGAGGTGCAACCTGGTGCATGTCTGAAATGGACCACTCTGCATCCGCCTTTTGATGACAAACCCAGAGATTATCTTGAGAGATGGTGGTACAAATGCAAGTCATATGCATACTAAATACACACACACACACACACACACACACACACACACACACACACACACACACACACACACACACACACACACACACACATATATAATATACCCACAGGGACTGCATGCTGGTTATAGACGTACATATGTATTATGATGTATATCATAACTTCCCATTCCGGTAATAATATATGCAAATAAATGCATAGCCAAAAACATTTATGCATACACAGTATTACACACGTGTATATATATATATATATATATATATGTACACACACGCACAAATTATATCTACACAGAGAAACATACACACGTACAATCATACCCACATACAAACCGCAGAGACGTTTTTTAAAAAGGCGGCAATTGAGCAGACGGATGCACTTTGCGTTTATGACTCAACACAACAGTTAATTCATTATGAGGACAAGGGATGGATAGATAGAGACAGAGACACGCAGAGATAGACACAGACAAACAGAGACTGAGAGAGAAGGGCACAGCCGCTGCATCTGCTGACTTCATGACTACCAGCATCCTGTGTAGTTCCTGTTCGAAAGTCATCACCACTAATAGGAAACAATGATCGCATCTATATTATACAACCCACCAACCCCCTCAGAAGTCATTCAGTCACTGTCTTCTTCCTGTCTGTGTCTAAACATCCCTGTTTGTCTGTCTACATCTGTACATGTATAAATGTGCCCATGGTTATCTGTGCTTGCATCTGTCTATATATATCTGCATGTATGTATCTGATGTATCTGTCAGTGTATGGCTCTCTGGCTGTATGTCTGTGTGCTTATATCTGTCAGTGTCTGCCTATCTGTGTCTCTATCTGTCTGTATGTCTGTGTGTTTATATCTTTTAGCGTCTGCTTCTAGTATGTGTCTCTATCTTCTGTATGTCTGTGTGTTTATATCTTTTAGTGTCTGCCTCTGTGTCTCTATCTATCTTTGTATGTAAGCTTATATCTGCCTGTGTCTGGCTATCTATATCTATCAATGTTTGTCGGCCAACAGATTCATAGCTTCCTCCACTGTAACCGTCTATATATAGAGGTCCCCCCCCCCCGCTCTCCTACAGGGCCCACACCCTTCGCATTACAAGGGAGCCCTGACCAATGGCCCATAACCGTGTTCCCAATCACCCATTCTGACTAGAATCCACCACCCATTTCACTTCTCTGGTTACTCAGATGCTATCTTGAGTTCATCTGGCTCCTCCTCAGCTAGCAAGGCCACAAACGGCTGACTAACTTACTTACCGACCCATCACCACCATAGATCCTATTTTGTCACCTCTCTTCTGGATTCAAACATCAAACGCCAACCTCATTGACATACCTCCCCTCTTCCACCGCAGAGGCATCTGAATATCAAACACAACCCCTGAGGGTGTGCAGTAATGTTCCAGCCCAGCCATTCATTTGTAAGCATCATGTGTCATGCATAAAATTATATCTTACATACTTACCCAGTACAACCGAGTACATACATAATAAAAAAGTGTGTGTGTGTGTGTGTATGCGTACATATAAGAATCAACATATCATTATATAACTGTACAACAGTGTACATACACATACAATCACAACTTGCATGCCTGGATTTATATCTATATATATAAAAATGAAACTTTCCAATAGTTCGTCGCATTTTCACGCTGAAAGTGACGCGCCGATTGTTGTGAAAATTTACCAAAACCTTCCATTCAAATAGCAACGTGTCTTAAGATGTTTTCACCCGAAAAAACGCAACCGTTTCCACAAAAAGTGAACTTTGCAAATTTGCAATCCGTTCGTCCGCCATTTGCAAACTAAACACGTCCCACACGGCTGCAGAGATTTCATAAACGCCGTCTCCAAACACAGGAACGAAACATCAATGAGGTGGCGTGCTATGACGTCATAAGCGAGTCGCGATTAATTTTCCAAAGAGGCCGCTTTTAGGCCTTTTCACAAAGCGGCCTTTGGGCTTGGAATGGACGCTGCGACGGAGGAAAGGAGCGGGACAAAGACGGTGGGGAGGGAGCGGAGGGGGAGGGGAGGTGGAGGTCAAGGGGAGGGGGAAGGGGAGGGGGACGGAGGGGAAGGGAGAGGGGAAGAGGAGGGAGAGGGAGAGGGAGGAGGGGGAGGGGGAAAGGGAAGGGAGGGGGAGAGGGAGGGGGAGAGGGAGGGGGAGGGAGAGGGGGAGGGAGAGGGGGAGGGGGAGGGGGAGGGGAGGGGAGGGGAGGTGAGAAGGAAAAAGGAGGGGGAGGGAGAGGAGGAGGGGGAGGGGGAAGGGGAGGGGAGGAGGAGGGGAGGAGGAGGGGAGGGGGAGGGGAAGGGGAAGGGGGAGCCTCTTTTCAGCCACAGCAACGCGTGGCCGGGTTCAGCTAGTATATATATAAAATTGTATATGTACCAATGTTTCATATGCATACCAGTATGCATGCACGAATATTATGTATATATTTGTCTGGTAAAATACGTCTAGATATATACACACATACATGTCATATACATATTATATACACACCTCATAACTCCCACCAATGAGGCCCACCCTCCCTCCATTTCCTTTTCTTCCCTCTCTGACTCTATCTATCTCTGTCTCTATTCGTCTGTCTCATCGTTTCTGTCTTCCTGACCTCCTTCCCCTCCCTACCAGTCCCCAGGCTGTCCTTCCTTCACCTGTGCATTCCCTATATGCCAAAAGGCCTGAAGTGACAGACTGCAACAGCCGCTATAAAGATGATCACAGACTGCGCTATACCTTTCATCCTGGCCGACCCCCCCCCCCACCACCCCCCCCCATCGCCCCCCCCCCCCATCGCCCCCCCCTCATCACCCCCCCCCCACCATGACGGGCCCAGCAGCCGCGGAAGCTCCCTTGCGCCAACAACGATCCAACTGCCAACGGCATCTAGCGGAACTTGCCAAACCACCAGGCAGAGGTCGCCACCTGTTCGCCGTTTAGTAGTAAATAAATATACTACGGACAACAACATTTACAGAAAAAACCACATCAAACGACGCTAGCATATCTTTGTCGTCAGCTGGTTATATAGGAATACGCTTACTTACTTACTCACTCATGTTTTGTGCACCATCATAGAGCACATCTGAGTAGTTTTTCTTGAAGGGGAGCTGTATAAATTTCCAAATGAACGAATTAATAATCGTTTCACATAATTTATATTCAATAGATTAGATTCATTTATATTGGGGCGCGGTGGTGTAGTGGTGGCGTCGTTGCCTTTGAGCCGGAAGGTTCGGGGTTCGAATCCGCCTCGCCGCGTAAGGACCTTGGGCAAGTCCTTCACTCGCAATTGCTCAGCGCTTCGGCGCGAAACTCCGATGCAGTGTCTGCTCTGCATCCGGGAGCGCCTCTGAGTAGTGAGAGCTTGAAGGGGCGCTATAACAAGTGCACATACAAACAAGTGCACATACAAACAATTATATTAGGATTTATGTTATATATTTATATTTATTATATTATATTTATGTTATATTACAATTTATATTATATTAGGATTTGATTTATATTATATTAGGATTTATATTATATTATATTTATATATCTATATTTATTATATTCTATGTATATTATGATTTATATTATGTGTTCACATCCACTTGAAGTGTCCCGTACGCCTCCCCTCCCCCCCCCCCCCCCGTTTGGTCATCACGGCATGGCTATGGCGTAAATAAGGTTGATTTAAATTTAATTAATAACATCTGGACTGTTTGTTGACTTCTCTGGTTTTATTACCATGCAGTGTCTTCGATTTCAGGATGTCACTTTGAAAATAATGATGTCAAGAGTTCTATTGGAGTTTGTCTGCACACGAAAACTGATCGCCCAATATAATAACATCAAGCCATAAAGTGTATGCCAAAACAACCTGGATGCACCCACGTCCGTTATCCCTGTAGTGCGTCAGTACCATGACATACTTCCTGTACTTATGGTTTACAAACCAAGTAATTAACATGTCCTTGCATCTAATATGACTTAAGAAATCATATAGTGTCATGCACTATCATAACTCCCACCAATGAGACCGGAAAAGAGGAAGACCAAGAACAAACTGGCTGGGCAACATTAAGTAGTGGACTGGATTGACATTGGGAGAAATGATAAGATTGACGGAGGACAGGAGGCGTTGAAGGAACATTGTACATGATGCGGCCGACCCTCGGATCGAGGATGGCTCAGAACAGAACAGAACAGAACTATCATAAAAACTACAACATATCAGTGTTGTTGAAAGTATCGGGTAAATGTACTTAAGTAAAAGTAAAAGTAAAGTGGATTTTAATTACTTAAGTAAAAGTAAAAGTACTCATCACAAATTTTACTTAAGTAAAAGTAAAAAGTATCCCCTTCCAATAATACTTTTAAAGTAAAAAGTAAAAGTACCGAGCCTTTCTATAACTCAATTGATTATTAACCTTCAAAAATACTAAATTCTTGAAATGGTTATCATTGAGTCTAGTATATGCCCCTACGCACGCTTCTGATTCATTGTTAGCACAATGCACAGCTGAAGAGTCGTTCTGCTGCAGAAATCGCAGTGCATCCAGCGTGCACCACCCATCGAAAATCTATTTTTAGGCATGCAAATTTGAATAAGCTGTCTTAGCTTAGGAAACGAAATGTTAATTAACGCTTTGAAGTAACGAACATTGTAACGAGTGTCGCATAAATTGTAACGAAGTAAAAGTACTGAAATATGGGTAAAATTTTACTTCGTTGAAAGTAAAAGTATTTTATTTTTTCGATACTTCGTTACATGTGAAAGTACTCAAACTTTTACTTAAGTACAGTAACGCGTTACTTTTACTTCGTTACTGTACAACACTGCAACATATACATCTATAATCTATATACAATTATACATAACATAATTATACATATTATATATATAATATATTATATGCATGATCAGGCTAGGAAAGGTACTGCAGTGCTTATTATTGCTAAGAAAACAATTAATTTCTGTCACCATCTGTGGATTTTCCATCAGCATTTATCTTGAATGCAAAATAATCGCACTTAATTTTATCCACTCAAAAGTGTAGAGCATATACAGGATCTATGCACAATTTAGACCTTTTAATATGCATAATAGAAGCCCTGCAATGCATATTGCATAACTGATAATTATAATCTGTATGCAGGTTATGCATAATTGATGATCTGCATGCATAATTGATGATCTGCATGCATAATTGATGATGTGCATGCATAATTGATAATCTGCATGCATAATTGATGATCTGCATGCATATTTGATGATCTGCATGCATAATTAATGACCTGCATGAATAAATCATTTAAAAGCCTTCATGTCTTCATCCTCATAAAGAGAAAGAAGAAATGCTGTCTACAGCAGTCAGACAAATTACTTCCATGGAGATTATGAAAATACAATGCATGTGTAACAATCAATAATTATTGTGCAGACAGGTCATCTATCATAAGGTAATGATAAAGTAAAACCATTAGTAAAGCATGGTCAGGCTAGGAGTGGTACGGTAAAGTAATCACTTATTTCAGGCAAAGGTAATGTAATTCTAGGTATTAAATATAATTCAAGGCAATGTACCGGTAGTGTAAGAAATATATAATTCAAGGTGATGTAATTTAAGGCAATGTAATTTAAGGTGATGTAAGTAAAAGTGATGTAATCTAAAGCAATGTAATTGAGGCAATGCAATTTAAGGTACTGTAATTTAAAGAAATGCAATTACGGTAAAGGCAATGTGAGAGTTTCTCAACACAAATATCATAATTCTGTGCTCATAATATACACCGCCTGACCGTCAACTGAGAGGCCATGTGTTAAAAAC
Organism: Lumbricus rubellus; assembly: GCA_945859605.1. Lineage (NCBI taxonomy): Eukaryota > Metazoa > Annelida > Clitellata > Crassiclitellata > Lumbricidae > Lumbricus > Lumbricus rubellus. The sequence goes on along the minus strand of OX243817.1, from coordinate 7,159,360 downwards.
CACACCATAAAGAAACAACATCAGAAGAATTAGAACTACTAAATTGCCCCATTGGAGAACTTAGCTAGCAAATGCATATATTGAGTAACAGTGGTTCAATAATACATATCAATTGCTCTAATAACCTGGGACTTGCTCACATATCAAGAGTAAATTCTACCCATGCAGTCAGTAAAGCAAGTAGCAGGTCGCTAATGAAATGGCGACCGACTGGGCAATATATCAGCTTTTTAACACTAAGACCATGGGTTCAAAGCCTGAAATAGACATATAGTTGAACTTTGCACAATGTCATAGATCGCAATCGTAAATTCGTAATCGTGAATTTATATAGCGCCAATTCAAAAGAAACTTCTCAGAGGTGCTCCCGAAATGACAGCACCAAACCACAATCAAAGAGAACAGTTAAAAAAACATGCAATTGTCACCTCTGGGTCTTCCCTCTTCAATCCAATGTCCAGATAGTTAAATAATTATAAGAAAAGAAGCTACGGTAGTAAGACTGCCATTAAAGCAAGGCATGGCAGGTTTTGAATTCCACCCCTTTCAAGCGAAAAGCTCGCAGTCACCACATTGACTAGGCATGTCATAACATAAAGTCATAGTGTTGCCCTCCTCGATTATCCAGACTGGGCACTGGCACTACAAACAAAAAATGACTCAACAGAGTGTTAAATTACTAACCAGACATGACACAGCAGCTCATAATAAACCCACCTTTGATCAACCACACGCACTCCAGTCTTCCATCAACTCAGAGTTAGACGAACACCAACCAGATAAAAATAAAAATGATTACCGGTAATCCCTTCTTCCTAATCCGGTTAATCATCCGTTAATCCTTCCGCAATGTAACAGCACATATCACGCATACAGAGACGGACAGAGAGACAGACTTCAAAGCGACACAAACACACACCACAAGCCGTACATCCTTCTGAAAGCGGGAACTAGATATAATAGGACCAGCAGCAGAGCCCACCACCGCTAAATAGACGGGCGGCGGAAAAGCCAAGCAAAACAAAGCTACGGGCAACCAGTGAATTAGAGCAAACTCATCAAAGGCCGTTGGACCATCATTCATCATCCATTCATCATCTACGTATATACATCGAAAATGTCAGACAATTACATACGAACACACATACTATATATACATGTATATATATACATATATAATATAAATATACATATAAATATATGATATATCAATGTATGTTTTGCCTATATGTTTTATATATATAACAATATATTTGTTTACATAATTATAATGATAAGGGACTCTTGTTCCCTTAGAACTGGGTCTACCCCTATTGTATCTCCACATTGTTGTTTACTGCATAATTATTGTCATAATATGCTGATTGTTTGAATTGGGAGCAATAAACGAATAATATTTTATTTGAATTTGAAGAGATGTTAATATAATTTTCCAAAATTTATAATGTATATTTATACACGAGTAATTGATCATAATATCCGTATTCAAATGCGTGGGCGTCTGTGTGTGTGAGAGAGAGAGAGACACTAATTAAACCTAGCCTCTGTATAGCCCTGTGTGTTTAACTGTTCCCCTTTTACTCTGGGCTGAAAGGGAAAGCTTCCAAGCAGGCTTGACATAATATTAAGTGGTGAGCATTACAAAAATGAATAATGCTCTGAATGTACAAATCACAAAATATAACTCAACATAATGTGAACACACCCACGCACGCACGCACACACACACACACACACACACACACACACACACACAAATATTTCTATTTAGCAAGTCCCAATAAAAAGCAAGAGGTCAGAGACTTATAATTACTTGCAAACACGCTCCATTAAAGTTTCTCAAAATAGCTCTCTCCTTCATTACTTCTCGAAAAACACGCAAATATTACCCAAGGTCATCTCAAAGAACAAGAAATCCATTCAATCTCCAATCTCTTCCATATATCCTCCTTCACCTCATCTTCCTCCTTCTCCTCCTTCTCCAGGTGATCTTCTGTACTATTACGCTGTCTATTGGTCCACCCTCCTCCTGCTATGCTTCATTGCCTCACCCTTATTATGGCTCAATCTCCTACTGGTTCTCCTTCCCTTCCTCTGTGACTCTTTCACGTCTGACTTCTGTGGGAATGACGGATAGAGTACAATTTACAATTCGAAGCCTATTATATATTGCACATCCGGCTAATCATAATCAAAATCGTAAACTGCAATTTTTTTAAGTGCTACTATTGAGCGAAGAACAGGGCACCAGCTCAAAATCCTATTCAAAGGGCACCAGTTAATTCACAAGTGCTGAGCACCAGCTCATTCATGAACGCAGGGCACAAGCTTAGTCACGAGCACTGGGGTTCCATCATGCACATCGCTACACCTCCCTCCCCCAGCTTGTCATGTACCAAAAGAAATCCAGTTACTAACTTCAGTTAAACGTGAAAAGCTATGTATGTATGTATGTATGTATGTATGTATGTATGTATGTATGTATGTATGTATGTATGTATGTATGTATGTATGACATTGTATGTATGTATGTATGACATTGTATGTATGAATGAATGTATGTATGAATGAATTTATGTAGCGCCACTTCGAGAGAAACTACTCAGAAGCGCTCCCAACCTGACAAACACCAAAACAGCATGTGCGTATTATAAATAAACAACCAAATAATAATAATAATAAGGTCGAGGACAACTGATATTAACTAATAATTAATGCATATACATTTGTTTCAGTTATGCAGTTGTGGGAAAACAATTTGCACATTATGCTAGTGTTTCGACAACAGTTCAGTGGTTATTAGGCATAGCCAGTTGGTGTTGAACAGTTTGAAACAAAAATAAAAGATGGTGAATAATAAAAATAATAATATTTTCTTTTCGAACAGTCCGGTTGACAGACCGCAACCAGTTACAGTGTACAGTTACGCAATTGAAACAATTAAAAACAAAAAATGAGAGAAAATATCAATCTTAATTACTAACAGAACAAAAAGCCAGCAATACACGGCACTAATAGCAGCCCACAAAGCACGTAACCCAATGGGGTACCTCTCGCTCTCAATGCCAGCATGTCAAACCAATGCAACCACCAGTCAGAATGTTGCAGAAGTCACAAGATTAGATTAGATTAGAGCTACGTCAGAGGAGATTAGATTAGATTACCTTTGTTCCGTCAAGATTAGATGAGATTATCATTGTTCAGTCAAGATTAGATTAGATTACCTTTGTTCCGTCAAGATTAGATGAGATTATCATTGTTCAGTCAAGATTAGATGAGATTACCTTTGTTCCGTCATTGTCTTGTCCAGACAATCGTCGTCTTCACATATCTCACACGTCACTGGATCAAAGAAGAACAGCTTCTGTACGCTGCACATTCCATCAGCTTCATCAGCTGTCGATCCAGAACTGCTGTTGTTCAAACCTGCAACAGAACTGCTACTACTATTGTTCGATCCTAAACAGAACTGCTACTGCTATGGTTCGATCCTAAAACAGAACTGCTATGGCTATTGATCCTAAAACAGAACTGCTATTGCTATTGTTCGATCCTAAAATAGAATTGCTATTGATATTGTTCGATCCTATAACAGAACTGCTACTGCTATTGTTCGATCGGCAAAAGTGTATGAAGTATGAAATCCTGCAGTAGCTATAAGATCAATTAATTTGCAGTTGTCAATTCTAACAGTGCAGTACGATCAAAGCCCTGAGTAGCTTAGCAAAGAAAAACTAGAGGGCAGTGACTACAAGCGAGAGAGCGAAGGACAGACAGAAAGAGACATAGATAGATAGAGAGAGAGAGACAGACAAACACACAGACAGACTGACAGAGTTTTTTCGTAATGATATGTATTATTGAAATACTAGCAGAAACGGACCTTGTGGATATGGGGTGAAATTACAACTGTTCACGAGTCTCCTTGAATTAGAGACTTCAGTTAGAAGCCATACAAATTGGATGCATGCATATAACACAAGCCCTGACTGTCTGTCTGTGTGTATACTGTATACCCTCTAGCTATGCCTCTCCATTTTAAATGACTCTCCTTCCTCCCCTCACTCCATCCTTCCTCTCACCCTGTCCCACTTCCCCCCTTGAGCTCCCTTCAATACATTCTCCCTGTCTCTGTTTGTCCTATCCACAAACCCTCTCCCCTTCTCCCTCCATCCTTCTCTTTCCCTTCTCTCACCGAGTTTTCGTCTGTCTCTGCGTGCGTGTGTGTGTATCTTCTTGTTCCCCTCATGTGTATCTTCCTGTTCCCCTCACTGCATGTCTTTCATTGTGTCTCACTGTCTCACTCTGTCTGTCTCTGCTCGTGTGCACGTCTCTGCCTGTCTATCTCTGTCTCTCTCTCTCGCTGTATCTATCTGACTCCCTCCCTCCCCCTCTCTAACCGCCTCCCTCCCTCTCCTTCTCTGTCTGTCTCTCTCTCTGTCTGTCACTCTCTGGGTTTGTCTCCCTGTCCATCTCTATGTGCTTCTCTCTTTATCTGTCTGCCTCTGCTTGTATGTCTCTCTGTCTCTGTTTCTCTGTCTATCTGCCTCTGTCTGTCTCTGTCTCATATCAAATCAATCCAACCCACACGGTCACAAGACAACACCGCATCCCACAAAACAATTCCGGGTCCATAAACAAAACCAACGACCAAAATCGTCGTCTGAGATGACCGACCAAAAATATCTAATTACAAAACTAATCACAACTCCTTCAGTCGCTACATCGTCACACCCTCAGCGTGCTAATGAGAAAACAATAATAAATTTCAAAATAGGGAAAACTTCGCCAGAGAGAAATCTCACACAAAACAATATGAAATGAAAAGAATCAACTGACAACCAAACGAGGTCCCATAAAATAACCAATCTACGAAAATTTCTTGTATTGAAGCATGATATATATATATATATATATAAAAATAATACACACACCCACGCGCGCGCACACCCGCACATCCACACACCACCCACCCTCACACGCACACACCCACGCGCGCACATCCGAGCACCCACCCACACCCACACCATACAAGATGGGCTGTCCCTTAAGCTATAGCCCCAAGAGTTCAGCCTATGATGTTCTGCTCTTCATGCCAGTGAAGTTACCATTACACCATGGAACCTTTATGCAATACCATGCAATACCGTATACAGAATTACAAAACAGTTAATGCAATTTACGTCTAGATAAAATATTACTAAATTTAAAATGTCACCCAAAGCAAAAATCTAATGGGGACCTAATCAGAAAATGCAGTCATCATTCAGTGCAGTAAATTAACTGATAACTTTGATTCATGATACGTTAATATCCTGAAAACAAAACTTTTAATAACATTTATCAAACCAGAGCTTACAGAGTTCCTAAATATTTGTCATACTGCCACGAGGCCTAATAATACATAATTATATATCCTGCTAATTACGTAGTAATAAGAATATGAGTGTATCTAATTAATTATGCAGACCTGCGTTAATTAAAACAGACAGTTAGTTATTGATCACCTTTAGATACCCATCACATGCAACATCAAAATTTAATCCATATATGCACATAAAGATATCATATACAGTTTGTAAATAAAATATACACCGTGGTTCAAAAAAAACTAAGCCAAATTGTTTTTCATATATCTCTGATGCCTGATAACATATCACGCTAAAATTTTCCAATTATTTAGAGAAGTGGACCAAGAATATTATTCCAAAGTTTCAAGAGATAGAATTGAACGGATAAAAAGATATGAATCTTTCAACTTCATATGCCAAAATTGCAGTTTACAAGCAATTTTCTGCCAGATTCAGTAAAAAGCAAGCTAAACTGGTTTTCTTATATCTCCAATGCCTGATAATTAATCATACCAAAATTTTCCAGATATTTAGAGGATTGAACCAAGAATAGGATTCCAACATATCATGTCATAAATTTGAACGTATAGAAAGATATGAATATTTAAACTTGATCTCCAGAAATGTCTGTTTTCAGCAAGTCTGTTATGGTGTTCGTTGCGGTTTCGATGCTTGATAGTTCCAAATTTTGGTCTCCAGGGATGATGAAGTAAAATTAATTAATTGTAAAGTGTGGAGCATAATGTAAGACCGAATCTACCAAACAACAATCCATGATATGAACGATCTGAAGCAACCAGCGCTTGTTGGAAGTGTGGGAAGGCCTGGACCAGAGGATAATCGACGATGCTGTTGCGTAATGCATGGCGCCAGCGCTTCCAGGCTTGCGTGCAAGCAGGAGGACATTTTGAGCATCTTAATTAATTAAATAATAAAACCATACTGTTGGAATCATATTGTTAGTTCAATTCTCTACATATCTGGAAAATTTTAGAATGATTAATCATCAGGCATTAGAGATATAAGAAAACATTTAATTAAATCTGACAGAAAATTGCTTGTAAACTGAAATTTCGGCATATGAAGTTTAAAAATTCATATCTTTTTAACCGTTCAACTTTGTCTCATGAAATTTTGGAATCATATTCTTGGTCCACTTCTCTAAATATTTGGAAAATATTAGCTTGATATGTCATCAGGTATTTGAGATATATGCAAAACAATTTGGCTTAGTTTTTTTTGAACCACGGTGTATATAGTATAATAATATGAACATTGAACAAGTATAATTGATCATATTAAATAATTTAAATATTACATGTGTATAATACACATACAATCATATATATAGTTTATATATATACATATATATATATATTATATATCCTATTGCATAAAAGGGCGTTCCTTGAATATAGATAAAACTGTTGGCACCCACCAGTAAATAAAACAGCATTTAATTAATAATCTTTCAGATGGGAAATGCAGCCAACAATAGAGACTCCTCCCAAAATCTGCAGGAAGAACAAACACTAATTACGAATAATATTCAGTCACTATCCTACGCAGAAGATGGCTTGTGTAGCAGAGAATTATTTCTCCAGTAAAGAAATTAATTTCTCTTTCGACTGAAGAGATTTGCTAGCAGAGCATTTTTCCAGTTCTAAGAGGAATCAATTGCTGTTTTACTGGGGACAGTTTGTCTAGTGGAAAATTCTCTCTAGTAGAAAAAGTAATTTCTCTTTTAACCAGAGACACTTAGGTGATGAGAATTTCTCTGTCTTAGAGAAATTAGTCTCTATTTAAACTGGAGAGCTTAACAATTACCCCAGCAAAAAAATTTCTCTTTTGACTCAACAGTCTTGTAGAGAATATTTGATCCAGCCCAGGAAATAATTTATCTTTCAAATTGGAAAAATTATGTCATGCAGAGAATTTCTCTCCAGTAGAGAGAGAAAAAATCCAGACAACTAGTTGCAAGCGAATAAAAAGTTGAGTGCCCCACCTGCGTCTTCTAAAGCAATCTTCATGCTGCGTTCAGCCTGATGTGGACAAATTCTTTTACGTGTCGCACTGTCCACGGATAAACACCTAGTGAGGTTCGAGTTGTGGATCAAATCTGATTCCAAACTAGGCTCAGTTCTTATCACTGTCTCTTGACCAGAGGAATGGCCCGAGATCTTCTGAACATGACTGCCACAATTCAAAGCATATGGACATGCAGAGCGAGTGGGATGCGTTACAGCTTCTTCACCCAGCGGCTTCACTGCAGTAGGACTTACTGTATCGCTGTCCACGTTTGGCTTCAAACTCTTGCCGACTTCCCGAGAAAGTCTATCACTTGTTGCTTTTGTGTTCAGGAGAGTTTCGTCATCTTGTTTTGCAGGCAATTTCTTACCAGTAAAAGTTGTTGAATTTGAACGACGCAAAGAATCATGCGAAACACTGGTGACAAGTTTTGATTTACTTGACAGGCACTTAGTTGAATGTCTGTGTGCTGGAATTCTGCTGATCCCATTAACCCTTTCCGCCAATTTGTTCGAAGTTGGATGATCGGACGTTGAACATAGCTTCGGTTCCGAACGTCCTGTGATCCGTCCTGATTTTCCGAGGCCCGGTTGAGAAAGTTTGGAAGGGTCGATTTGAATATCCAAGGACGACGCTTCATTTTGTTTTGAGCTATTCAACGAAGTACCTGGCTTGTTTGTATCTGGTTTAGGTCTGTTCACCAGTCCACCAGCTGTTTCCGTTGTTGTCAAAACAGTTCCTTTTCTTTTTCCACCAGGTATACTATTAATCTTATCGTTTTTGGGTGCAGCAGGGCATAGCGTGCCACTTGTTTTTTTACCAATTGCTTTTGATTCCTTACCTTTATCCAACAATTCTGGTTTTGATCTTGTTTGGGAAACATTTTCTTTCTCATTTTTACATGATTTTGAGAATAGCCTGTGAGCGGCAGCCGTCACTAAGTTTTTGGCGTTTGAATCCTTTTTCTCCGACAAGACCACTTTAGGATTTTCAGAGCAACCCACAGAGCCGCGTATTCCTTTAGAAGGTAAACGTTTTGCACTCATTGCTGATTTCTTCTGTTGTCAGATGGTGTTATTCTACAACGAAATCAACCCTTTAGTTCAATGTTGAGAAATTCGTTGCAACTCGAAAATATCAAGATTTCGTGCTCACATTTGGACCATTTTACTGATTGCTAGCAACACATGACAACAAATGACAGAACTTTTACACAATTCAGAATATGAATCACTACTTTATTTCAATATAACATTCATTCAACCATTACTAGGATTTATATAGCGCCCTTGAAGGTAAGTACTCAGAGGCGCTTCAGACCCATCCTGAGCTAGAGGACAGTTTAAGATTGGTAGCAGGCCATCCAACAATTAGCATTAGCACCATGAACAATTTACATTTCACCCACTTAACGAGTTTAAATACACGAGCACCGACTGAAAAATGTGCAATCAATTCGCAGTTTTAAAGACACTGGCTGTCTTCACAGTGACTAACATGATTGCTTCAGAGTAGATTGCATCAAAATGAACGCAGTGCTATTTTTATTATTATTTTAAAGTTTTCTAAACGTAATTAAATTCTTAGGAGAAAATAATTTGAACACTTTGCTTTGCGCTTGTTTTCAAAAATTAGCTCCTCCGCTTTTCCGAGGTATAGGTTACTTGCCTGTAAAACTCATATGGATTCTATAAGCTATTTTTAGCTCAACCAATCACGCTTCGAGAAAACGTAACCAATCACACAAGAGAATTTATTGTTTGCATTTTGATTACTGAATGAGATTCAGTCATCACGTGAATTTGTATAGCGCCTCTCCATGGGACTACTCAGATGCGTCGCAACTTGATCGCGGCCAAATAAGACAGTCTTAAGATAGGAAACGAAAGCCCGAGGAGTTCTAGAAAGGAAGCCCAGCATCAAAGGGAGGCCATTTCAGGTCATTGCGTGCGTAGGCGGTTCTAAAGGGTACATACTTACTTACGTCGAGGGTCCTAGCACCACAGGATATTTTTGTGGCCACCTTAAGTAAATTTTTTGCAATCTATAAAGATGGTGGTTTGGTGGTTATTATAATGTAGGTATATTTTGATGAAAATCAGTTTGAAAGAAATCGTGAGGACGGATGGAGAAACTTACGACCTGATGCTGTGCCAACACTTTTCTCACACAGTGTAGTGGTGCATGTCAGAAACGCAGCCCAGAAGAAAGCCCGACGAAGACTGTTGCAAAGAAGCTTGTAGGTTTCTAAGTGTTGTTTACTATTAGTAATCGGAGAATTTGGATCCGATAAGCATGAATACTTACTTCAAATTGATACACTGATTAAATTAGAAACAGTAAAGTGTTGCACAATGGCCATAAAGTTCACTTGCAGCAGCTAACATCTGTGTCAATGACATTATTGGCATGCATGTTTGACCTATGTTTGTGTGTGTGCCTGTAAGGACTATCTGTCTGTCTGTCTGTCTGTGCCAACTTGTTAAGGAAGTCTTTGTGTGGCGTCATGTAGTGAGATGTAGAACAAATGGAGCCTTGCGTGGCTGCCATACAGCTAAATTCTGTATTAATTTGTGATCATTCATTCATACTGTATCTGTAATCAGAATACTTTGCGTCAGTTTGAATATTAATAAATGAAGATTATTAATATAATTGTTGTTATTATCATTATGTTAATTCCATGTATTGATTGTATGGACCTTGTTGTCTCCATGTAAGCTTCAGTTATTTACTTAGATCGAAAGGCACTAATTGGACATGATTATTGTTGTTTCAGTTTCTAAAAAGAACAACACAGCTTTCTCAGACGAGTACCTGACTACATCTGGAAGCTTAGCAAGAGGCACTGCAGGCGCTGCATCCCACTCTGTTACTGCTTCAACATTGCCAGCAGCTGACACAGCTTCTGATTGTTTAAGTTGTCGCACTTTAAACACTCGTATCAAGGGATTGCATAGACAGTTATTAGCGCAAGCTCGTCTCATTGCTGCTCTACGCATTAGGCATAAAGCGGCATAGAGGAAAGTACGTAAAATTTCGAAATCAAAATGTTCTGTTGTCTTTGCTGCTAAGAGATTGTTGAACATTGTGCAAAAGTACGCAGAGGGGTTCTAAGTGGAGCACACTGACTGTAAAAAATGCACTGCAACTGCATTTTGCATGTGGCCCTACTGGCTACCGTGTGCTATTGTCTCAGAAGTATCCGCTGCCATCACTGCTTACTTTGAGACGCAGGATCCAATTTGTAAAATTTGAGAGTGGAATTTAAACAGAAGTTTTTCAATTTCTTGCTATTAATTCTACAGATGGCAGTGTCTTTGCTCCGATTGTGCTAAGCATTATTGAACGCTGTTACGATGTTGGTTTGAATGTTGCTGCTGTTACCTGCGATATGGGCAGTGCTAAGTGCTAACCGGGCAATGTGGAAAAAACTTACCAGTGTAGTTTTTAGATACAATACAATACAATTTCTTGTTAGTTTAAACTTTTATTGCAAATTACTCAATATAAGTATCTTTAATGTAAACAGACATGTACCTATCAGTATGCAGATCAGCTCTTTATTTCACTCTCGTACTGATGGTTTTAAAAATGCAGCAGACCTGCTGTTATTATACTAATTAAAGATTATGACAAATTCACTTAATACAAATGTATACGTGTATAAATATATTTATATATATTTATATACACACTGTTTTGTCTCGCAGAACGTACAGGAACTGCATTCAGCAGTTGTTTAACTGTTTTACAAGTGATTCCATTTTTTTTATTTTACGGCATCATACGAATCTTTATATTTCCATAAATTGTAAAATAACAATTGCCACAATGTAGCACATCTTTACTCTATATCATGGTGGGCTGATGTAATTTTACATCAATATTTTCAGTTGCCATTGGTTCCAAAAAAGGAATGAGTTAAAGTAACTTTTTCCATCAAAAAAGCACTGTATAACAAATGATTATGAAATTAAAATTGTCATCTGATGCACCCCAATTCCCCAGTATCTAACACATCTTTTCAATCATGCTCTTAACATAAACAGCAAACAGAACTATAAAAATAACACCTGAAAGAGTTCCTTCACAGAAGGAAATTGCACCTTTTGTATAAACATTTTTCTCAGGTGTTCATTAAGAGAAACGTCGGATTCTACTGAGTTAATTTTGCACTTCATTAACATAAAGCACATCTGCAATGGTTTCTTGTAGAAGGCTTGTTTTCAGCAGCTCAAGCTGAATCTGTTTCCGCTCAACAATTGTTGGCTTTGTTAAAGTGCTGCTGGAGGAGGCAGCTGGCATTCGACGCTTCGTCGAGAAAAAAATGTTCAGGGCTTAACGACACTGTTTCATATCGAAGATGATTAGTGTCGGAGGCAGAGAACAACCTCACACTCCACGTTTATATTGCGACCGAGCCACCCGCTGTAAAGATCCCCGCCCGGGAATTGAACCCGGGCCGCCGGCGCGGCGAGCGGGCTACAACCCACTCGACACTTATTCGTATATGTGTAACTCTTTTGGGAAGCTATTTTTAGCTCAGCCAATCACGCTTCGAGAAAGATCAACCAATCACAGAAGACATAATGAGAGTATAAGTAATTCGAAGTAAGTAAGGACGTAAGTGCGTACTTTTATTTAAACGCAGTAAGTGAGTTAGTAAGTAAGTAAGTGGTGGGACATCGATTGAGAACAGAAAATTCAATAATCATAGCATGCGGTTACAATATTATGAGAATGTTGCATAACTGTGCATGGATGTTTCTATTATTTATAACGCAGCATGTTACAATTATTATTATTATAAAATTCTATCAATTAATCAGAAAAATCTGGAAGACCACGGCATTAAAGCGCTGGATTGAAATCGACAAGAGATAGCAAGTTTCTGTAGAGTCTCCGGAACATTGGGAAAGACGTCTTCCTAGATGTTTGATGAAATCATGCAAGACCGCTGTCGTTGATTGAACCCAGGTTTGGGACAGTTCACTGTAGGCCTACTTTGCATTCTCTCTGGTGTAAGCACTCAGCATGTTACTTATAACAAATTTTACAAAGGTTTAATGTATAAGTTCAGTTTACATCAGCGCTAGTGTAACCCCCACCAGGCTGGGGAGGCATGCATTAAATGGGTTGTGGTTCAGGAGTACATTTAGCTTTACAGCCTGCTATCGACTGCAATTAATCAAACTCTCGCCGACTTGATGAACTTTATAAGAGATAATTAATTATACCATGCAATGTCAAACACATAATAATAAAACTGACAAGGAGACAGACAAGTTTGTTTGTTTGTGCACTTGTTATAGCGCCCCTTCAAGATCTGTCTACCGAATGACACTGCATCGGAGTTTCACGCCGAAGCGCTGAGCAATTGTGAGTGAAGGACTTGCCCAAGGTCCTTACGCGGCGAGGTGGATTCGAACCTCGAACCTTCCGGTTCCAAGGCAACGACGCCACCACTACACCACCGCACCCCACAACTAAGAAGATAGTACCCATCGTTATACCAGATGGCATCATTCCTCCTCGATTGACACGTGGGTGGAAGAATCTTATTGGTAACAATGAAACTTTTGAGGATTTCAGACCCATTACGGCCTTTACTAAGCATAAGTCTTACTATTAAGAACCTTCGCCAGTTACTGAGATCCACTGATGGAAAGTGTCACATTCCCAGCAACGGGCCATTAAGACCACTGGGTTCTCCAATGGGTTACACGACCGTTATCTCAATTCTGTGTTCCGTGGTAGACATGGTGGGTGGAGTGTGCCAGTGTTTCTTCATTAACATATGATATTGACCATCATCATTTCTATTTCCCTATTCATATCACATAGCTACTATACACAACAAGAACACTTTCTTTAAATTTTTTCCGTTTGCAGTAGACACATTTGCACAAACACTAAAATGTCCACCAAAATAATAATACAAAGCTTTATATAATAATGCATTTTAGTACGAGTTTAATGTTTTATTTATTTGTTTATTGAAAATGTACAATGCAATAGTAATAATAATAATAATATTAATAATCACTCGCAATCACTCGAACACATGCCTTTGTAGCGGTGGCATTGGAGTCCAGCGGTTCCTTGAGTTCAGAGGGACTTGATTTTATGCTGGACCAAGGCGACACAGGACAGACTTGAGACAAGCTACCTGTTCCATAGAATCTCGGTGGCAATCCAACGAGGAAACGCCATCTGTTTTTCATACACATTGCCATTGTAACAATGCTAATAGTGGTAGTAGTAGTAGTAATAATAATAATAATAATAATAGTAAGAATAATAATAATATTAATAACAACAACACCAACAACCACAACAATAACAACAACAGTAACAATAGCAATAACAATAATGTGCATCAGTTGTCCACACATCTTAGAGATGATTTGCAGTTGGCCAATGCATATTAATATTAATAATAGCAATAACATACTATTGCAACTGTAAATCATCACAAATAACAAAGGATTAGAGAAATCGGAAACATTATAATAAACAGTCAGAATACTAACATACTAATATACAAAGTGCCTAATTGCTGCAAGAGAAATGCAGGTATAAATGCCAAAAGTTAATCAACATTAAAGCAACAGGTGATACGGGTGCAAAGAACAACATATTTACTCAATCCATGAGTATTAAACGAGTGAAATTGAGCCACTGTCATAAAGTAATTTATAAATAAGGGTGGGTAGGAGTAAGAGATCATTTCCAAATTTGTGCGTAAGGACTACAATACACAAATAGCACATGAATGTAACTTTTACAGGCATTTGTACATTGACCATGGAAGTGGTTTCACCATCCATAAGGGAGTAAGGGACTTCCCAGGATGCTTTCACAATAAGTCAGTGTCTTCAGTTTTCGCTTTCTAGAAGTAGTGGGAGTCTCAAGACATTCGGACAAGTCTATGTCACTTGGCTGCACAGCCCCAACTGTCTTATCAGATGCTGCAGAATCTGATGCTGCACTCGCCTGAAAAATAACAAAACAGCGTATCTGAATGCAGAGGCAAACACAAAGACTTGCTCTGTGCTAAGATGGCTAGTAAGAATTGGATAAAGGTGCAAAGGTTTCAAATTACCCCCTCCTAAACATTTCCCTACCTCATCCCACTTCGTGGTTTGTTATCAATATTTTATTCGAAACAAAATAACAGCCTCGAAGCCATTTCTCCACCAGGTCGCAGAATTGTATAGTAATATTTCAATATTTATGCACTACAAACTTCGACAATGGGGAACATCTCTCAAACCTCTCAGCTTGTTGAGTAGAGTTTTGAAACTTCAACTTGATACTACGGAATAAATGTAGCTATCAAGAAAGGAAGAGCCAGGAGATCTCTCACAATGCCAAAAGCACCTTACGAACTATGAAGTGAAAATAGACAATAATTATTGCAACAATCATGTAGTGAAGGGTCACAAAATCAATTTTGTTGTTGGGGTCGTCAGAACGTTGTAAATGTTACAAAGGGGTCGCAGCACTAAAAAGGTTGAGAACCGCTGGCCTAAGTCAAGGACTCACCCGTGGAGATGTAACAATTTCTCGATGCATCCTATCCACAAGCATACTGCGTTGTCTTTCTCGTGCTGTCATGCAGCGATTGTGCTCATCGTTTGTCACTTCTTGTGACATTCTTTATTAATTAATTAATAATACAACTTTTATTTAAGAAATGGTTCGATCGACGTGAACGAAAGTTGATAGTGACTTTTCACGCTATTATTATTGTCTTATGTGATTTGTGGCGTTTTCTCGAAGCGTGATTGGCTGAGCTAAAAATAGCTTCCCAAAAGAGTTACACATATACGAATAAGTCCCACTCGACCACGCAGGATCTTCGTCGAGAAGAACCTCTGCTTTTCAATGCTTTTGTTGTGTGGCTCTCCGAGGTATAGGTTTCAAAAATAAGATGGAGTGGTCATTTTATACGGGAAATCATAATTAATTTTTTTAAAATTCTCGTTGTTATTTTATTGAATTGACTAATTCATGTATATGAAAGTTGCAAATTATAGAATTAGACTATGCACTGTGATGATGTAGCACTCTGAAAAATAATAAAATTGCTTGGAATTATGAAGTGCTTGATTTTGGACATAAGCGCTTGATTTGATATAAGCCTGGGCCTGTAGCCTGTAGCACCTTAACAAATGGTGTCTGTAACGCAGCTTCTTTGTGGCACTGAGATATTTGCGCATTTAGACACATATTATACCAAAATAAATTACACACTAAACACATAATATAATTATAATGGCATAGAACGTCAATGTTCCCCAGATGACACTACCAACCGATTACCGAAATATTAAATAGGTCGGTTCATGGCCGGCTACTCGATCTGGTCATTGCCTTAACTGGTTGAGATTTGAAGAGATTTGAGTTTCCATTCACATTTCAACGTCATATGCCGAGTTTAAGAAAATGAAGTCGCTGACATTTCATACTCATGGGCATTGGGTGTTTCAATAATACAGATATTATAGGTTAAAAGACAGCTCTTCCTCAAGAGTAAAAAGAGCCGCTACACTCGGTAGATGACGACATTGTTCGGAGTAGGGCAGAAATTTCGTTCGTGAATTTGTTTTATCTGCACACCTAACCAACTTTGTACGGAAGCCCATGGGTGACATGCGATTGTTTTTATTTATCTAGTGGCCACTAGATACTATCTAGTGGCCACTAGATAAATAAATCTATGTAATGTGACTATTATTGTTCTGTTTGCTTACGATGGGTTTTCCCAACGGTACGCATCTTTGCGCGTCACTACGGCAGACGAGTTCGAAATATTAGAGCAGTTTTTATCCTCCAGAGGCGTATCGCAAGAAGTAACACGAAAGTTAAGAGATGAAAATGTAAGTGCTTTATTTTAACAGTTGAAAAATTTAATTGTTTCAGCATGTCACTGCCTTAATTTGTTTATAATAGTGCGTGTACCAGAAGCCTGTCTGAGCAGTTAGCGGTATAAGCCTATGCTACTACCATTGTTCTGTTTCTTTGTGCAGCGCCCATTCATGTTTATGCAATAGTGTTACAATTGGAAACGGTGCAACATGAAAAGATAGCCTACTGCTTAAATACACCGACGAAACGTTTGCATATACTATCATAGAATCCTGCCAATATAAAACAGTTCATTATTATTAGTTTGACCTAGTTAGTGTAGCCTGCTTGCGACAGCCTATGACTAACTCTGCACTGCCTGCAGGCGACTGATTAATGATTATGGTGTCTTCACTGCTGTTCTAAATGTTACGGGGGTCTTGTCGTGTACAAGCTGCTCCAATCAGGGAAGGAAACAACCATTGCCCTCTTCCCATTTATAGGTAGAATACTGTGCTCCTATTGCTTTAGCATTTGTCCCGAAATTCCTTCATTCAATCTCAAATTTATATAGCGCTTCTTCAAGGGCTACACAGAATTGCGCCACACTCTTCCTCTGGGAGCTACGTCTGATGTCATATAAGCAATGGACAAATATTGAAAGAAATAGATCTAATTAATAAATTGTCAATCTTCTTGTCTTTTTTGTCATAGGTAGGCCTTGAGGTGCTGTTGGTCATGTCTGACGATGACCTGCAAAGACTTGGAATTTTGCGGTACGGCGATCGTGTTGCGCTTCGTGTCTTCTGTCAGTGCAAGCATGACACAAATGCAGCGTCGACTCGGGCATGTGAAAGAGGATATGTGGTCTACCGAATGGCACATTTGCATTTCTTGAGGGCCGAATATGATGCGAATTCCACACCTCCTTCACTTGGTCTAGTTCATCCTGCAGTGAAAATACAGAAAGTGACAGTGAACTGAATATACGTGAAGGACATTGACAATATTGAGTGTGATGCAGACAAGATGACAATACTGTATAAATTGCATTTCAGAGGTTGCCTTAATAAGCCACAGCATAAACTGGAATAGAGAAATTAAAAAGTTCTTGCAGTTTTATTATGCAGTGTTTTCAGTAGCGGTATATATATGCCAAATGCACTTTATACAATTGGCAACAGTTTACATATTGATATTGTTATAATTGTACACTACAATCTTCATACATGGTTGATTATGGTTGTACTGTGCATGACATGTTTTTAATGTGGTTTACATTATTATGTTTATGGAACATTATGAGTGAAACAGGGTGTGATGGAAATGCTGTAAACCTAATTCAGATATAAATCAATGTTCAACATAGCATGTTATAATTAAAGGCTTTGGCAAAGACAAAATGCACATGCGCGCACATACAACCAACCAGATATGTGTATGTATATATGCACATCAATTATGTGTATGTTTTGTTTGTTTCTTTGTGCACTTGTTATAGCGCCCCTTGAAGCTCACTACGCAGAAGCGCTCCCGACTACAGAGCGGACACTGCATCGCAGTTTCACGCCAAAGTGCTGAGCAATTGCGAGTGAAGGACCTGCCCAAGGTCCCTATGCGGTGACTTCAGGTGGATTCGAACCTGCAACCCTTCGGCTGAAAGGCGACGAACATACCACTACACCACATATATCCTGTGTGTGTATATATATATAGTGTATATACATGTATATGGATAGATATATGCACAGTTGCACACATGTAATATTATTATGGTAGGTAGACAAGATTGATTTAAACAGTGTGTGATGGTGCACAAATACTGGTAAAGGAATCTAGCAGAATGTGTTAGGGCCTAACACATTCTGCTAGATTCCTTTAGGCCTACAAGTATTTGTGCATCTACAGTTAGGGATATGAATGGATGTCAGATAGGCCTACGAATTTGGAAATATTTCGTTTGGCTGGAATTATTCATATCAAATGTAAAGTGATGTATTTCACAACAACCACACGTTGTGAACAGTGTTAATAGTATGATAATAGTGTTCACATGTGTTAAAATAATAAGCAAATAATAGACAACATTGAATCATAGAAACAGACAATTAATTAGGCTAGTAAGGCACTGATTACAACTGGTTCAACATGTAGAAGTGTTAATAACAGACTAATAACGCCTCAGATTCACATTTTGGTGTGAACTTGCACACTTATAAATTTATTTAATAAAAATAATATTAATAAATAGAACTAAACTATTTTACACTGAAGACAGGCAGAGTAGTCTGCATAAGCTTCAAATGACATACCTGAATTTTACCCATGAAGCAAAACTGAATGAGAGACTTGTCCATGAAACTTCCATCAAATGAAGCATCATCCACGAGTGTCAGATCTAAAAGTTGTCATCCAGTAGTTGGCACACTGACGACGAAGGATGTTCTACCAAGATTCTATTCTTTAGTTTGCTGTACTAGCTCCTTCTAAGTAACTTTGGCAAGTAGGCCCATTAGTTTCATCTCTATGAAAGTATCGTTGAATGTCTCGCATTATGACATTCTCAGTGCCAAAGTCACCTCTCAAAGTTTTTGGACAACCTTGGTGTTCACGAACTGTTTGAAGAAAATATCCAGCAATAATGCGTGGGTCATTGTTAGTTTTATAAGCATTTAGCCACATTATTCTCCTGGAATAGCCATCAATGCAGGCACTGATGCAAATTCCATATGGCTTCAGCTTGTCGTAACCATCAACATGCCATATGAAGTTCGGACCTTTACTGTAGTAGGATCGCCGATCAAAACGGCGCTTTCTTCTCAATTGCACACCACTCGGGTCAAGCACTGAACAAATTATACGAACTGTCTCTCTACTGCAGCTTAAATTATTGAGGAGGCATTTCTGGTGCATCCACCGATAACCTTGCAACTGACCAGATCCACCCAATTGCTGCCCAATGAATGAAACGACCTCAGTGATATCACTGTCACCACGTTGGCGGCTACAGTTCAGCGACTTTAAAATGCGCTTTAAATGCCGCAGACTAACGCTGACACCGTGACGCACGTACAAGGCCGACACAATATCCATGTACTTCATGCCATATTCGAAATAATGTACGGATGAAAGGACTGCATTCCGTAAAAGCGCTACGAAAACTGTAACCGGTTGCGGTCTGTCAGCCGAATGATTATAACCTCGCTGTAATTAGGCCTACGCCATTGTAGCTGTCAAATTAAACCCTTGCAGTTTATAGGACAAACTGACGATTGTTTGTTTGTTTACATTTGATTCACAACAATACCCTGCTGCTATAAATAGAACTACAGCATAGATTTATTTATCTAGTGGCCACTAGATACTATCTAGTGGCCACTAGATAATTATCTATTGGCCACTAGATACTATCTAGTGCGCACTCGATACTATCTAGTGGCCACTAGATAATTATCTAGTGGCCACTAGATACTATCTAGTGGCCACTAGATAGTCTAGTGGCCACTAGATAGTATCTAGTGGCCACTAGATAAATAAAAACAATCGCATGTCACCTATGGGCTTCCCTAACTTTGCTATGATAAATACACTCTTAAGGTGAGAATTGCGGGGGCTTGGAAACCCCCGGTCTTTCTTAGAGCCCTTTAGTAATGTCTACTCTTCTTCCTCCTTAGGGATGTCATCTCTGAAGAGGGGTGGCGTTTTCCTCAATGTGAGAATTGTGGAAAAATAACTGAGGGTGCTGGACTATGATCTACCTGGGATGGGGTGTGGAAAATAGACTTTACTATGGAGCCCTAGTAAAGACTGGATGGGTTGAAACCACCAACCTCATCTGCAATAATACACTGAAGAATAAATATTATTGTTGTTATTATTTTTATTATTGTTTATTTTTTGCCCCGAGGTACATATTATTGTTATCATCATCACCATCACCATCACCATCACCATCATCACCATCATCATCATCATCAATCGATAAGTGAAACTGCAGGGAGTTATATTTACCGGTACTAGAAAAAGCAATGCGCCAAAACTAAGTGGCATTAAAGTAGCAACAGAGCTCATTGGAATAGACAGATAGAAAGAAAGATAGACAGATAGCCTACAGGGCAGAATTTATTTTGTCATATAGGCCTAGCAGGCTTGGCCTATAGTTCATATTTTAAAACCAGTAGGAGCACAGACCTAATTAAACCTGTTGGAACACAGAGAAACATTGTTACAAATATTTTATTGCCGAACGTTCACAGCACTTTCTGCATTATAATTATATTGCGCCTACATGTAACGAGAAAATCTTATTTAACGCAGTTAAGAAGCAACTCCTAAGCAACAAGTTGTGCTAAGATATGTACCTTTCATAGAGCATCTATACACTGTACGTAAGTTATAGGCTATCTTTAACTCATGTAAATTACTTAACCGGAAAACAGCATTTTGTTACTCACATGGTTTCAAGTAGGTTCCTTTTAAAGGCGATTAGATTTCAATATCAACATGCACAACTACCCGGTACAATAAAATATAATTAATGATCGAAGGAACATTTGATAAAAAAACTGAATTGATAATATTTCGTCCAGTGTGAGAATTGTGGAAAAATAACTGGGGGGTTAGGGGGTTGGACCATTATCCACTTAGAATTTGGGTGTAAAAACAGACTCTACTACATGGGGCTCTAAGAAAGGCTGGGGGTTGAAACCCCCAACAGTGGCGGCGCCAGGATTTAAGTTTTGGGGCTGAATTAACTCGCGCAGGAAATTACCAAAAATGTCTGACGATCTTTTTTTTAGTCATTTGACTAATTTTTTTTGGGAGGGGGGGGGCTGATGATGAAAATATTTCATTTTTACATGTAAAAATCCGGATGGCCTTTTTAGGGGCTTAATTAGCCACCTAGCCCCCTGGCGCCACTACTACCCCCAACCTTCGGCAATTCTCACCCTGACATTGTCTAATCAATGGCAAAAAGAGAATGGCAAAAAGAGGACAGCCTATCGTTATATTTACAGCATATCTAAGAGAATTCCAATAGGCGCACTATAAACTCAGACACCATTAGAGACATACATGAGCGGAGTTTGGTTTCCGTTCTTAGGAGGGCTAACCCAGAGTCGGGGCCTTCTTAGGGGGGGGGGGCTAACCCCGAAAAAGGATACCATTTTCATGGTAAAAAAGTTGAATCTGGGCCTTCTTTTTTTAAAGGCATAGCCCCTGATAAACTCCGCCCATGGAGACATATAATTATTGCATAGGGCCTACATAATGAAATTCAAAGACTTCTTCCATATAATCCTCGATATTAGCAAAATCTGCCTAGATAACAGCAACGTTGGCCAAAGCCTACACAAAAATGTTCCACCGGTTCGTTCAAAAGACTATACGGTACGGATAGGCCTAAATAAAAAATAAAAATTGCATCGGCACAAAATTGCTTTTGAGCCTGTGAAGAGTTTTTCAAGTTCAACCTCAAAACAAAAAAACGAGAGACAAAGAGTCTAAGTACAAACAGTTATTGTTCAAGTAACAAACTCTGTTAAGACGAGCGAAAAACAATCTCTTATATAGGGCCTATATCCGCGAACAGACGAAAACGTTTCCATTATAAAAGCGACAGTGCAGTATTGCTTTTGGCCAGTGTTTCTCGCGCATGCGCCACTAAAACTTCCAGCGCATGCCGTCACCGAGCTGCCGGGTAATGACGTCACCGAGCTGCCAGTCTATGGCGTCACCGGAAATCGTTCCTCTATGAAGATTCCCGCATTCGTGAAGAACTATATCAGCGTGAAGAACTTGTCTATAACTTATACATAATATATAAAATATCCCGAAGATCTTCAGCCGGGAAAAACAGTCACTGTTGCGGTCAGAAAACTTCATCACATCCAGCTATTCATGATGAACGTCAGATGCGTTCCATATGGGGGTCCGACTTTAGCTCCTTATGCAGGGCTGGCGAGAGAAATTCCTGGGCCCAAAAGGCAGAGCAGTCACGGGCTCATAAATTACCGTGATTCTTAATGAGAAACAAATTTTTCGAAACGATTTGAAGTGATAAAATTGCAGGCAGAAATGCGACCTGCAATTTTATATTATTTTACATATAAATTATGTTTTTATTCAGTTATTATCTGAAGTTTAAACTGATCATGGTCAATTCTCTGCAATGGTATAATTTTTTAAAAGGCATGAATCATAAACTATAAGTAGACAAGGCCTCTAAACGTCGCCGGCCGGCCTCTGGGAATTTGTCCTCTGCCTCCCTCTCTCGACGGCCCTGTCCAATTGGGGGGGGGGGAGCATTAAGGAGGGGCAAGGGGTTTCAGCTGGATGGTATTGCCTGCGACGTAACCCTCCAGCGGGTCGAGATGACGATAATAAGAGCAGCGGCAGACATCAGGAACATTATGATGACGATTAACGCAGGCGGAACGATTCTCAGCGGATGAAACTTCGAAATTGCTCCGAGCATCTCACGTATGGTAACTTTCAACGAACGCTGTAGCAAGAGTCGAAGCAGCGTAACGAACCACGTCAGGACACGCATCAGTAGTTCTCTGCAATCGAAAGAAAAATACATTCGTTTGGATCATCCGTTTCAAAATTGTTTAGTACTGGTGCATGGGTAAAACGACAAGTGGTAGACCGAGGATGGTGCTATTGGACTGGATGGCGAAGGAGGACTGTGTACAGCAAATTGAGGAAGAGAGGTAGAAATTGTGGCGAATGGCGCCATTGGATGTAAGCTTACGAACCTACCTAGAAAGGCAGAGAATCAAAGAAGAAGCAGACTCCTAATGCAGGATCTGGAGCGCTTCAGAGTAGATACCATGAAGGAACAGGGTGAGAGTTTCCGGGGGTTGTAGGGTTCAGCCCCTTATTTTTTTCTCAAAAGATGGTCCTCATTGCACACCACAAACTCACATAAATCAACGTCTGAACTTGGCTAGTTTTCTACAATTTTCATACTGTGAAAGGGCGCTATATAAATCATCGTGATGAATAACTGAATGTAGTGGTTAGCCTGAGAGGAAGGTCATTTCAAATGGAGGGCCCAGTCATCAAACCGTATTCATTTTAGCAGATAAAGTGAGAAATCTGTACAGTAGTAAGTAGGCCAGGGGCCGGTGTGAGGACAGTTTGCCCTCAATGACCCCATGAGTCATCAGGCCAAAGGTCAAGGTAACTGCACTCATACCGGCACTTACCCTACTACTCTTTATAACCACTACCTGTGAAGAGACGAACTGGTTTCCTTTCTCTGGTCGAAACCGGAGTCAGAAGAAAGGTCAACGCGTCCATCGTCCTTTGATGTACCGCCGCCGCTGATTCTGTTTGATACGCTGCCCCTGTGAGAAATTGCGAACCTACGCTTTCTCACATCATCCGCACTTAATCGTCTGTCGCCGCCGTTCGTTGCCGCTTGGTTGGGACTGTACCGCCTATTTCAGAAACGGTAAATAGTCAGCATAATTATTCTTTTTTATTTAGTTATTAAGTTTTTAATTAAATGGGCGCATGCGCAAAGTCTTTGACCATACCAGGAGAAAACGTTTGACTACAGTAGAGTAAGAAGTGACGGTTCTGGCATAATCTGGGCCACTTACTGACCATGAATTTGAAAGAGTATAGTTTATGAGAAACATCATGGTTTCAAGAATAGGAGTTACACGAACACAAATGGTTTAAAATAAGAGTTTTGTGGCACGAAAATAGAAGATTAGGGTACGCAATGAACCTCACTCAACGAACAACTACTACAACGACTAAATCGTCAAAATGACAACTACTACAACAATGACTACAGAATCATGTTGGCGTCAGAGGTTAAGGTCGTTGGGTTTGGGTCCTGGAATCCGGGGCCCTGGGTCCACCGGAAATGCCATCGACCGAAAGTATCCCAACGGAGGCATAAAGAGGATGTGAAACATGGTCACCTGTTCACCGGGGGAGGTTTACTGGAACCTCTTGAAGCGATGGTATCGTCATCATCATCAGGGCAGCTATTCTCCTGGAAATCATTACTAAACAACATTGATGATGAAGTAGGAAGTGGAGGAGTTGCAGCAGCAGGTGATGATGAATAAAGACTTTCCTGTTGACACACACACACACATAAACAAGTCATTCAACGTCTATTCAACTTATAGCATGGTGCTTATTCATAATAAGGCGTCATTTCTGACGGCGCTAAATATAAAAGTCTTAAGATTGCATTGTATTAAAGCGATTTATGGCTAGGCAAACTGGAACCCCATAACAACAACAACAACAACAATAATAATAATAATAATATTAATAATAATAATAACCTTTGTGAATTGAACTACTTCGGTTAATTTCATTATAATAATAATAATAATAATAATAATAATAATAATAACATTTTACTCCTGAATAATTTTTAGCAATTATGAGAGATTATTGATACTCGGGTAAAGATTCTACTACTGCTGCTGCTGCTGCTACTGCTGCTGCTGCTGCTGCTGCTACTACATGTACTACTACTACTACTACTACTACTACTACTACTACTACTACTACTACTACTACTACTACTACTACTACTACTACTACTACTACTACTACTACTACTACTACTACTACTACTACAACTACTACTACTACTACTACTACTACTACTAATAATAATAATATAATAAATAATACTATTACCACAATGCCCTATAACATGATTCCCGAAAATAGCTAGAATGAGATGCACACAATAAATTCACCTTCATTCTGTAATATCGTACTACTTAATGGTACTTAACAATGATATTCTGCCAAATTGTGAAAATATGATTTTGATGGGATCTATAAGGGTCACACATAATTATGAATGTTGCTAGACAAACTTTAGACAGACAGACAGACAGAAGAACGAACAGAAAGACATACATAAATGCTGACAAGAAAGACAGACAAGCAGAACGACAAACAAGAAGGAGAAAAATACAGACTGATATGAAATAAATGCAGATAGACAAACATAATTATAGACAGTCAGATATGTAGACAGACTGAGAGACTACTGCCGCAGTGTGAAAGACGAGAAGAGAGGGAGGGAGCGGGGGAACGAGACCCCGAAACAGCTAATGGGAGGAGAGAGTAATGTGGTTTCAAATGCCACGGTATACATCACTTTCATTAAGATGTCGGTCTTGAATTATGGCCATGGTATTCTAGGACGAACAACGCTATAAATTAACCTCTAGACTCTAGACTCTAGACTCTAGAGTGGTTTGTCGTCTATTTTAGGGTGACATTGGCACGACGTAATGTCTCACCGCTTCCCATTTTAGGGGACATTTCCCCATAAATCTTGTTTCCCTGCACAAATCCTTCACAGACCAATGCCTCTTCTTCCCCTTTACCCCTTCGCAATTTCCATTATAAGCATCATCCACCAGAGACTTCCAACTATCAACCTCTTTGAATCTTGACCTGGAAATGATTTTGACCTAACCTACCTAAAAATTTTGTTTTGACTAAGCGCCTGTGAATAAGCCGGTCCAGCGACTTCAATTTTTTGTGTGGTTGTACATGCAGAGTGCTGCGTACACAACTGTACACCACGATAACGATTGACCATCTGAAAGTTCGCCGTATACCACGCACACGCGTATACCACGCTAATAACCAACTTCCCCGTGACGTCTTCACTCTAATCTCTGATGTGTGAAAGACTTGTACTTACTGACACTGGCAGGGATGTGTTCCTCAGCAACTTTGGGTTTTTAGCCATTAACGCTAGGCTGATTCTGCGTAGACTGCCCTGAAAACATATTTCCGGTAGTTTCTCAAACGTTAAGTCAACATTTATTCGATAAAAGAATGCAATGCACCTTAACGGCCTCTTAAACTGAAAAACAAGACCAAAGATAGATATTTCCAGTTTCCTTGAACTGTTTCTCACCGGACCACATCCGTGGAATTTACTACCACCAGCTTTGCGTGTAATATATATATATATATATATATATATTATATATGTGTACATATATACACACACATATATATATACATACATACATACATACATACATACATACATAGTGACTGTATATATATATACGATATTTTTATATGTGCATACATTCATACATGCATGCACATATGCACACAGGCACATGCGCATAATGAACACATGCAGACATCCATCCATACAAATTTGTACAAACATAGACACATTTGATAAGTGTCAATTTTCCAGGAGGGGGGGAGAGTGCCACCTCTTGCCCCCTATGTGCGAGCGCCCATGCTTACATCACTATCAAATCTGGTTTCCGATAAATCACACTGAAGAGTATGGGCCCTAATTGCAGGTTTGCACCAATTTGCACTGAACATAATCCCACTCTGCATGAGAAAAATCCCGCGTGAATTTTGGTTAGAGTTTGCGATCATTCAAGTTTTTTTAAACTGCCAACCATCTCGCATAAATAAAAGCCTATATATATTTTTTCCATGATCAGTCCCACGGACAAGAGAATTTTTGCAGAATGACTCTTCTGCTATTCGTCTACTCAGCACTAGATCACAATCATGCAAAATCAAAGGAAAAATGTATAAACAAATAGTTCACGACAAAATATTACTTGATTATAGCCTAACGAGACAGACATACAGACACAGACAGACAGACGGACAGACAAAAACATGCAGATAGATACAGAGACGGAGAGATAAAGACAGTCACAGAGTTTGACAGACAGACAGAGAGACAAATATTTAAACAGTGGGAGGTGTAACAGGAAGTTGGAAGACAGAGGTAGACTAGGATAGAAAATCGTGCGCAAAAAGTTATCTATGGTCGTTGGTTTCCGCGTAGGCTAAAGAAAGATATACGTGGCAGTAGTTGTAAACACTTGAATGAATAGGGTATACACAACATAAATTTTAACAAGT
Source organism: Lumbricus rubellus (assembly GCA_945859605.1). Lineage (NCBI taxonomy): Eukaryota > Metazoa > Annelida > Clitellata > Crassiclitellata > Lumbricidae > Lumbricus > Lumbricus rubellus. Next base: position 7,132,205 of record OX243817.1, on the reverse strand, counting down.
AGATTGGTCTTTGTTCTCATAAGTTTACGTGCCAAAGGAAAAACTAAGCACACAAGATTAATCGTGTAAGCAAATGAAACAGATAAAAATAGCAACAAATAAAATAATAGATTAACAAAACAAATAAAAACAACAAATATTTAAAAAAAATTTCAATAGTAAATTCAGATTCAAGCTGACATTCATAGAGCGAAACTCATAAACTTTCAAGACAAAAGCTCATCAGGGCTGCATAACTCCAGTTTAATTCTACATAACCTTTTCGTGCACAATCCCTTGAAGAACTTCAACATAATTAAACGAAGAGAATTTTAAAAACCCAGCTGACAACGACAATATCCAAAAAAATACTCAATGTAGAGAGTTTAATGCCATTGTCGAAAAAAATAAAATTCGACAAAATTCGTAATATACAGAGAGACTTATGAGTAACTGACAAAGTCAAAACTCAATGATACAACAACAAGATCTGATGCTACAGCGTCCAATGCAATGTTCCTTGTGATGGCCTTACTTCTTATTCTTCGTCGAAGGACTCTTGTCTGTACTTCCTTATTACCACCGGAATTATTCAATTCCTTGATTTATGTGGCGGCATTAAACAGGGAACACCAGGCAAACATTGTGCAGAAGCAAAATAAGGTATTGCAGCATTGACCGATTATAAGGTTTAAGGTAAGGAATGATAAGGTAGAAAGGTACAGTAGTGCAAAGGTTAGGTAAGTTAAGGGCTCAAGACAGAATATAGTGTAAAAAAGTGAAAGTGCGTTAAAATTAAGGACTAAGTAGGCTGTTGGACCGTTGGTCCAGGTATACAGCTGGTACAGATAAGATAAAATGTAGATATGGCACTGAAAAGTGAGGGGAGGCAAAGTAAGGGTATGAAAAGTTAAGATGAAGGGCATTGCATGATAGGCAGATAAGATATGATGCAATAAGATAAAGCTTCGAGTCTACGTGAAATCGGATTAGTGTAAATATTTTGTCTATTTTAACTTGCATGTCTACTGTGCAGCTTGGTTTCGAGTTTCTAGGATCTATTGAATTTGACCTAGCTCCCTTTCCAACGAATACCGAGTTCCCGACTACGATTTCACCTTAAACTACAATCAAGTGATGTCTCAGGCAGTAGAATATGGGCGCTATAGAAATCGCTAGATCCGTTTAGGCATTGTAAACTAACATAATTATTAAAACATAGTGACATTGAATATTAAAAGGTCTCTTTCAATTATAGCTCTTTCAGGATAAAAGTCCAAAAACTGTATTTATTACCAAAAACGCACAAACTGCATTATACTAATTGGATAATAGGTATTTAAAAATAAAGACAGGAGAAGGCCCAATTATGGGCTCTTGAATACTGAATAATTATGACATTTTCAGCTGACTAAATGCAACTGTCAGCAGTTTTTTAAACTCACCTTGCCGGGTCCAATTGCTCCAAAGTTTGCTCTGTCGACGACCTTACTGCTGCCTGGAAGAAAGATTGATTCCAACAGTTAATCCCTAATGTCAATGTTGATGACTTGCAGCATAGGCCCGTTAATAGTACAAGAGATAAATATAAGAAAGACTTATTCTGTATAGGTGGAGCTGTACGTGTCTGCTGAAGGTTCATCTAGATTCTAGAAGGGTGCAAGATGGGTGCTGTCGTTTAGCCGAGCAAGGGAAATGCTTCGGTTACTAAAGATATTTATAGGGGAATAATGGATGTGGGACGATAGTTTGAGAGGTTTGTTATCTTTTAAAAATAAACTTTTTGATACATGGATGTATACATACGTGCACATACATGTATACAAAATAGTATATGAATAATTAGTGGCTTGTATACACCGCACGCTTACCTGGTGTCTCCGTCCCATCTTGACTGCCATCATTGAGAGATTGTCTACGAAAGAAACGAGCAAAAATTATATATTAAGTAACGGCATTAATAATTAAGTATCAAGTACTAACTATAATTGCTTGTGCAACGACGAGTAAGCCTATTATACGATCTGCGATTGGAGATTATTATTGCTTCCCATGCCTCTGGTTTGCCACAGTTAGTTAGTGAGTTCGAGCGTAGTCTTAATTGTATGAATAATAGTCGGGTTGGGAGCATCACTGGTGAATTTCTTGTAGAGGGGTTATTTAAACAAAGCACAGTTACAATTGCATTTCCGACTACGATAACAGTAAGGGTTGCAGTTACAAATACAATTGCGATCATTATACGATAACAACACAATTACAAGGCTGTAGCCTACGTATCATATGGCGACAGGCATAGGCGTACGGGAGATTTCAGCAGTGGGGGGGGGGGGGCAAAGATTGAACTTCTGCCCGAAAAATATATCCATCAAAAAAAGTTGACGACCTTTTTTTAGTCGTTCGGGTCTGTGTTTGCCCGAAAAATGGCGACAGGGCCAAAGTATTATATATGAACAAAGAGCAGAAAGAGACAAAATAACTTTGACCAGACGAGTGTATAGGCTAACTGTATATTATGGTTTGTAATGTGCTGGTTTAGGCCTATCCTGTATATACCTTCTTCCACAGAATCTTAGCGTCTATCTCTCCTCTAATCCTCTAAGTCCGTCTCTCACCTGGCTTCCTGCAGCTCTCTGTGTTCCGTCTGGTAAGTTCGTCTCAGATTCTCCACGTGTTCTAGCATCGTATCAATGACTTGACTGACACGCAACTCCTGCTCGCAAAGAAACAAGGCATGTCTTTGCATTCAGACGCACCGATTGTTTAGGAGTAACAATTCCGCTACATGTAATGTAAATACCATATCTCAACAAACAGCTGAGAGACGTCAGTAACCATCATGTGTAAGCGTTTCATGGCATCCTTGCAGGCAAAAAATAAGGGTCTTATAAGAGCCCATGTAGGACTATGTGTCCATTGGTATCCATAAAGTGCCACTTAAAAACTGATGATGATGATGATGATGATGATGATAATAATGATGATGATGATTATGATGATGGTTGTAGTGGTGGTGATGATATGGTGATGTTGGTGTTAATGATGATTATTATGATGACGTTGTTAATGATGAGGATGAGGATGATGATGATGATGATGATGATGATGATGATGACGATGATGATGACGACGACGACGACAACGACGACGACGACGATGATGATGATGATGATAATGACGATGATCATGGCAATAATAACAGCGACAACAACAACAATAATAGCAATGAGAATAACCTGCTGGACGGCTCCATGAACTTCCGCTCGACTCGACATGCGTGTGATGGATTTCTCAAGCACATCAAAGTGCGTCTGGATTTTCGTGAAGACATGAGGAGGCGATGATGTACAACCGGTGCAAGATTGATTGAGAACCTGATGTGTTGTCAAAAGATAACTGATGATGATTAGATACATGACATTGTAATGCTATAATGTACAGCAATAATATTGCACGTGGAAAACATCAATAATGCTGCTCACGCAATCATACAATCATTCGTTTGTTCGTTCATTCATACGTTCATTCATACGTTCATTCATTCGTTCATTCGTTTGTTCGTTCGTTCATTCGTTCCTTCGTTCGTTCCTTCGTTCATTCATTCGTTCCTTCGTTCGTTCTTTCGTTCGTTTATTCATCCTTATTTCCGTCCAATCATCATAATCCATACATTCATCCACCTATTCGCTCATTAATGCGCTTTTTCATTCATTCGTTCATTTGTTCGTTCATTCATTCGTTAGTTCGTTCGTTCATTTATTCATTCATTCACAATCCCAGCCATTTATTCACCCATCCACCCAACCATCCATGGATGGATGGGTGAATGGATTGATGAATTGGTGGATGGACTCACACATGCAGTAGGTCTTTGACTGAATTCCTCGGTTTGCACCTACATGTATGCAGGCTATTTATATTACTCTTACTTTTAGTCGTTCATTAGCGTATTTCGTGCGTTGTTTCAACATTAAGCTTTTTAATTATTTTGTAGGGTGTGAAGGAACATGCTTCATCCAGATTCCTCGCATGCCAAAGAACTCTATACGCAGTCTATTTTTAGATCCAAGTTTTGTCTCTCACTCACAACAACAACAACAGCAACAGCCATTTAATTCGGGGTGTGCACCCAAACCAAAACTGTCCGCATTCAGTTGTTTTGACAGCAGCCAGCCTTTGCCAAAGTCTGCAACGCCATTAATTAATTTCTGCATCTTGATAGACGACTGCAAACTTCAGGGAAATCTATTCACAGCCGTGTTGCAACTGTGAGTATCATTGATGGAAGTTAGAACCAGCAAAGGTTGTTTGAAGGAGGAGATGCAACAACAACCCTATAATAGCTCTTTTTCTATATCCCCTCAGTTAAGTAACTGAAAAGATTTCGCGGATCGTGGTCATGTAACTCACGACTAGTAAAGATTACTGTCTCTTTTCGCTGCCTCAAGACCACTTTACTGTCTCTTTGTCTCTTGCACTGGGAGCGCCTCTGAATAGTATGCACTGCGAGAGGCGCTATATAAATCTACATATACAGTACAACGTATTTATTATACAATCCTATGAGACGTCAGTTGCCTTTTAGTATCACCGCGGGGTGACTGGGAGCCTCTTTGAGTCTGCTTTTTAAAGGGGCGCTATGTAAAACATTTTAATGGACGAATGAATCGGGTGATGGTAGGCTTACACTCTACTCGACCTGGAACACCATAGACTACTCTTACGGACAACTCATTTGACTCAACGCAGTGCTCGTGAATAAGCTGGTGCCCCACGCTTGGCTTTCGAGTAGCGCTTTAGAAGTTTGGAGATTACGATTACGATTACTGAGTATACTGAGTGACGGATGGACATTGGACACCCGCCTTGATTCCGTCCTTGAGGCTTTCCAGTTCCTTGTGAATGTTCTGTTCGGCGACATCTCTTGCTCGAAGGTGAAGTTCGATTCGTTTGCTGAGAGTCTCTCGATCTGTTTTGAAAGCCAACGCAAGACTCGTGAACTTCTCCTACAATGACAGCACAAACACAAATGTATTAAAATTTAAAATCATTGAAATCACACTGTCAGATGCAAAACATGCGAACATAGTTTCTGTAGGGATCACATGACCCGTTTTCCTTATCTATCGCCAGTCTGTGGAACGATAATTAATTAGGGAGACTGGATACATAAATAACAGATGCTGTAAACACGGTTTTCATGGAGTCTTATTGTCGTTTAATGAATGTTTGTATGTATTTAAGTGTGCATGTGTGTATGCATGTATGTATTTATGTATGTATTATGTATGTATGTATAATGCATATAGGCCTACGTGTACGTGTGCATGTATGTCGGTATACATGTATGTACGTATGCATGTATGTTTATATTATTAGGTATGCACGTGCGCACATATTATGGATTCATGTATCATTCTATTTATGCATCTCCGGCAAAAAAATTATTATCGCTGATGAAAGAGAAGAGTGTGTATCGACCCTGAAATCGGATTACGAAATCTCGACTCGATATTTGATCAGCCGAGAGAGGCACGTGACCAGCACCCGCAGTTGTGTGGTAGACTAACAACTGACGTCAGAGATCACGTCACATCGCTACGTCACATCAACGTCTCTGACGTCAGACGAGACGAGACTCCGTGATCCGTAATAACTGATTCGATGTTGATGATGAACGATTGCTTGCAGTATAGACTTCGTGAATATAATATCGCTCAAGGCCGATGATGCAATAGCATCAGAAGCAAACGAGCTTAGGGAAATCGTTATCTCCGGGAAAGTTCGGCTCAGTCCGGATTTTTTCGACCGCAGCCGGCAGCCTAGTTATCCTAGCTCCTAGCATGATGATTTTGGTTATTCAGGTTTCTGTCCTGACGTCCAATAAAAGTATTTGGTGCCTGTATAGCCTAATAACTGTTTTGAATATAAGCTTGCTTAAAAGTACGATGTTGGTATTGGTTTTGCCACTACATAGGTCTATGCTAAAGGACCTAAGGAAGTATTGGAAATGCAATTCGCTTAGAAATTTTATTGGTAGTTTATTACCAATAGGCCTACACATAGACTTACCAATATTGCCTTTGGCATGGGCAATGTAGGCTACTAACTAAGAAGCATTGGAATTGGTATTGCAGGGCGCTTAGAACTAGTAGACATAGGCTGATTATTGATATTGACACTACTTTTTTGGAATTGCTAACTGTACTGTATACGAGGTAGACTGCAGCAGCTGTTGCTAAGGGAGGGGGCGAGGGAAAGTGGAACTTGGAAGGGAGCAGAGTTGGAAAAAAGAGAAGAAAAAAACAGCATAGAGAAGTAGAGAAAAGGTCACAGGGAGGAGGAAGAAGAAAAGGAGAAAGTGGAGAGAGCAAATAAGATGTAAGGAGAGGATCAGGAGAAGGATTAGAAGAGGACAAAGAGAAGGAAGTGGATGAGAAGGATGCATGGAAGAATGTGCAAAAGAATGTAAGAAAAGGAGGAAAAGATATAGAGAAGTAGGAGCAGGATAAGAAGAGGGGAACAATACAGTGGAGAGCAACGGGAATATATACGGGAGGAATGAAAGAAAGATATAGAGACAGGCAGACAGACAGACCAACAGACAGATAGACATACAGCCAGACATACGGACATGCAAACAGACAGACATACATACAGACAGACAGACAGACATGCAGAAATACATACAGATTTACTGTATATTGGCTCTTAGGAACCCACAATTCAGAATTCGTCCCCATGCAATTCGACACTGATACAGGCATACATTAGCAGGCAGAGGAAGTACAGAAAGACTAGACAGAGTTTTTGCTATCTGGAGAGGTGGTGGAGGAGGAGAAGGAGAACGAGGAGGTAGGAATGATGTCGTTGCCGACTGTTTTATCTCGTTTCCTGATAACCTCAGCGAGAAAGGGAGGTTCCAAATCAGGATGTAATAGAATGAAGGAACCAGGACCGGATGTTTGAATTGGTTGCATAAAACTAAATAACCAAAGCACTTCAGAGTTAAGACTCAGAAGGTCAGTTCACAGCTCAGTTAAGTCCCTTAATCTATGCAGGTATATATATATATTATATATATATAATTATATATTATATATATTATATATATATATATGTACAGCTGCATGCTAATGAGTTGCGTATCGCGTCTAATGTACAACATAAATAGTGCTAAACTGGTGACCGAGAGGCTAAGTGCGTCCTCCACTTTTCACTCAATATCCGGTCTGCTTTCAAGTCCACACGCTGCGACGTGGAAGATGGACATTGATTGCATCAGTGTTGATTATAATTTATTGGAATGAATTACGTGTAGTGGGATACTAACAGGCACTATGTACACATATAAATATACAGGCATACAGACAAACAGACAGACAGACAGACAGACACATATACATACACATGCATGCATGCATGCATAAATACATACGTACATACATACATGATTACGCACGTACGTATGTACATACATAGTTACATACATGCATACATACATACATACATACATACATTAGAGTGTTCAGCTTTCCTATGGTCAAAAAATAATTTCAACTAATCACCTCGCATACCCTCTGGATTTGTGACATTTGGTGTCATGAACCACTCAGTGAAATTTTATGACTCTGGGACCATGTTAAGTGACCCCTCAAAGCTAGTGAAGTTTTCAAAAAGTGCGATTTTTCTTAAAAATTAAAAAAATCACAAATTTATTGCATTGTATCATTTACTGCCACACAATAGGTTACAGGCTACAGTAAACATACAAGTCATTGTATTGTATCATGTCTATACATTTATATAGCGCCTTTCACAATGTACACCGATCAGAGGCGCTCCCAGTGCATTAGACCAGGAGAGTAGCAAGTGGCTTTAAGACAATTAAAAGAGGCACTTCGGTCACCAGTTTATAAGGAGAAAGCGTTGAAGGAGGAAACTGGTTCCACAGTGCAGGCCATTGAGAGCAAAGGCCCAAGTTTTAACAATGGTGGTCCTACAGCTCGTGGGATGAGGAGATCATGCCAGTCAAAAGAGCGGAGCGGGCGAAGAGAAGTGACAGAGGAAAAAACTGAAAACTGGTTTCGGATGAGGCAAGTAAATTAGTGCCAGAAACCTTGAGTTGAGTCAGAGCAATAAGGGAAGCCAATGAAGATGGTAAAACATAAAAGTGTGTTCCATGCAGTAATGTGAAACAATACAAGGTAGTTGCGTTTATTTTTCCGATATCAAAATAATGTCTAACTGTGACTGAAGAGTGAAAATCTGCCGTGTAGCAGTAGGCTATCGATGGTGTTCAGCCACTTGGAAGATGAGCTGACGTTGCAGCTCATCATATGTGAGGACCAAGTTAAAATTAGGCCTAGATGCTAACTTTACTGCATGCCCACCAAAGTCATTAGGCCTAATAACAGAAAGTGCATGCAGCAACGGTGTTCTTGGAATGTCACTGTCGCTAACCTTCTCGTCTAATGCACATTTTGAGATCATAAGAGAGAAAATCTTGACCGACTTTGGGGTAGCAAATAGATGCATCGATTGCTGTGTCATGAACTCTGATAAAGTTTTATACTGAAATGACCTGAAGGTTTTTGGATCAACAATCCTTAAATCAGTTTTCATCTGTGGCTTGTGTAATGCGGAAACTGTTTCTTCTCGTCAGCTAAGACCATGTCAGAAAAAATGACAGTCCTGCCAATTCTTCGCTGACATAATAGTCTATATACCAGAGAAACCTTTTCATTTTGTGAAAGGCTACATCTGAAGTTTGGCTCTCAATGCTATGAAATTGTTCCATGTTGTATAGCATTCATATAATTATTGTAAAGAGCATCCAAGGTGATGGGTGCAGTGAACCATGTCTCAACATACAGAGCGACATTCATCGGAAAAGATGTATCTTCAAGCACTATTAAATGCTCTTTGATATGCACCATTTAGACTGAATTGGATGCTGTCAACATCACCAACATGGATCATCTCACATAAAGCTGAACTACAGCTTGATGGTTCTGCTCTATAGCCATACTTTCTCACTGTAATCCAGAGAACAGCCTTTTGTTTCCTTACAAAAAGAAACAAATTTGTTACTGTCAGTGAGAGGTAACTGATGTCTGAACTTGGTGAAAACTGCAATTCGAAGCCCATTGAAGATAAAGAGTAAATCAGAAACCGCATGCTGCATTTAATTCAGACCTGTTATGTCTGCAAACAAGAATAATAGGTCTTTGTCAAAGACCTTTTGAGCAACACCTTTTGTGCCACTGTGAACTCCTGTGTTACCACTGATTGTGTCAAACAAGCCAACCATTCTGATACCCCTTTGCTCATCTCTTAGTATTTCAGCAATTTTATTCCACAGTAGGAAAGCAGTTTCAGAGCCAGGCAGTTTGGAATGGTTAGAAGCTTTTTTCAATTCCTAAGCCAGACACAACCACCACCATGCGATCAACATTAGCACTCTCATCACCTGGCAGCAGCTTACCATCAAAATGCACAAGGGTTGCCTCAGGGCAGAATTCATCCATAATGCCTTGCTCAATGGAGGAGCTGGTCTCTGAGCCTCATACAGAAGTTGTGTACAGAATAGGATCATTGACATTGATAGGCCTACCCACTACCTTTTGGCCGGGGCAACTTTGGGCATTGCCTGATGTGTGATTTCTTCTGTCCAAGTTACCCAATAAATAGCGTCATCAATCAGCATTGAATATAAATCATAGATAATGCCTAGGCCTACTATAACAATAAATAAATGATATAAGGAAATAAAGTAAGATAAGTATTCATGGAATAACAGTAACATGGAGTGGAAAAGCTGAGAAATAGCAGAGAACTATTTTCTAAAGAATAACAGAATCTTTCACAAATATCGCTTTTCTTCGCACTATTTGAAGAAGTTACACCCTGTTGAGGGGTCATTTGCCATTGAGATATGGATGTAGAATTTTGGTAGGTTAATTGTGTGCATAAATGTCACATTTTAAGACCCTATGCGTGTCATTCATGCAAAATTATTTTTTTCTGAACAGTCTAACATACATACATACATACATACATACATACATACATACATACATACATACATACACACACACACATACATACATACATACATACATACATACATTCATACAGACTTCAATACATACAAACATTCATTAAACGCCAAAGACTCCAGGAAGACCGTGTTTACAGATTGTGTTGTTTATGTATCCAGTCTCCCCAATTATCGTTCCATAAACTGGAGAAGGATAATAATGCATTGCCAACACTTTAGAGGTCGTGTTTTCTTTTTGTCTAAAACCCAGGAAAGAATGAAGGAACGTCACGTTATCCCATTCTAACCATTTAAATTCACATTTAAAAACTAATTCTGCTAATCACAAATCGTGAATTTCACATGGTACATTGCTACTAGATATTCATCCGCGTAATCTGCTAAAGAAATTCACCCAAGAAATTCACTCAGTAAATTCACAGAAAATTCATCCGATAAATTCACCACAGAAAATTTAAAAAAAACACACACACAAATTTTATTCTAGAAATTCACCCTGGAAATCCATACAAGAAATTCACTTAAGAAATTCACCAACAGAATTCAACCATAAAATTCACCAGAAACTATCAACAGAAAAATCACTGCATGATTAATTTTTTGGACAAACAATAGTTAATTCCCTGCACTCGACATTCGACAACCGCAACAAACATTGACAACCACAACAAGAAGAACAACAAGAACAAGAAGGACAACAAGAACAACAATTAAGGACAACGTGACTCACCTCTGATTCTTGCAACGAAAGCTCTTCTGGACTAGAAACAACAACAAAAAGCAGCAACATCATTTTAATTTATCATTCAATGACTATAAAATCAGATCAAGTTTCTCTAACCATGTTAGCTAGCACAAGTTGGAACTCCTAATCTCCTATGTAGGCCTATATAAGGCATTACAAATCGAACTTGATTACAAAATAATGTCATCATTTATGCGGCCCAAGCATACCAGACAAATTTGTATTTGAGGGCTGTCACTATTGTTGTTGTATTCGGGCTTAACTGTTGAACTTTATTAGTTGCGCTATAGTAGTAACGACTATATTGACTCTGATGTTGTATAGTCGGATGTTCTTGTTCCTTAGTTCTTGACTAAGCTTCCGTGCAAGGAGGTCTAATGGCGTTTAAGTTCTGAGACATTTCTGTTATTAATCATATTAAATCTCTTATCTATAAAGATCATCAGCTTCGTTTCTTAACAGGTTATGGGCCCAGGACGCCCAGTGCACAAGATGATCTCAACAAGTTAAAGAGTTTAGGATGCGATACTTTAATAAGGAAAATCCGGTCAACTACGTGGTAAAGCGTGACATGTGACTGTTCTCTTCGTCGTGACAGAAATGCAAGAGTCAGTTGTTTATTTCTTTTCTCCGAAAGAATAAAGATGACGGATTAAGGTAAAATCGCAAAGTTGAATAATCAGAACTATCAAACGTGGAAGTTTAAAGTTGAACTCTTGTTAATTAAAGAGGATTTGTGGGACACTGTCATTAAAGAAACTCCTAATCCTATTACGGAAACGTGGCAAAGTAAAGATGGAAAAGCACGAGCCACGATAGGCTTGTTAGTTGAAGATAATCAACTTCATCTAATAAGAAAGCAAACTACGGCAAAGGGTTCATGGGAAGAACTGAAAAAGTATCACCAAAAGGCAACACTGTCCTGTAAAGTAAATTTATTAAGGAAACTGTGTGCATTAAAGTTAACAGAGCATGGCGATATGCAAAACCATCTTGCAGAAATGGAGAATTTAATCGACCAGCTTACTTCGTTGGGTGAAACGTTGGCAGAGCATTTAACAGTCACTTTCTTCCTCAGTAGCCTTCCAGAAAGTTATGGGACACTGATTACAGCATTAGAAAGCAGACCTGAAGATGATTTGACTGTGGAATTAGTCAAAGGAAAATTGCTTGAAGAGTCTGCAAGAAGGACAAGTAATTTCGCAACACATAAAGGACAAGAATTAAAGGATTTAAAGGCAACAAAATCAGTAACACATCCTAAAGAATCTCGCACATGTTTTTTCTGTAAAAAGCCTAACCATATAAAAAGAGTTTGCAGAAAGTACATCCAGTGGAAAGAAAGAAACACAGACCATGTGGCAAAAACATTGAGAGAAAATTTCATTGAAGAAAAACCTCCAGAAAAAGTAGCACATACATGTCTTAAAGCATACGAAAAAGACATCAGTTGTATTTGGCATGTTGACTCAGGTGCAACAACACACATGTTAGTAACAGAAATTTCTTCTTGAACATTAACAGACAGTATAAAAGTGAAGTTTTTCTCGCTGATGGTCGGAAGATTCAAACTGCAGGAAGTGGTGAGGTAATGATTAATTTCATAAAGGAAAATGGAGAGATACATGTTGCAAAATTGTGTGAAGTCTTGTACGTTCCACAATTGAAAGGAAATTTACTATCAGTAAAGAAACTTGTCAATAAAGGTTGTGAAGTGGTTTTCAAAGAAAACAAATGCATCATAACAAAGGATGGAGAAACAATAGCAATTGCAGATGACAAAAATGATTTGTTTGAAGTGAGAGTCTCTGAACAAACCAATAAAGTAAAACAAACACATATTGCACAGGTTGCACAAAGTTGCACAGGTTGCATACACGTGTGGCACAACAGAATGGGACACAGAGATTCAAAAGCTATACAGAACATGGTAAATCAGAATAAAGTATCAGGGGTCGTCATCAAGCCGTGTAAATTCTCAGGTGTATGTGAATGTTGTATTGAAACAAAGATGACAAGAAAGTCTATCCCAAAGAAGTCAGATTCCAAGTCAGCTGAAATTCTAGACTTAATACATACAGATGTCTGTGGACCAATGCAGACAACAACACCAGGTGGGAAAAGATATTTCATGACGATGATTGATGATCACAGTAAATATACAGAAGTGTATTTATTGGCAAATAAATCTGAAGTACCTGACAAAATTCAACAGTATGTCAAGCATGTCCAGACAAAATTTGGTAAAACGCCGAAAAGAATTCGTTCAGATAGAGGAGGGGAATATACAGCTGAAAGGTTACAGAAATTCATGAAGAGTGAAGGAATTCAAACAGAATTCACAAACCCCTATACACCGCAACAGAATGGCTGTGCTGAAAGAAAGAATCGGTATCTCACTGAGATGACAAGATGTATGTTAAAGGATGCAGATCTACCGCTAAAATATTGGGGCGAAACCATTATGACAGCGACTCATTTACAGAACAGATTACCAGTTGAAGGTATTGAAGGCACTCCATTTGAAAGATGGAACAAAAGGAAACCAAATCTAAGCTACATAAAGAAATTCGGATCAAAAGCTTACGTAGCAATTCCAGCAGAAAAAAGACAGAAATTGGATGACAAAGCCAAGAAATTAACTTTTGTAGGTTATGAAAAAGGTACAAAAGGTTACAGACTACTAGATGTAAACACGGACAAAGTGTACATTAGTAGAGATGTGATATTTCTTGAGACTGATCCACATTTATCAGAAGTGAGTAATTCAGACATTGAAGTTGAAGAGAAGTCATCAAATTCAGACTTTGATGATGAAATTGTTCAATTTCCAACACACAAATTACCAGAGGAGGTAATAATTCAACAGGATACAGAAACTACAGACTCACAGATAAACTTAAGGAGATCAGAGAGAGTTAACAAAGGTAAACCAGCTGAAAGGTTAATTGAAACAATTAATAAAGTAACAACGGCTGAGTCAGAACCAAGAAATTATAAGGAAGCAATATCTTGTAAACAGCAAAAATCCTGGCGGAAAGCAATGGATGAAGAAATGAAATCTCTTAATGAAAATGGAACATGGATCTTAACAGAACTACCTGAAAACAAAACAGCAATTGGTAGTCAATGGGTTTACAAAATCAAAAGGGATGAAAAAGGAAATATAACAAGATATAAAGCACGTTTAGTGGCACAAGGATATTCTCAGAAATTTGGAGAAGATTATGATGAAGTTTTTGCTCCTGTGGCAAAACCATCAACATTGAGAACTATCTTGACTATAGCAGGACTTAAAGGCATGACGGTAAAACACTATGATGTGGAAACAGCTTACCTGAATGGAGATTTATCTCATGAAGTGTACATGAAACAACCTGATGGATATCAGAAAGGCGCTGCAGAAGTTGTCTGTAAACTGGAAAAGAATTTATATGGACTCAAGCAAGGAGCGAATGAATGGAACAAAAAGCTCAATGAAGTACTTATCACTAATGGATTCAAGAGAAGTGATAATGATCTATGTTTATATTCAAAACAGTACGATGATGGATGGATTTATATTTCAATTCATGTGGATGACTTAATTGTGGCAGCAACAAAAGTTTCAATGATAAAGGAATTTGAAGAAGTTATGAATGAAACTCTGATCATGAAAGATCTGGGTGATTTGAAATATTATCTCGGAATACATTTCGAGAGGGATGAGCAAGGAATTTTCTTGTTACATCAAACAAGTTATATTGAAAACAAACTGAAGAAATACAACTTGGAAAACTGTAGACCATCAAATATTCCAGTCGACCCAGGATATCAAAAGAGACAAGAAGTCGAAATTGATAAAGAAAATAAGGAGATGTACAGAAGTGCAATTGGAGCACTAAACTACCTAGCAACCAATACTAGACCTGATATTGCAGTTGGTACATCAATACTCTCAAGATCTGTTAACAATCCAAAAGAAAGTGATTGGGTTGAGGTAAAAAGAATCTACCGTTACTTAAATCACACTAAAGATATGAAACTCAAATTGGGAGATGTCAACGAAACAAAAGTACAGTTGATTGGTTATGTTGATGCAGATTGGGGTGGTGATGCCAAGGACCGAGAATCAAATACAGGGTATGTTTTCAAATATTTTGGAGCACCGATATCTTGGTCAAGTAGGAAACAAGCTATGGTAACATTATCATCAACTGAGGCCGAATATATTGCTTTGACTGAAGCTGCTCAAGAATCAATCTGGTTGAGACGACTATTGGAGGATTTAAATCAAAACATAGTTGAACCTACTGTGTTGTTTGAGGATAACCAAAGTTGTATAAAACTGTTGCAGAATGAGAAAGCCAGTCACAGAACAAAGCATATCGGAACTAAATATCATTTTGTACGAGATATGTACAGAAATAAGGAACTTGACATTAAGTATTGTCCTAGTGAACATATGATAGCTGATCTCTTAACCAAACCTCTAGAAGCAGTTAAAACTAGGAAGTTTACTTGTGAAATTGGACTAACTTAAGAGAACAGTATATTTTGTTATTAGGATAAATTAGTCGTGTTGAACTTTATTAGTTGCGCTATAGTAGTAACGACTATATTGACTCTGATGTTGTATAGTCGGATGTTCTTGTTCCTTAGTTCTTGACTAAGCTTCCGTGCAAGGAGGTCTAATGGCGTTTAAGTTCTGAGACATTTCTGTTATTAATCATATTAAATCTCTTATCTATAAAGATCATCAGCTTCGTTTCTTTGCATTAACGACACTGTTTCATATCGAAGATGATTAGTGTCGGAGGCAGAGTACAACCTCACACTCCACGTTTATATTGCGACCGAGTCACCCGCAGTAAAGATCCGAGAAATTAATATCCCGACCGGGAATCGAACCCGTGCCACCGGCGCGGCGAGCGGGCTACAACCCACTCGACCACGCAGGATCTCTGTTTTTATAATGCCACGAATTAAGTACAAAAGTAACAAACGGAATGACGCGCGAGGGCGCTCCACACAGTGCACACACAGTGCACACACCCACACACACACACCCACGCACACACGCACACACGCACTCACACACACTCACACACATACTCACACACACGCACAAGAACATACACGCAAGCATACACGAACAAGCAAACCTCATACACAAGAACACATACAAACAAACACACACACATACACGCACACACGAGCACACACCCAAGGACACAGACATTAAGATTGCCAAGAATCGTTTTGAGAAAAAGTAATCACGGTTCCTCAAACACGTCCACATTTATAGAGCGCCATTACAACCGACACTCAATTTAAATCATCGGTTGTTGCGCCACATAAACGATAGGAATAGATAGTCTGAAGAACAGCACGGAACCAGTCCAATGCAAAGATAAGCAGAGAACCAGCCAATGTTATTGCGACTGTTACAACGCCATGCATCTTGAGTTGATGGCAGTTTATACAAAGCCTGGCATTGTCTAAGGACTTCACTGTCTGGCCTTGTCTTCCTAAGGCTGGTCCTAATGCTTTCTAGTAATTACAAACAGACATCAAGTGTCTGATTATATGATGCTTCTTACTGTGGCCGGTGTCGCGTGACAGAGTCTACCCCCTAACAGTCTCCCCCCGGATACTTTATTTCGAAATAGATTCTCCCCCGGAGGATCTGTTCTAGAATAAATTCGCCCCCCGGCGACTATATTCTGAAATAAAGTCTCCGGGGGGAGAGAATATTTCCTCCGCCCATGACACAAAGTCTCCCCCGTTGGTCGTGAAATCGGCTACAGTCGCATAAAATTAATAGTCAAACCGTTAGTTTACGTTGCTAACACGATAACACGTTATTTAACACGAACATATGTATACTTTTACACCAGAAAAATGTCTTCCAAGACAGATTTTCAGCCAAGGGGAGACTCTGTTTCGGGGGGAGGCTTTGTATCGGGGAAAGACTTTATTTCGTGACACCGGCGCTCTGCTGAAAATAAGTTGGTTTCAACAACGTCCATTGCAAGTCGACCTGAGTCGTTGAAGTTAGTCACTAACTCATTCAGTCAGCTTGAAACTTCCTTAGCGACTAACTCTGGGTACAATGCACACTCAAAGAACCTTAAACCAACCAATTTAGCCGGGTATGTGCAACATTCAATACAGATCAGTCGTTTGTTGAACTTTGTTCTCGTAGCTGACGTAGCACGTCAGATGACACAAACTATCAAAGAAGATGCGCTATATAATTCTTCTTGATGAATGTAGGCCCTATGAAAACATTGCAGCTACAACAGATCTGGTTGTTTGCAGACGCTACTTTGAGAATTCCACGAAGTCAGAGAAGTCAGAAAGTTCCGTGAAAAACTGAAGGATCTCATTCAACACGTGCTGGCCTTCTTCTGTTCGACTTTTCGTCTGCTCAACAACCGATCCTCTGTAGCTAGGCTTCTACACGTGCTTTCTATTGCCAACCCGCCGTCGCCAGGAGCGCCACTGCGCCGCAGCTGCTGTTGTCTGACAACCAGTGACGTAATCGACTTCAAATTAGAAAGCTTATTTACAGGAGAGCCACTTGCGCAAGAGAAATCAACTCCAGACATTCGAATTGATGCAATCACTGGTGTACCAAAAGCATAACAGCAGCAGCAACAGGAATAGCTGCTGTTGCAGCAGCAACAACAACAACAATAGCAGCAGCAGCAGCAGCAGCAAAAGAAATAGCAGCAGCAGCAGCAGCAGCAAAAGAAATAGCAGCAGTAGTAGCAGTAGAAGTTGTTTTTGTTGTTGTTGTTGTTGTTGTTGCAGTTGTCGCTGCTGTTGTAGTAAGAGTAGCAGCAGGAACAGTAGAAGAAGTAACATTAGAGTAGTAGCAGCAGCAGCAGCAGTAGCAGCAGTATTATTATCATTATCAATAAAATTATTAGTAGTAGTAGTAGCAGTAGTAGTAGTAGTAGTAGCAGCAGCAGCAGCAGCAGTAGTAGTAGTAGTAGTAGTAGTAGTAGTAGTAGTAGTAGTAGTAGTAGTAGTAGTAGTAGTAGTAGTAGTAGTAGTAGTAGTAGTAGAAGTAGTAGTAGTAGTAGTAGTAGTAGTAGTAGTAGTAGTAGTAGTTGGTAGTTGCTTTCAGGGTGAGAATTGCCGGGGGGGTTGGGGGGGTTCAACCCCCCCAGTCTTTCTTAGAGCCCCATGTTAAAGTATGTTTTTCATACCCCAATTTCAAGTTTATCATAGGCCAGTTATTTTTCCACAATTCTCATACTGGTTGCTTTACTATTGTAAAAGTAGTAGCAGCATATGAGAACCCTCACCAAATATACTGTAGATCCGAACCCAACTGGGACAAACAAAATCAAAGACCTCCATTCTCTAACTGCATCAACTCTGCCTTTGTTTCCATCCTCCTGCCTGCCTGCCTGCCTGCCTGTCTGCCTGCCTGCCTGCCTGTCTGGCAGTGTCTGCCTGCCTGCCTGCCTGTCTGGCAGTGTCTGCCTGCCTGCCTGTCTGTCTGCCTGCCTCTTTAGCTCTCTGGGTCCACCGGTGGAGTTTGCCAAATCAATAACCATTTAAGAAGCAGCGACGCAAAGTATGCGGAGCTTTGATAAGTACGATGGCGGAAGGAGGAAGGGAAGGAGGAAAAGAAAGCGAATAAGAACGGGAAGACAAGGAGATGAAAGAGGAAGAGGACGAGTAGAAGAAGGATCAGTATGCGACAAGAAGCAAGAGAAGAAGGAGAAGGAGGAGGAGAAGAAGGAGGAGAAGGAGGAGAGGGAGGAGAAGGAAGAGAAGCAGGAAGATTAATTGAATGGCAGTGGGATCTGGAGAAGGAATATACGATGACAGGAGAAACAAGCAGCAGTTAAATAAGTGAAAAGAGGAGGAGGAGAAGGAGCAGGAGGAGGAGTAGAAGGAGGAGAAGAAGAACGAGGAGGAGAAGGATGAGAAGGATGAATAGAAGGAGGCGTAGGAGGAGGAGGAGGAGATGGAGGAGTAGAAGGAAAAGCAAAAGGAGGGAAAGAAGGATAAGTAGAAAGAGGAGAAGGAGAAGAATAAGGGGAATAGGATAAGGAGGAATAGGATAAGGAGGAGGAGGAGGAGCAGGATGAGTAACAAGAGGAGCAGAATGGAGGAGTAGGCGGACCCAGGAGGAATAGAACGAGGAGGAGGAGGCAGTGGAGAAGAAGAAAACGAGGAAGATGGATAGACCACTAGTCAAGTGATTGAAGAAGGACTAGAAGGAGTAACAAGCAGCAGTAGGAGGACTCCCTGGAGGAATAGAACGGAGGAGGACGAAGAGGACAAAGTCGACCTGTCCCCAGCGGACGAAGAGAAGAAACTCATTACGGCGGTGACGTGTCCTCCCCATTCACGGAGCACCCCTGAGCGGTCGGTCGGCAAATCGAAACGAAGGAAGCGAGACTCGATCGATCGATGAACCCGTTTAACGGATGAGAACACTTTGGGGGGGGGGGATGCTTTTGATGAACGAACGCAATATACCCCAGATCCCAACCCCCACCCTCACCCTCATCCCCACAGCAGTGGCTCGTTCTTCTCTATGATGACCCCCACCACCCCTATCACCGCAGGTCACCCAAGTAGCTTCAGGCGCTGTGAGCGAAGTCATTTCACTAGACACTCTATATATGACGAGGCAACAAAGTGCAGACGTTGCAAGTGGGTCATGTCTAATCAACAGCGGGCGGATTACTTTAATGTGGCCAAAGAAAAACGTGTATCATGCCAGTGCATGTCAAGTATCAATAATAGGCCTACCTGGAGAATTACAGCAACATGCAAAATCCCGACAACAGTTCATACATTATGTATAAGCCATGTGCTATATGCATGAAGACGCATAGAAGACAATTTATGTAGCGCAGTAAATTGTTAAAGCAATTTTCAGAGCGCATTAACAAAGCATTGCATACTCAAAGTGCAGTCACTAATTTATATGGCGCCAACAGTGGTTTACGCCTGTCTTACGCGACGGGCAGATATTATAATGACCCTGTTTTGACTTTTGTAGCGCCATCATCCGATGCCTTGTGCATGAGACACCGAAGCCTATGGAAGAAATGAGCTAGAATTACAATTACAATTACCATTGCTACTACTACTACTGCTACTGCTGCTGCTACTGCTGCTGCTGCTACTCTTACTGCTGCTACTACTACTACTACTACTACTACTACTACTACTACTACTACTACTACTACTACTACTACTACTACTACTACTACTACTACTACTACTACTACTACTACTACTACTACTACTACTACTACTACTACTACTACTACTACTACTACTACTACTACTACGTGGGGCACGGTGATGTAGTGGTGGCGTCGTTGCCTTGAAACCGGAAGGTTCGAGGTTCGAATCCACCTCAAGTCGGCGCGTAGGGACCTTGGGCAAGTCCTTCACTCGCAGTTGCTCAGCGCTTCGGCGTGAAACTCCGATGCAGTGTCCGCGTTGTAGTCAGGAGCGCCTCTGAGTAGCGGTTGAGCTGGAAGAGGCGCTACGACAAGTGCGCACGCAAACTACTACTACTTTTATTACTACTACTAATCACTACTAAGCTTACTATTATTACTACTATAGGCTATTATTACTATTACTTACCTTTACTATTACTATAACTACTATTACTATTAATACTACTGTTACAATGTTGCTTACCTTTTGGTTGCCTCGAGAGCTTTGGCCACAACCAGATGGAAGGCAGCCATTTGTTAATTCAGAAGCGTACACGAACTATTTTTTTCCAATGCACAATATCCGACTGTAGGTCTACTGTAAGTCTGTAACACACTACACAGTCATCTGTTCGACGTCGGTGATGAGGTGGCAGCGTTCCAACGTCACGCGAGATATGAGCGTCGAAGCTTAAATATATTGAGTTACATAGCGTTGGAATTTGGTGATTGAAAGGTGTCTTATAATAATATTATTGCGAGGCTTTGGATACCCAATTTACGTCATCAAACTTTCATATCCACATATCGATTGTCGTAGTATAATTGCGGTTTACATATTGCTGAGTTGCAACGATTAAAAGGTGTCCAAACCATATCAATGTTAATTTTGATTTTCTGATAATCTTTTCCGATCAGACCACAATGTCTTACCAAATCAAATTAAAACTAAGCTTAAAATTAAATTTACATAGAGGTGTAAAGTCTCGATTAAAAGGTGTGTAAAGGGAGCCTAACATCATTGGTAACGTCCATACGGACAGCGTTTCGTCCCCCTTCAGCTGGATTTCCAGTACAGAATGACAATTAAATTTCCCGATCAAATACAGTGGGACGATCAGACGACGAGGTGCAGGACTAGAAACACACCATCATATGCCGAGGCTAAGAAATAAAGTCGCTACAATATTTTATGAGTGGCTGTCTCCTCGTGCAGATAGCACTGCTTCTCCAAATCACTTTGAAATTATATTCGTCGCATGCAGATACTCAAAGTGAAGTTTACAACATAGCGAAACGAAAAATCGGCGACTCATTACACAATTTGACTGTGTACTGCTATCAGACAACAGTGTTAAACTGCAATAATCCTCAGTGAACTCACGCAGTGTATGCAGTGGACTTAAGAGCGTCCTAAACTCCTAATTCAAATCAATCCAAAGACCCACAACCATTCCGACAAGACGCAGCGCTCGCGAATAAGCTAGTGCCCTTTGAAACGGAGTCGCGCACTGCACACTTGGATCTAACTATAGGCTACACCGATCACAAATCCATGAAGATATAGAACCATGGTACCTAACAACGTCAAACTCTCAACGACCTTGGGAAAACTTAGATTACCGCCGCTGCCACTAAGACGAAAATCAATGACTGGCTATTACTTCCAGCGAACGGCCGCCCCCAATGCGGCGCACGCTGTGTGTGTGTGCAGGCGGCTGATCTGCCAGAATCGACGGTGACTTAGTTGCACCGGTCTCCCCTACGATGAATACAGAACGAGGCAAATGCCAATCAAACCAATCTGGAAGGGAATTCGTCTTTGCTTCGTTGGACCGCGTTTATCTCGCTCGTCTCTTATCCTGCAGTAGACGTGGATCACAATGTCCTCTGAGATGGGATGCCGTGGAATTGGCAGGGAAGACGTGCTTCAGTGGAAGCAGTGTCTCGAAAGTGTGCACACAGTAATGTGGCCATGCAGGACGCTATTATACCACGAATGTATATTGACCGAAAGAAATCCACCGATCCCTCGAAAATGATAAATATAATGGTGTCATAAAACACGATTTAGAGGTGTATAAGAAACGAACTTTATAGGGCCTACAATAATTAGTCAGCCCCCCCCCCACCGAAGTAGCTTTGTGCTTCTGGCAGGCTAGCAAGCTAATAATTATTTGATTCCAAGAGTTATCATCTCTTGAAAATAACTTTAGTCCGTCGACTGTATAAAAATATTGTATACAACCCAGTGCTTGGATGGATCAAAAAATTTTACTGACATCTTGAGGCAAGAAAAACAGTTCACGCCGGTGACACGAAACGGAGTATTCCCCTCTGACAGCTATCCGAGGGGATGAATTAATCTACCCCCCGGATGGAATTAACAGGTCTATACTATCCGGGGATAACCCATTCTATCCCCCTTTTTGAAAAATGCGTGTATTTAAAAATTTTATGCTCTAATCAAAATTTGAAGTGACTCTAATTGTTTAAGTGTTTTAAAAGTTTTAAGTGCCTTAAAATCAAAGCAAAAAATATCTAGTAGGAATAAACATAGGCCTACCTGTTAGTGTCATTGTTCAAAACAAAGCAGATGAAAATTAATTTGCCAAAAAATACACGCGAAAGTGTTTTTTTCGAATTTTTTTTCATTTAGGGGATACGATTAATACGGGGTTACTCTATTTCGTGACACCGGTAGATACTAATATTTAAAGCAGTTCTCATTTTTCTTCAGAACACAGCGGGTGGCTCGGTCGCAATATAAACGTGGAGTGTGAGGTTGTTCTCTGCCTCCGACACTAATCATCTTCGATATGAAACAGTGTCGTTAAGCCCTGAACATTTCATTTTTCTTCAAAACTTCTTCTGGTAGCCATTGCTGCAATACATGTATAATAGTATAATATTATTAGTCCTAGTAGGTTAGTTTGAGTCAAGCGACGCTGTTTGATCACGAGTGTCATTAACATCTTCTTCCTCCTTTGTCCAGGCTTGTACAGGCACTGCTAGGTTTTCTGTAGGCCTAATTAGTTTAAGGGTTGGAGTTTCCCTCGTCAGCATTTCAATATTTAAAGACATTTCCTTTTCCCCTGCATTGCTGAGAGCCGCTCTGAAATTCAACTGGCGTTATATGAATCAGCTGATACGATACAGTGATGTAGCTATTCAAGTTGAAGTGTTACAGATGGTTTATGCCATCAAAGCGGGGAGATGTGATAATACACCGTGAGGCATAAAACAGGAAACCCCTAGGAAAATCGTTATTATTTCAACAATTTTAAAACAATGTCAATGAAATTCAAAAAAATTATAGCTAAGTAGCAAGCAATGTAAAAAAAATTAAAGTTTTTACAATTTACTGTCCGCCCTTAGCTTCTACGCATGCGTGAAGTCGCTTGCGCCATTCACGCACCGCCGAGTCAATAATTCGCTGATCAAGATCGTTCCAAGCTTGCAGCTGCCTTTTGTTGCGTCGCTACCCAGCCTGCCTATAGTGCATTTCATCTGGTTCACAGACGAAAACTTATTCACAGTTGTTTCTCGTAGCAATACTCAAACTGTAGCAGTTGGAACTCGAAAGAGAGATATTGCAGCCGACCGCCTTTTACGCACACGTCAGACGTTTAGCAAATCTCTGATGGTGTCAGTCGGTGTTTCTTCTCTGGGGCGCACGACAATTCACTTTGTTGAACCGGAAGTACAAATCAAAGGTCAATCCTAGGCGTACAGAGACGTTTTATTCATGGAAGACCTACCTGAAATTCGAGAACTCTCTGAATTTTACATTTTCCTGCAAGATGGTTCCAGCACACAGAGTTCGAGAAACGGTTGCACTTCTGACGAATGAAACTCCTGGCTTCATAATTCTTACATTACGCCCCCCCCCCCAAACAGCATAGACCTGAATCCTGTCGATTATAAAATACAATGTATGGGGATGCATGCAGGAAATGGTGTAAAAAACAAAGGTCCGTGATGTTGATGATCTTCGTAAGCGAATCATGCAAGCTTGGAACGATCTTGATCAGCGAATTATTGACTCGGCGGTGCGTGAATGGCGCAAGCGACTTCGCGCATGCATAGAAGCTAAAGGTGGACAGTAAATTGTAAAAACTTTAATGTTTTTACATTGCTTGCTACTTAGCTATAATTTTCCTGAATTTCATTGACATTGGTTGAAAATTGTTGAAATAGTAACGATTTTCCTAGGGGTTTCCTTTTTTATGCCTCACGGTGTAGATTTACAGTAATTGTGCTACTCAAACGACTCCAAACTAGGGCTTTTATATAGAAGCTGATGCATTTTTTAAAGGTGTCTAATTTAATCGGACAGCGGCCTGCATTGGTCGTCATTTGTGCTATACATCAGCGAGCAAATGCATCGCTGTTGAGAAATGGAAGAAAGGGATTTATATTCATCCACATAAATCTGCTGGTCGAGATTCTGTTTCTCGGGGGGGGGGGGGGGTGGTTATGGGTTATGTCGGGGTATACATATTCTCGAGTTGATCAATGACATCTATTCATTATTCATTATTCACGACAACAACGAACCGATTCAGAGGACAACTATAGAAACAAGAGACATTACACTCACAACGGATGCACAGACACACACACGCATGCACACAAACACACATGCACACACGCACACACATACGCTCGTACGCACGTACGCGGATACACAAACGCACCCACACGCATTCTGCTCTCCTTCCCTCCTCTCCCCTTTTCTCCCCTACCATCCACTCCACTCCACACCACACCACTCCACTCCACAGTAACTCCAATACTCTCCTCTCCGCTACTCTCCTCTTCTCTAGACACATTTCAATTGCACAGTCTTGAAGCGTATAGGCTACTATTACGGCTCGAAACACAATGCAGTTGATATTCTCCTAAATTAATCCTCCACACAGTCCTTCCTTTGTTTACAATTTTCTTTGTCATTCAATAGGCGCTATAGTTTCTAACAGGAACCATAGAACATTACTTTGCATACATGGATATAGTAGGACTATAATGTGTTTGCATTTTAGTAGCATATCGATGTGTGTATGCATGCGTCTTTGCGCATAGGCATGCACATAGGCAAATGCACGTAACTAATAGGATAACGCATTGGAAGGTAGGGGACACCACTGTTGGGTAGGAAATGATAAATTATCTGATAAGAAAAGATAAGAAAAGATAAGATGAGATAAGTTGGTTGAATGATAAGGTAACGTAAGAATGGTAAGTGATAAAGGTAGATCCAAACTTAAGTTACCTTTCCCTGTCTTATCTTATCATTTCTTGCATCATCTCATCAGATCAAGTAAGGTGATGTAACTGGTAACGTAAGAAAAAGGTAACTGATAAGTTAAGGTAAGAAAAAGTAACATATAAGGCAATGTAAGAAATGATTGCTTATAAAGCATTGTAAGAAAAGGTTGCTGATGAGTTGAGGTAAGAAAAAGTAACAGATAGCTTAAGGTAAAAAGTAACAGATAAGGTAAGGTAAGAAAAAGTAACATTTAAGTTAAGGTAAGAAAAGGTTACTGATAAGGCAAGGTGATAAAAGGTAAACGATGAGTTAAGGTAAGAAAAGGTAAGTGATAGGACAAGGTAAGAGAGAAGGTAAATGAGAGGATAAGATATGAAAAGGTAACTGACAAGGTAAGGTAATGAAAGGTAACTAATAAGGTACTGCATGAAAAGATAAATATCACGATCAGGTAAGGAAAAGTATCCGACAAGGTAAGCTAAAAAAGACAACTGATAAGCAAAGCTAATGATAAGGCATTGTTTTCGTGATCTGCGAGAACAATAGATTTTTTACTTACTTCAAGGTCTTATCATCATCATTATCCCTCCGTTCAATCTGCTGCAGCAGCTCGTCCGTGAGACTGGGAAAGGGAGATGGAGATGGGTCATCATCATCACTCCGGTCATCCAGTGCACTCGGTTCCTCTGTCACCTGGTGCAGTTTGTCTGAGGAGGCAACAGGACAACTGTTGCTGTTGTTGTCGTTATTCGTTGCACCTCGTTGCTTTGTTGTCTTTGTTGTGTTCTGACTTTCTTCGCACTCTGTGGGAGGCTATTAGAAAATTTAAAATCATGAGTAGTATGTCAGAAATTAGATTGAAGGTGAAAGAGTAATATTATTGAAGAAAAATATGAAAAAATGTTTTAGTGAAGTAACGGGAGAAGTATGATTTAATTAAAATTTTTACGCTGGTGCAAACTGCAGGAAGTGAGCGAAAATTCCTGAGAAATCACTGTTTCCTACATTGTATCCATGGCAATGGATTAGTCCATTGCCCACTGAAGAGGTGAAGGGGTCGAAATGAACACCACCTCTCAAGAGGACACAGTATTACTTTTGAATAATTCAAAACAAACGAATATGGAAATTAATTCGCGTGAACAGATTGGCTTTTCCTCGAAAGAAAGAATTGTAATAAAATTAGGTCTTTCCAAAAGTCTCCTTATAGGACATTTTTATTTATAAAAAAATTAATAACTCCGCCACTGCTTTGACTTCGGCAGTGCCAGACACAAGTCTGGACAGGGGCGCCGTTAGGCGTACGCACTTACGCAAGTGCGTACAGCGCGGAAAGGCAAAACAATTTTTTTTCATAAATTGCAAATTTATTATAAGCGATGAAATTCTATTGAAATTTTATAAGCTATAGAATATACTTACTTCCTTACTTGCTTACACTCTAATAGAGAGCCATCTTGGCATTGAGCGTCTTATAGCCGCCTAGGCCCTAGAGGTCTATGGATCCTGGGATTCCTGGATGTAAAACCGTTAAAACTTTTTAAAAATTTAATTTTTTTTGTATGTGTTTTTATGTGCATTTTTTATAGCCAGGGGCGGATCCAGGGGGGCAATCCGGCCATGGCCCCCATTTAAAACTGCCATGGGACGTGGCCCCCCCATTTGGTATGAAATTAGCAATATGCATATGGGTGTAATGGCATATTGCCCCCCCTATTCGGAAAATGGCATGGGACGTGGCCCCCAGTCGGTTTTCAAGTGGAGGAGTAAAAAAAAGTCATCAACTTTTTGGCGGATGAAATGGTATGATTTTCTCCAAAAATTTTGGCAGATGCCTAAAAAAACAAACTCATCAACTTTTTTGGCGGATGAAAAGTACTTCAGCCAAAGACTGATCCCTATTTATTTTCGACCAACAACCAAATTTCGAAATTTGTTTCACCTGTCCCATCCCAGGTTCTAAGATTGTTGCCCCCCTCTGCATAGGTGCAATCACGTCCTAAAAGTTGGGAGGGACCATAATGAATCACGTCCTAAAAGTTGGGGGACCATAATAATAATGTTAGGGGACCACTCAAAAGTTGGGGGGACGCGTCCCGTGGGTCCCATAGGGTGGTTGCGCCTATGCCTCCCTGGGCAGAGTTCTGGATCCGCCACTGGTTATAGCGCCCCTTCAAGCTCTCTACTCCGGCCGAAGCGCTGAGCAATTGTGAGTGATGGACTTGCCCAAGGTCCTTACGCGGCGAGGTGGATTCGAACCTGGAAAATTCCGGCTTCAAGGCGACGATAGCATATGGCAATATGCCGATCTAAAGGTATCAAATTGCACCTCCTAAACATCACCCCCCGGTAACTTGTACCGTAACCGGTTTCAGATTACCCCCGGACACTAGATTTGCACAGGGGCGGAAACCTGGTCCAAACTTTGGGGGGGACGGACACCTGGTCCGAACTTTGGGGGGGGGGGGGACGGACGAGCGGCTGAAGGACGATCGCTGAAGCGCGAAGCGCCGAGTTGGCAGGGGTGAAGGGAGGCTGTTTTTTGGTGTTCACATCTAATTGTAGCATTTTCTCAGTCCCGATAGAAGTAGTTCAAACTGTAATTTGTTATTGAACACGATCGGAGTGCAGATTGTATTAGACACCTCTTTTAAAGCTTATGTCATGAATTTATATAATGAAGGAATTTGCCAAATTTCACACAATTGCTTTGCAAAAAACATTCGAAGCAATTAGCATAGACACCTCTGTAATGCATTCAATCAACGATATAATTATACCATAAAATCATGCTAAGTAGTAAGTACTAATTTTTGTTCAAATATATGACCAAATTCTTTAATTTATTATTATGCAATTTGATTCTCGTACTATCAACGATTTTCGGGTGTCTAAGAACATCATTTTTGATCTAAGTATTATCAATGATTTTCCAAAATTATTGAGGATTTTGGGGTGTCTTAAGACATCATACAGACTCCAGTATAATCAACGATTTTCGGGTGTGTAAAATTGTAAAAAACATGTTGATTTTTTATTATAAACGATTTCGAGTGTGTAAGGACATCAATTTGTATTTGTATTATCAGCAATTTTCCGGTGTGTAAAGACATCATTTTGATTCCAGTATAATCAACGTTTTTCGGGTGTATAAGGATATCATTTTGAATCCAGTACTATCAACGACCTGCTGTCTTGAAGTTGACTTGACTATAATAGAGATCCGCGGGACATTGAAATCAACAGGTCAATGACTTTTATGACGTCATAGACAAAAATTAGTAGGCCTGTTATAGTCGACATTGTTAGTCTATTTAATTATTGTTTGGGGAAACTTTGCACATTCCCCTCTAGGCGCTTCGCGTTTTGGCGCTCGTCCTTCTGCCGCTCGGGGGTATACCCACACCCACGAAAGGCGATTTATGATTTGGCTTCCCCCCCCCCCCTTCAAGAGCTGAGACCAAACTCCGGCCATGCCCACCACAGTCGCGCGAATGCTTTATTCTTCACCAGCGTCGTGGGATTTTGTGTGACGTTGGGTGTTGGCAAGGCTTTTGTAATAATGGCTAACAAGTTTAAAAAGGTGTCTTATCTGAACAGTATAATGTTCGCAAACTATCCAACGTGGGACTTAATAACATTGGTTAGAGCCTGGATTTCCCTGGAATTCATATCATTATAAATATTTACTTCATCTGCTAAACTTTTTTTCTCTCTAGTCCTCTGCTGAAGAGTGTGTACATGTCCGAACGCTTGAACATTGGGGGGGACAAATGCATGGGCCGTCCCCCCCAACGTCTTCATTGGGGGGGACCGTCCCCCCTGTCCCCCCCTAGGTTTCCGCCAGTGGATTTGCATAGATTTATCCACTGTGGTTTGTTATCAATATTTTACTCGGAAAAAATAATAGCCTCGAAGCCATTTCTCCATGTAACTTCAGCGGCGATTTAGTATTTTAGTTACAGATGAAAATATTTATAACAAACCAAACCACGAAGTTGGATAACGGATGAAAATCTTCAGACCAAAACAAGAAGCGGGATTATTTTTCTGATATTTGTAGCCCAATAAATGCGACGATTGATGCAAATTACAGTTTGCAGGGGGGGGGGTAATGTTTAGGAGGGGGTAATAAATTGAAGCCTTTAGCATGGGCGCCCGCAGTAATTTTTCTAGGGGCGCAAACTTTTATATAATTGTCACATGGTCTAAATTTATTGGGTGACAGTTTGAATTTCCATATTACCACGAGAGAATCCTATAGATCCTATCCTACCTATACGTTATGCGCCCAAAGAAAGATATATAGGTTCAACATGACTGCCTAAAAATGGCTCCATTTGAGGTCGACACAGCCAAAAATGCGCTGGTCGCTGGGTCTCCGCCCCCAGACTCCGTGGGGAGCTTACTGTAAAGACAAAACCTTTCTCTTTTACAACAACATTTTGATTTTTATTGTTATCCTGGTAGCTTGCGACACTGAAAAACGACTTATTCTTAAAAATTTCGCGACTTTGTCGTTCACAAATAGCTGGCAAACAAGAGCCTAAAAATGGCTCCATTTAAGGTCGAAACAGCAAAAAATGCGCTGGTCGCTGGGGCTCCGCCCCAGACCCCGCTGGGGGAGCTTACGACGCTCCCCCAGACCCCCTAGTCGGGATGGGCTTCGTGCCTTCGGCACTCGCAACTTCCCGCCTTCGGCGCCGCCACTGACGACCAATTAGGCCTACAATACAGCGTCCTGGCACTTTTTTTTACACTTTAAGCACTGTATATGTATATATATATGGGATTGGATTGGTAGTATTTACGCCCTCCCCTAACCAGAAATCCTGGATCCGCCCCTGAATATAAGCTCGTATCGATCGCTGTTCGCTTCATATTATTTTGTACAAGTTGTGCGTACAGAAATAAAATCCTGGCGGCGCCGCTGAGTCTGGACAAAGGAGGGGCCAACGTTAAATGATCTCTGCTAATACACAACGTCGTTAAATCAGAAACTACAACTAAAAATTAATCATCATTAACTATTTAATAATGTGTATGGAAAATAATGAGTTCTTGTGAACCGGTTGACCTCTTCAGCAGCTGCGATGTTCTGCAGGTGTCTCATTTCGTGCAGCGATTTCCTTTTGGCTCTGATCAGGAGAGACGTTCTCTCCACCGGTTCAGCCGCTCCTACATCCTCTGCTCCTGCTCCTGCTCCTTCTGTACCCGGCTTTGCTCGGGTTGTATCGTCGACTCGGGTAGCGACATCTGTTGCGGCGGCGGCAGACGTTGGTCGAGTGACGTCAGTTGCCATGGAAACGGTAGACGGCTGATGACGACATTCCGGCCTCGTCAGTTTGTCTGGGACGCTGCAAGAAAAATGTTCGGTAAAGGGAATCATATGTGTTGAGTCTGTTGACCTTTAGATTGTGATCTCTTCGGGTTCGTTGGGTAAGGAAAGGTAGCCTATTTATAAGCCAGGGTGAGAATTGCTAGGGAATCAAAGCGTCAGCGTACCGAATAACTTTACTAAGTATTCCACTGTTATAGCTAAGAAATTATCAACTTTTTAGCAATAGCCTAAACTTGCTATCGAATGCCGAGAAATTGTCCGTACACAGCATTGATGCGAGGTTAAAAAGGATTGAAAGATATAGATATTCGGGTGTGTTTTTAGGAAATCCGATTATTCCCAGAAACTGATGGTGTTTTAGATGCGTGTTAGGCCCACATTGCAAAAGTAGCCTAATGGTTAAACATTTCAGCAATAATGAGCAATTCATAAAATTCACATCTCATTATGAATAACTGTTCATCTAGGGCCTCTAGGCCTATACATAGTCTATCGACCTTGATTGTTTTTCACATTCTCTGGATTTGTCTGCATGACACACACACACCGGTATTTCCGGTAACGTTAAACGTGGAATCACCTCAACTCAAGGTTCCTACTTTAATTCACCGGTCATTATATACTGACAAGGTCGAGCTCCCAAGTATCTATGTGACCTCATACGTCTGCCGACCTTGGTCACTTCACGTCGCCTGCTCCGCTCCATTGATTGGCATGATCACTTCAACCCGCGAGTTAGGACTGCCACGGCTAAGACACAGCCGTTGTCTTCATTGACCCTTCACTGTGGAACCATCTTCCTCCTTGTAAAGTGGTGGGCTAAGTGACCCAAGCGCCTCTTTTCACTCTTTCAAGACTACTGTATTATCTCTTCGTCTTTCGCACTCGGAGCGCCTCTGATTAGTGCGCAATGCGAGAGGCGCTATCTTTATAGATACAATACAATAGACTTATTGCAAGGAATTTTCAGGACGGGATCAGTTGGTCGATAATTATCATGACTTTCAGGCAAGTCAGAAGCACAGCACCCGTGGAGGATATTAATTTGGGTGTAAAGTTTTAATATATCGGTTAACTCGACCTTTGGACACTCTTACGGACAACCATTTTGACGCAACACAGCGCTCGTGAACAAGCTGGTGCCCCGCGCTTGACTTTCTAGTGGCGCTTTAGAAGTTTGGAGCTAACGATCACGATTACAGTTATTGAAGTTGACTTTTATTGAATAGCTGAGATTGTTATTATTATTTTTTTACAACCAACGTAGTTGACCCTACAAACTCAATTATCCGCTCCCATTCAATCAGGAATACACCATGGTCAAATAAAATCGCGCTCCGTCGGCGTGATTGGGATTTTTATGCCAGAAAATTGCATGATTCACAGCGAAAACACTCGTCAATATATCAGATAATTGAGTTTTGCTGAGTTCTTTGTCTCCGTCCGTCTGATAATTGAAGGGCTTGGAGCAATAACAAGGTATGTCGACATACCTATGTCTTGCGAAACAGTATGCCACCGTGAGCGGAAGATGGTAATCTTTAAACCCTATAAATTTGGTACAGATCTGAATAGTTTTGAGCGCTGTTTTTCAAAAAACGTTATGTCAACATAACATGTTATTGCGCACCCGGCAGAGTTCGACCATAACTCAACTGCAATATCCCGGTATGACAACATACATTGGCGTGTTTTCTTGCAAACTTTATATTAGAGCCGGTGCAACAATGAGGTTATTTGACATAGCCTGTTATTGCACCCACTTTCGTTTGAATTGGATACAATTTCTACGGTATATGTCATTATAACTTCTTATTGCACTGCTTTTGCATATTTTATATCTCGACAGTACTACAGTTATGATGACTTACCATCTTATTGCACGATTCTCGAACTGTGTAATAGAGACAGTTGGGTGCAATAACAAGGTATGTTCACTTATACCGGATGACGCGTGGGGCATTGCAGCTGCTAGAAAACACTTTGTCGACATAACCTGTTATTGCACCAGAAATGATACTGATGACTGAGTGTTCGCGATGCAATAACCAGATATGAAGCAAAATGTATAAAAAATAATAATAATTTCATCTTTCGAATTGAATAATTTACCAATTTTGTTAAAGACAATTTTAAGGTACATATTGCTCAAAACAGCTTCTTGGTGTGTTGTTAAATGGCTTAGATACAGCAGTTTGAAATGGTAAATCTTTAAAGTCGATTTCCCAACATTCATGATTTTCGACATACCTTGTTATTGCTCCAAGCCCTTCAATTAATATAACTCTTGTATTTATATGGCAATAAATATCAGATTCATCTTCTTCCTTATCAAATTGAAAACATACGTATACGGTGATTTGCTACACTGTGGGTCGAAAAATAATTCAATCATCATCTCACATATAGAATTATCTTACATAAACACGTAATAATTCTAAGGACTAAAGATTAATGACTAGAAACAGCATACATTACTGTAGCGAGAATACAAATAAACAACTTCTAATATTATAGTACACTATCAAGCCTAAGCTAAACATATTAGTATAAAACTCGGTGACTGTAGCTGCAAGCCCCACACATACAACATTGTAGCCTTTTTAAACTATCATGCACAAATGTCTACGAGCTATAGTTATAACGATTGTGTCTAGGCACCAGACAGTAGATAAAAAACAAAATATTGGAGCGCTTAGCCCCACTATTTTCTGTTGCTATATGTCTACTGCCATTGCTTGGCTACACCATGGCATGGGCCACAAAAAATAACGAAATGCTAAGGAAATAAAGACTATGCTTTCCATGAAATTGCTGCATTAATAATAATAATTACGACAATTTATATGGCGCCGTAAAGCATCCATGCCGTTACAAGGGCGCCTTAACCCGATACTGATGGCGCATTGACTCAATGTATGGGACATTGCAGTCAACATCCCATACAATGTTATTGACACTAAAATCAGTAATAAAAAATTCTTCTGTGAGGTCTTCCTAACTGAATCTGGTTAAATTCAGGTTGCAGGCAGACAGTGAGGTTTTGTTTAACGCCGTATTGACATAGGCCTAGGTAGTTTAGACCGTAATTATTACAGAATAGGACATAATACGGTAGCTTAGACCGTAATTATTACAGAAGAGGACATAATACGGTAGTTAAGACCGTAATTATTACAGAATAGGATGTAATAGGTAGTTTAGACCGTAATTATTACAGAATATGACACAGAATATGACATAATACGGTAGTTTAGACCGTAATTATTACAGAAGAGGACATAATACGGTAGCTTAGACCGTAATTATTACAGAAGAGGACATAATACGGTAGCTTAGACCGTAATTATTACAGAAGAGGACATAATACGGTAGCTTAGACCGTAATTATTACAGAAGAGGACATAATACGGTAGCTTAGACCGTAATTATTACAGAAGAGGACATAATACGGCAGTTATTACTATAGAAAAACAAGCATCATAGGTACATTCACATTCAATTATCATTGTCTTCTCAAGATTTCATTTTCAATTCAACTAGACCTGGGTTGGGAGAGCCTCTGAGTATATAGTAGTTATATCTATAAGGGCGCTAAATAAATTTATCTATGCGATTAAACTGTTAGCAGAAAAGCGAAGCTCTGTCGACATCTAGCGAACGCCGCTGAAATCAATGGCAGAAGAGAGGTAGCGCCACCTGGCGAATGCGGATGAACACATTCGCAATGAAGCATCAAAAATATAATGTATGACATAGTCAATGATGGAAGAAGGATGCGATGGTGAGTTGAAGCGGAAAGAAAGCCAGCCGACCGAATCCAAAAGCAATATATTCAGAAGGAAGAAGAGAAGGAAGGGAAGAAGACTTGCAAGTAGACCAGAAATGAGAGATGCACTGGATTGAATAATTATTTGACCGATATCGCACCCACAATAGACCTAGCTACAATGCAGACGGCAATGATACTGATGATGGTGATAATGATGTTGTTGTTGTTCTGACACTGATGATGATGATGAAGACGTTGTTGTTGTTGTTGTTGATGATGATGATGATGATGATGATGATGATGATGATGATGATGATGATGATGATGATGATGATGATGATGATGATGATGATGATGATGATGATGATGATGATGATGATGATGATGATGATGATGATGATGATGATGATGATGATGATGATGATGATGATGACGATGACGATGATGATGATGACGATGATGGCGACGACGACGAAGACGATGATGTTGTTGTTGTTGTTGTTGCTGCTGCTAATGATGACGATGACGACGACGACGATGATGAAATTTTCCTGTCCACCATACCATTCTATTTTTGAGTATGTTGAAGTCAAATATTGATCTGCAGCCAATAACTTGACTTTGAAGCACCATCAATGTACACCGGCGCAATAGAAGTCAGTAATCAATAATTATAATTAATTGACAATTTATAATAAAAAATGATTGATAATTAGGAATAATCAATAATGTTGAATAATCAATAATAATGATCAATTCAATTATAATGAATAATTAATTATATTGAACAATTATAATGAATAACTAATTATAATGAATAATCAGTTATCATGAATAATTATTACAATGAATAATCAATTATAATGAATAATTAATAGCAATGAATAATTAATTATACTGAATAATCAATTATAATGAATAATTAATAGCAATGAATAATTAATTATAATGAATAATTAATTATACTGAATTATTAATTATAATGAATAATTATTCATAATGAATAATTTATCATAATGAATAATTAATTAGAATGAATAATTATTAGCAACAACTCACTCGACGTTGTGGTCGCCAGAGGGACTTGCTTCTACCGTCCGTCTGCCAGTGCTTATTGTGACCGCTAGAGGCGCTGGCATACTATGCCTCGCTTCATTGGCTGGTCGCTTGAGGGCGTCGTTCGCGAGGGGCAGATGGGCGTTGAGCCCTCGAGTTGACGATGGAGCAGGGAAGGGAAAGGGGTGAGTGGGCTGATACGGTCCACTGCTCATTGCTTCCGTTAGTTCCTCCTCTGTCAAGGTGGATAGACAACGTCTTCTTCCTGGTGAGACCCTTCCATGAGAACAAAGAACATCGCTATTGTCTTATTCAACAATGTAATAAATAAAAAAACAAACGGCATCGGGGTCACTAAGAGCAGATAACGAAGTCAGAAATGCCCAGATAAGAAAGTGAGCTAAGAAATATATGTCAGGTAAGGAAAGATGAGTCAAAATAGGTGAGGTGGGTGATTTAATAAGGCATAGTGTCCTTGTAGCCTACCCCCTACCCATGGTGAAGTCAGATGAGGCAAGTAGTGGCAGTGTAGTAATGGAATAAGGTCTTGATTAAGGTGAATAGGAAGGAGTGACAATGAAAAAGTGAATTAGACAAATAATTATGATAAGATGTTTTGCTGAATAGGAAAATTATGATCATAATAACACTTGATCATGATGAGGTTGAGATCATATAAAAATTATGGAATAATACAAGCACAGACCTTCGTCATGAGAAGGGCCTAAAGTTGATAGAGCAGAGGTGTGGTCATGATTATCTCAATGGTTCAGACCATAACCCACCGAAACTATATTTTTCATGCAGTTTCCATATAGTTCTTCATACATTTCCTTAAACACAATTATCCACTAGATGTCTACAGGGTGGGCCAGCATAAATGAACCAACTTTGCATGCTTATAACTCCGCCAATTTTTGGAATTTATTTATACTTTATGCGTCAAATAAAAGGTATTTCATTCAAGTATATGCGCTGAAAAAATGAAACTTGTACAAGTTTAGGTTTTAATTATATGCTCGGAACAGCGCTAGCTACCACATTTTTTGTCATTTGTGACGTAATAAGGCGCCGTTTCGCTGAGATGTTCAAAAATGGTTTTTCGCTAACACGTGCATAAACACGATCATTTTAGGTGTTTTTAGAAGTATCTACCATGAATATCTTCTCGTCGCAAAACCATTTTCTTTCAATTTTATCAGCAGCCGTGCGCGCTGCCTTAGACGCAAAGAAACGGCTGGCTGCAGGCCGGCTGTTTCGATAGGCCTATAGCCGTTTCTTTGCGTCAGTGTTGGAATGCTGTTGGACACCATGTCAACAAATAACTTTAGATCATCTTTTAGAATATGTTGTACGGTGTTTCTAGGACTACCTGTTTCGCTCTGATTGACCTGGGGAGATTTGCCTGTAGAGCCTATCCTGGTCGTTGTCTTGACGGCCAATTTACTCGGACACAAGAGCAATGTTAGCGGATATGCGCACCGTAATTCCCATGGTTTACGATTAGAAAGTCCTGTTTTTATCAATTTTCAGTAGCAGATAATTCAAGGTAATGTTTATTCCATCCACTGTTAGAAAATTTGTAAATCATTTCAACCGAATTATATCCCTTATCAGTTCGGAAAATTAAGATCAAAACGCGATCTCCGTCTGTCAACGGCGCCAGATCGCGTCATAGAAAACAACAAAATATGGTAGCTAGCGCTGTTCCGAGCATATAATTAAAACCTAAACTTGTACAAGTTCCATTTTTTCAGTGCATATACGTGAGTGAAATATCTTTAATTTGACGCATAACGTATAAATAAATTCCAAAACTTGGCGGAGTTATATGCATTCAAAGTTGGTTCATTTATGCCGGCCCACCCTGTACATGCATTTTCTCGCACATGTCTTTTCCCGGTGACGAAACGCAGACTGCGTAAACAGCGCATCTTATCCAGGCAAAGGAAGGGAGGGAGGGAGGGAGGGAGGGAGGGAGGGAGGGAGGGAGGGAGGGAGGGAGGGAGGGAGGGAGGGAGGGAGGGAGGGAGGAAGGGAGGGAGGGAGGGAGGGAGGGAGGGAGGGAGGGAGGGAGGGAGGGAGGGAGGGAGGGAGGGAGGGAGGGAGGGAGGGAGGGAGGGAGGGAGGGAGGGAGGGAGGGAGGGAGGGAGGGAGGGAGGGAGGGAGGGAGGGAGGGAGGGAGGGAGGGAGGGAGGGAGGGAGGGAGGGAGGGAGTGAGGGAGGGAGGGAGAGAGGGAGGGAGGGAGGGAGGGAGGAGGAGGAGGAGAGAGAGGGAGGGAGGGAGGGAGGGAGGGAGGGAGGGAGGGAGGGAGAGAGGGAGAGAGGGAGAGAGGGAAAGAGGGAGAGAGGAAGGAAGGAAGGAAGGAAGGAAGGAAGGAACGAACGAACGAACGAAGGAATGCAGGAAGGAACGAAGGAAGGAAGGAAGGAAGGAACAAAGGAAGTAAGGAACGAAGGAAGGAAGGAACGAAGGAAGGAGGGAAGGAAGGAAGTAAGAAAAAAGGAAGGAACGAAGGAAGGAGGGAAGGAAGGAAGTAAGAAAGAAAGAAAGGAGGGAAGGAAGGAAGGAAGGAAGGAAGGAAGGAGGAAAGAAAGAAAATAAGGAAGAAGGGGGGATGGAATTCCCATTCACCAGCCGTATACACTGGGGAGATAAGAAATCTAGTTAAGACGAGGTAGCAAAAACCATCGGTGAAGATAATTTCACGTAACGAAGTTAACACCAGAGACAGACAACCAGACTTTATTTTGCCCAAGGCGCCGTTTTCTCAACGAAAATCGTCGACTCATTTACTTGGAAAAAGACTGCTACACGTGTTCTTGTGTGTGCGTGTGTGTGTTTGTATGTGTTCGTATGTGCGTGTGCGCTGGCGTGTGTGTGTGTGTGTGTGTGTGAAATACAAAGACAGACGGACATACAGACAGACAGACAGACAGAAAGTTAAAAGACAGACAGAGACACAGACAGACAGACAGACAGACAGACAGACAGATAGACAGACAGAAACAGACATAGTTACAGATTGCTATTATGCACGCACGTGCGTGTTGGTAAGTGTGTGTGTGTGTGTTTGTGTTTGTGCGCGTGTGTGTATGTGTATTCGTGTGAGTGTGTGTGGGTCTTAGTATGCGTAGGCCTGCTTTTGTACGTCTTTCCAACTACGTTTGCGTGTTTGTATGTATTTCTGTAGGCCTACATCATTATCTTATAGCATGTGGGTGTAGCCTATGTAATGTATGTATGTGTTTGTAGATGTTCATATGTATTTGTGGATGTCTCAGTATGCGTGTTTTGTGTGCGGAATGCGTGGGTATTATTAGTACGTGTGTGTTTGCATGCACGTGTACGTATGTCTGTTTCTATGGCTTTGTGCGTGTATGCGTGCGTGTCGTGGTGGCCACTTATTCCTAAGTAATCTATAGACAGGCAATTTATTTTCCAGGGCAATATAACTGAGCCCGGGCAATCGATTCCAGAGAGGGGGAGGCAATTTCTTCCGAAGGCAATTTGCCGTCTTATATTTCTTCTTTCCGCCTCCACAACTGTCCAGGCCACAACGTATTCTTTGCACATCCATCTCAGAGGCCACAATGTCTGGTGACCAGGGACACCAGTGTCTGTGTCCGCATGTGTTTGTGTGTGTGTGGGGGGGGGGGTCCGTAGGTGTGTGTGTGTGTGTGTGTGTACGTGTCCGTGTGCATGTTTGTGTGTTTGTATGGGTGTGTGCCCGCTTGTGCAGCAATAAGGCGTTTGAGGTAATGCTCTATATCAAGCACCCTTATGTTATTTACAATTGTATAATTATATACAATAATATTATGTAAATTTAACCTAAATCGTATTATATGCAAATAATTACTCTTATGTATTTATATATAAATATACAATAATTATGTGCAACCTGCTCTTTTCTTTTTTATCTTATAACCTTGCTTAATTATATTATTGTTTTTACCTGTGATCATCAATTAACATTGAATTGAATGGAAGTGAATAATTAAATGTACAGTCATACACTATATTATGTATAATTTATGTACACTGTGCTATATAATTATTATAGTATCTATATAAATTAAGAGAAGATTCTGTCGGTCACACTCTGTTTGACTGTGATGCATTTAAACAGTCTTTGAACTTTTCACCACATACCTTCGCTACTCTGTCGGCCTCGCATGGGACACCCCGTGAAGGGGTTGGCGAATCTCTAGCCTACCACCAATACGGGGGCCAAGGTGGGGGCGAAAACCCTAATTTTAGCTATACATTTCTCTTTGCCAGTGATACATTCACAGAGCTTTTCACATTTTCACTCCAAACCTTCACTACTCTGTCCGTGTGGGCATCGGACACCCGGTAGAGGGGTTGGCGAATATGTATCACCATGGGCGACAGAATGGGGAGCGAGAACATTAATTTTCGCTATAAATTTCCATTCCGTTGCCATACTTTCACAGCTTTTCACCTGAGTGGGGGTGTGGGGTGGAGTGGCGTGGGGTGGTGTGGCGTGGGGTAGGGTGTGTTGGTGTGGGGTGTGGTGGAGTGAGTGGGTTGGGGTAGGGTGCCGTGGGTGGGGTGGAGTGGAATGGGAGCGGGCGGTTGGGGAGCCGGCAGTGAGGGTGGGGAAGTAAGGAATTGGCCGGGACCGGGGCGAAACTTAAATCTCCCGGGCGACGCCGGGTAACCCATGGAACTAGTGAATATATATGAATATATACACACACATGAATATATGTATATATATAAGCGTAAACATGTATACATATAAACCCACAAAGTTATTTATTTTCACATTATGCATATCCTGATGCAACTGTTTACAATTCCCAAGATATATGCCGCCATTGAATCTGTTTTCTGTATCTCTCACCATGTTATAGTCGTAAACTTCTTTCTGTAAATATAGCCCCCCCCCCACTTCGGGTAACCTATTGCCCCCTTACACCTTGCATAATGCATATACGCAGCAAAAAACATATTATCAGACGAAATGTAAACTATAAATCAATGCGTTTCGATATATCGTGCATTTTTACCATTATCTGTCTTTCTGGAAAAAATAAAAAATTAATTGAATTGAAATTGGATAAAATTATAGATAATAGTGCTTCCAGTTCCATTCGCACGAACTGCAAATATGCAGGATCGAGCTCTTTCCGTGGTAGGCCCAGTGGTCTGGAATGAGATATAGCCTACCGCAGTTACGTCCGCTTCCCGGGGTTCTTAATGGAATTTTTTTTATTCCACTCAAAACAGTATATATCTGCCGCACCGCATACTACTACTACTGCTACTGCTACTGCTACTGCTACTGCTACTGCTACTGCTACTACTACTACTATTACTATTATTATTACTATTACTATTATTATTATTATTATTATTATTATTATTATTACTACTATTAATATTATTACAATTATTATTATTATAATTATTATTACTATTATTTTTTTTTACCCGATGTATCAATGATCCCTCGGGATTTCAAAAAATTATCCGGAGACTTAAACAAATTTATTCTGGAACGGCTATTATTTTATATTTTCATATTTATTATCATTTTTTATTATAAGAATTATTTGGTATACATTATATTATACACGTAGCATATTATATATAAATATATATACATTATACATAGATATATTTAGAACAGTGTATGCATAATACATAGTATATAACACTACATATAATTATGCTGTTCATACATCTGGAAACTGGTACAGCCTACCGTAGTTCTACGGACAGATGATTCCGACAAAACGGATCCTCAGAAGAAGATGACGAGTCCGCAATCAGATCCGAAGTCGTCGTCGTTGCTCCTTGGTTGTTCTGCAGCTGCACCGGATCGAATCCACTGTCATCCGATGTGAAGGACCGCCACACGAACCGATCGATCGGCTCCTCCTGACTTCCGAAGAAGAACGACGAAGAAGAATGCGAAGAGGGGTCATGCGACGGTGGAGGTCTATAGCAGACGGTGGCGGAGGAAGCGGGGTACCCCTTGGCCCCCGCCGGCGGTCCCCGAGTAGACTCGTCCGTTAGGGGTAGAGACGGTGGGGGCTGCAACCCCTGGAGCCTTCCGTCTATGGAGAGGTTGCTCCCGAGGGACAGGCTCTGAGCGTGGCCCGAGTCCTGGCTGGCGTGGAAGTAGGAAGAGTCCTGCTGGTAGTCCCTCACAGCCTTCTGCTTGGCGTTGCTCGGGGCGCCGATGAGCGAGAGCAGCTGGTGGTTTGGACCCCGCCCGCAACAGAGGGGGTGCTGAGCCTGTTGAGACGGTGAGCCACCCTCCTCGATCGCCCGCCGGAAGCTGAGACTGCGATAGATGAAGAGCGGGTTCTCGAAGTCCTCCGGGGTGAGGAAGTCGTCGGGGTCGTACGAAGGTTGGTGGTAGAGAAGGAGCTTCGACGATGATCCGAGTCGCGGGAGGGAAGCACCGTTTGGAAGTTCCGATCTGGAGCTGAGCGAGCTGATCTCCACCCCGCTGGTGCTCGACCCCGTTGACGTGTTTATCGGATCGTTCTTGTGTATCGCCAGGTGGGACGACCTCGTCTTCGGGGTGACCACCGGGGCGCACTCCTCCGGCTCTCCTCTGGAACTCTGGCGAGTCAAGAGGCGCGGGGAATTGTGGGAAGACGGTTGGGAGCGGTTCCGGCGCAAGGGCCTGTGGGGGATCTGGGGGTAGTCGGTATCGCCGCAGGGCAGAACGGAGAATCCGAAGTCGTTGATGTCCTGAGGGGTTGGACCTCGGTGGATGAACTGCTGAGTGTAGGGCGAGGAGTCGTCCAAGTCGAGAATTAGGGCCTCTGAAAAGAAAACATACATACGTACACGCATACATACATACATACATACATACGTACATAGGAACATACATACATACGTACATGCGTACATGCGTACATGCGTACATACGTACATACGTACATACGTACATACGTACATACGTACATGCGTACGTGCGTACATGCGTACATGCGTACATGCGTACATGCGTACATGCGTACATACATAAATACATGCGTACCTGCGTACACGCGTACAGACGTACACACGTACACACGTACACACGTACACGCGTACACGCGTACACGCGTACACGCGTACACGCGTACACACGTACACACGTACACGCGTACACGCGTACACGCGTACACGCGTACACGCGTACACGCGTACACGCGTACACGCGTACACACGTACACACGTACACACGTACACACGTACACACGTACACA
The DNA here is from genome assembly GCA_945859605.1 of Lumbricus rubellus. NCBI lineage: Eukaryota > Metazoa > Annelida > Clitellata > Crassiclitellata > Lumbricidae > Lumbricus > Lumbricus rubellus. Next base: position 7,089,544 of record OX243817.1, on the reverse strand, counting down.
CGTACACACGTACACACGTACACACGTACATACGTACATACGTACGTACGTACGTACGTACATACATACATACATACATACATACATACATACATACATACATACATACGCATTTGAAGACAATTCCAAAAGGATGGTCCTATGCTTAGCCTTAGGGCAAGCGAGTTTTACAAAGCACCCTTCTTCACATAACACGCGTCATTATAAAGCACAGATATTCTGATAGTAATTACTCCGCTGAGTGCAATAAAAAGATTCGTTACGGTCATCTGGAAAATCTCACCGAACGACGATGAGTTGACGTCATCGTCTGCGAATCGTCGTCTGCTGCTGCGAAGAAGAGCGGGAGAAGGTGAGGGAGGATGGTGGATGGTCGGATCGGCAATACTCGCTTGGCTGTTTAGCAGATTCTGCAGAAATAATATTATTATGCAAGTGAACATTCGCTGAAGGAGGTGTAATGGTGTATACATGTAGGTTATAATAATAATTATTATTATTATCAGACACTTATGCCCGTCACATGTCAGGCAAGGCAAGGCGAGATAAAACGAGGCAATGTATACATATAAGATGGGACAGGACAATGCAAAGCTTGCCATGGCAAGGCAAGACGAGGCATTTTGCAAGATGAGGCAGGACATTGCAAAGCTTGCCATGGCAAGGCTTGTTTGTTTGCATGTGCACTTGTTATAGCGCCCCTTCAAGCTCTCGCTACTCAGAAGCGCTTCCGAATGCAGAGCGGACACTGCATCGGAGTTTCACGCCGAAGCGCTGAGTAATTGTGAGTGAAGGACTTGCCCAAGGCCCTTACGCGGCGAGGTGGATTCGAACTTCGAACCTTCCGGCTTCAAGGCAACGACGCCACCACTACACCACCGCGTCCCACAAGGCAAGACAAGGCAAAGCGTGGAAAGGCATGGCGAGGCAAGGCAAGGCGAGACGCAACTTGTTCAATGTTCATATTTCGTACTGCATAACTGTTTGCTGTAACCGGTTGTTCTCTGTCAACCGGATTGTTCAATAAACGAAAATTATTATGTAATAACTTGCGATCATCCGTTCATAACTGATTGTAATCATAAACTGCGTTGTGTCAGTTTGAAAACAAACGAAGATTATTATTGTTTACTGTAGCATAAGCCAGTGAACACCACCACACTGCATAATGTACATAATGTACATTGCAGCCAACAAAATCACCAATTTATATTATCACTTTTTTATAATCTGGATTACAGTCAATTTCAGAACGCATTACATTGCAAGGTTTTTAATAATATCCAACGCCACATGCAGTAGGTCTATAATTATCTACGTGTCTAGACATACACTTCTGCCAATATCACAGCTCTTCTGCGATGGTTATAGAGCAAGAGAGAGAGAGAGAAACACGACATGAAATAATGTGACCACCGTTCCATCATACTTGCAAAGGTCGAAAGACCATCCCTAATTATTGTGGCTGGCCACCGCCGGAACAACAGCTTTTTTGTCCAGGCTCCACATAATATAGGCTACGTCTCGGGGATAATAATGTCTCTCCCATTATAATGGTCCATGCCTGTCCAGTGTCCACTCAAACTGACGGCTCTTCAATTATTAACCACTGCAAATGACGGCCATTATTTTGTGGTAGCCTATATATTATTATTATGGCGCGTGTGATTTGTGAAGGTCGAAGAGGAACTACTCCCCGGACTTAAACTACCCGCATCTGTGGTGGACTCAGATGGGATATGCATATTTCCCTGTGTAAATTTCGTCGTTGTTTTTGGTCTTTGTGATTATTCTTCCACACTGGTTCAGTGGTTCCGACCGTCTCTACAGATCTAAGATGAATTTCTCCTGTGCGTTTTCGTGTAAAAACATTTTGTTGACGAAGTGGTCTATATCTGCCGTGTTCAATCTAGACGTCTCTAGGAGGGGGGGGTGAGGGGTGGAGGAAGAGAGGGAAGGTCGTCAGAAAATTTGACCGATGAGGAAATCATCGTCGGTGGCTCAGACGTCCCCCCCCAAAAAAAAATTCCAGCCCAAACGGACTTGTTATCGACTCAGCATCCTCCTTACTAATTCATCCTACATCAAATATTACTCCCAATAGCTGGGATGAAGTTGACCATTTTTTTAAACTGCCTAAGAATCAGGGCTTTTTAGCGTGCAGTCGTACACAAAATGTCCAGCTCTAATCGGATTTGTGCAGTTGTAGAAGCACTTCTGTACCGTTAAAAGTAGTTTCAAACGGTAATTTTCCACCGTTTTGGAGTAATTACCATGGAAGATGGGAAGGAAAGAATGAGTTGTGCAGTTCTAAAAATTCCTTTAAACAGTCCTTCTAAGAATGCTTTTACAGCTGCACAATTTCATTTAGAACTGCCGGTTGGTTTTCTAGAATTGCACGCTAAAACATTGTCCTCTTTCTTTGACTATGCCTGAAACTAGAACTGGCTTCAATGAGTTTGCAGTGCTGTTTGTTGGCTCTATTATAGATCAGAGGCGGACCACATAATGATGGCTCGCGGGAACATTTGAACCAGACATTGTGTTTATATTAGCATTGTATACTTGACACTTGGGTATATACACCCGTTTCCGCTTTATGTATTTTTACAACAAATATATATGTCGTCACAATAATAACAAGACGTCCATATAGTAACAAAGGCATCACCATCCTATTAGCATATTCATGAACAAGCCTAATGACGTAATAATTGTGCATTATACAATTATGGAACAAAGAAATGCGGTCGCGATACGTCGATACGGAATAGCAAAACGTTGATAAACATAGCTGCAGACGTCACAATAGTACTGTAGACTATAATAGGACATGACGTCATAATACAAAGTCAATAGTTCACGGCTATTTTTAATCGTAGAAGCAACTTGATCATAAACAAAGTTAGTGATCCAAGCAAAATTGTGTAACAAGAAGCTGTCGTCACAATACGAAATCCATAGAGCAAATTAGTAACCCAGCTTAAAAAACAAAATGAGTGACGTAACAATAGCGTTTGTAGCACAAAGCAATGTCGTCACAATGAAAAGTCCTCAGCACAGCGCTATGTTATCGTACATACTAACACCATATTACCCTCGAATACTCGTATATAATTAATTATTATAATGTATACGTAAGTTTGTTTATCAATTAAATTCATCCTCTCTCTGTCTTTGTCACTGCCTACCTCCCTCTGTCTATCTGTTTCTCTGTCTATGTTTCTGTCTCTGTTTCTGTCTCTGTCATAGTTTGTCTTTCTCTCTCTTTTTTCTCTCGGTCTCCGTGTTTTTCTGTCTCTCTCTACCTCTGTCTCTGTCTCTCTATGTCTCTCTTATTGTCTTGTGTCCAGAATGGAAGAATCCCAGTGCACGCAGCCACACTTACCGCTGTGGAAGTTCGAGTTTGACCTTCATCCAACTTTGACCTCAACGTGAAGATCTCATCCAACGTTGTATCCTGCAACGAAGTGGAGTTCACTTGGTTGCCAACTCCATACTATATGCAACAGAAAGACAACAATGACAACAGCACTAGTAAAGACAGCAACAACTAAACAGCAACAGCAATTGGAACCATTATTATGCAACACAAATTCAATGTCTACACCTGCTGCAATGTATTGCATCTATAAATTTATGTAGCGCCTCTCGAAATGCGCACCAATCAGTTTTGTTCAGATATGGAAACGTCCCAGCAAACTATACAATTGCTAAGTAATAATAATTATTATTAATTGAATGTAAATAGCAATGAATAAAGGATTAATATTATTATGAATACCTAAAAATAATCAGCAATGCATTAAGAGCATTGTGACACACAAGTAACGAGGAAATATTAATAGCTTACCAAAACCTTTATGCAACACGAATAGGCCAACACTTTTTACCAGTTTTTAAAACTGTTATTTGCCAATACAATTGGATAGAAACAGCCTTCGAATGGTGATATAAAGAGGCGCTGTATAAATACTCTAAATTAAAGACCATTAGGCCTTTTATTACTTATTATCTATCAGCAGCGGCATGCATATACATGCAGTTTACTTTAGTCTAATCTAAGTTGCCCTATAATTATTATATGACAATCTGATCTAATCTAATCTGGTCTAGTCTAAATCATATTAGAATAGAAAAAATGGAATAGACTAGATCAATCCATTTCATTCTAATCTAGTCTAATCTAATCTTATGACTTCTGTATCGCCACCATCACGATACACAAAAGCCACCAGTATACGATGCTTGCCACAAGTGAAGCTACATGCTTATAGGCCAGATGCACGATTCAGTGAAGTAGATGATGTCGCAGTGACACCAAGGGACCACCAACCACTCAGACGTTCAATCCGAAAACTCAACGGTTCACCAGGACAAACAGAATAAGAAATCCAATAGCAATGTGAACCCTAAACGAAACGCCGAAAAATAAATACTTACATTGAAACAAAACCAGACAAGCAAGCAATCGCCGAAAAGCAAATCTTCGACAATTAATTACTTAACTATGTACATATGGATGTAATCCATTGCTCCAAGACAAACTAAATATGCTACACTGCGCGTCTAGGACGCCCTGACCACCGCGACTGAATCCAGACAACAACAGGTTCGTTAACCAGTTCGAAAGCGAAAATATAGACCATGGCAGGTAGCCAGTTCATAGTTTATAGGCCTTCGATGCAGACTGAGCTGTCTTATCTGGCGGAACAAGAGACTCATCCAAAGAGGCCTGCTTTACCTTCTCCTGTTTACATCCTCTCAGGAAGCAGCAGCAGAAGCATAAGCAGAAGCAGAAGCACAGGCGTCATCAAAGCATTGCTTTAGAGAAAAAAGCCACCAGCTGGCAGAAAGAAGCGGAACTTTTCTCCGAAGCGTCTGCGCTAAGGCGTATAAAACGGCACAATCTTGCACAGTGTATATTTGTTCCGGCCTGCGAAGGCACAACGCCTGCATGCAGTAGCTTTCCAGCTCATGTTCAATTCAATTCAATTCAATTGTTTATTTATTTCCTTGGAGCATATCAAACACAACCTGAACATAGTGCAACTTAACTAAACAACGTGTTCATACTGTCTGACAAACATATTAATATAACACATTTGAAAGGAAAATTATCCGAGGAGAGTTCGGAGGAGGCATTATACTTCTTGATATCAGACCCCTGCAAAGTATCTGTCAGTCTGTTTCGTTCTGTCGGATCGTAAAAATGCCATTCAGGTAAATAACGTAAATACTTGTGGGGTCAACCTATAGATCAGCCGGAATAACCGCCGTGGCCTGATTTCTGGTTTCATCACTGTTCCATCAGATTTCCACACAGTTATCATTATCATTTGTTTTATTATGGTTATTATTAGGATAAGGCAGATGGAACATTCCATAGTATAAATTGTTTATACCCAGCCGAAAAAGACGGACGGAAAGAATCATTTTAAAATCAGCAAGTGATAGAGAAGAAGAGTCTTAGAGAGGAAACCCATGAATGTCCACTCACCCGTGACAGGAAGATTCTGTTGAAGACTCCAGAACTACAGTCGCCTCCTCTCGTTACCGATTTCTCCACCTTTTTCTTACCTCCAATCAACAGATGCGAAATAATAAATAACAGTTTTAAGGCTATTTAATAATATTATGTCCTATGTATACCATTATACAAGGACAAGGCTATATTATGTCCTATTATGTCCAATGTAGACCATTATACAAGGACTTTGCTACTTTGTATACACACTATACACAGGACCGGTTTCTTCTTCTTTAACCAACTTGTACAGATTTCTGGACGATAATCGATCGGAGTTCCGGAAAATGAAACATCTTGTTTACAGGGCTTTTTTAACGTGCAGTTGTACACAAGATGCGCAGTTCAAAATGGATTTATGCGGTTGTAGAAGCACTTCTATACAGTTAAAACTAGCATTGAGGATGGGAAGGAAAAGAAGGAGTTGTGCAGTTCTAAAAATTCCTTAAAACAACCCTACTTGTTTACAAAATAAAGGCATTCAATTGTTTACATCTATGAAACCAAATTGACGAATTATTATATTTGCAAAATGAAAACTTCCTTTGGAGATTTAAAACATAATCTTTTTAGAAGTTACTACATTGGAAAGACCAGTTAGGAATTGTTTGTGACACGGCAGCAGCTTCACGGAATTAATTCCTTTACAGGAGTTCTAGCTGGCTGATTTTGGAGCGCCATGGGTCGATACCTGTAGCATTGGACAGAGAGGCGCAATAGAAGTCATACATTACAATCAAACTTATTACTTAGGCTACATTACAATTACATTTATTATCTTTTTCCATTAACAGCAGACAAACAACAGAGGAAATGACAAAGTGGAAGAAGAAGAAGAGAAGCTGCACTGCAGAAAAATACACAAAGCGCAAACGAACAGACTCACTCACCCTCGATCTTGATAACACCGCCGTCGAGACCAAGTTCAATGCTGCAAGACAGACGCAAACAAACCAGAGGCTACAGATCAATACACTGTCACACCGACACACACTGCAGTCACCGGCACAACACACACACACACACACACACACACACACACACACACACACACACAACCATACACACACACGCAACCATACACACACACACACACACATGAAAGCACACACACACGCACGCACACACGCACGCACACACAAACACACACCCAGACAAACAAACACACATATAGACAAACACACACTCACACACACAAACACATACACACAAACACACACATACATAGACACACACACACACTCAGACACAGACACACAAACACACTCTCTCACACACACCCACACGCCCACACACGAACGCACACACACACACACACACACACACACACACACAACCATACACACATTCATCTTATTATTCTGGTCTTTCTTTCAGACGTCGTTAGGAGATCGCGTCTTTTTTCGGTCCCATTCGATTCCCGAAAATACTTCATCCGAATTCGTTAAGTCGTTTCTCTTTTCCGAGAAAATTTTCGCCAATGCCATAGAAGTCAATCGGCAAGCCTGCTGTTTATATCATGAGATCTATTCGACAATGTCTTAGCGTTGCAGCTATAGCTTTGCACCCCTAACTATAGCTTTGCGCCCCTAATCCACCAATCAAATCAATCTAGTGTTCATTGAAATGAAGACGCACATCAAGTTACCAATGACCACTGACAGGGCGGAAACGGATGTTGAATGCGAGAGTTGTGGGCTGTAAAACCGATCCACTTTATACAATTATCTCTAACTGGATATGCTTTATCCGGAAGAAAACCCCAAGGAGGCTTTGAGAACGGTTCAATGGAGCTTGACATTCCACCGGTTGTGCCTTTTATGGAACTGTTTATACGCGTTCTATTCGTCGTTTTCCCTGTGGTATCAAGATATATCTCGGATTATTTCTATGCACGTCTGAGAAACGTTTATTTTTAGTCGTAATGGCGTCTGGAGCGCTTCTGAGTAGTCGCCTTGAGTGGACGCTTAGTAACTAATCCTCGCAGTGAACGAATGAATTTATAAGGAAAGGCGCCTACTATTATAATAGGATAAAATGTAATACCTCTTATTCCAAGCTATTTCGACGACTGCTTTGTTTGCTATTTGCTCTAATCTTGACTCAAGTCATCGCGACGAATAGCTAATTTGCTATCTGCTATATGCCTTTTACTCTAGAAGGAATTTTTTTAACTTCTTTCCTTTCCCATCCTTCATGGTAAATTACTTTCAATCGGAGGACAATGACTTTTTCCTAGTTTTAACTGTAACAGAAGCGCTTCTACAACTGCACATATCCATTTAGAACTGCACATTTAGTGTACAACACCACGTTAAAAAAGCTCTGCTTTCACTTCTAGGGTCATCCCCGGAAAATATGACCATGCAGGGCTGAGGTTAGGCAGCCTGAGAGTCAGGGCCGGATTAAGCAATGTGGGGGCCCTGTTCGGAAATTTTTGGGGGGCCCTGTCCGGAAATTTTTTGCGGAAAATTTGTCACATTTTTCGGGAAAATCATACCATTTCATCCGCCAAAAAAGTTGATGACCTTTTTTTAGTGATCTGCAGAAATGTTTTGGAAAATAGTCGTGTGGCCGAAATTTGCTCAGAATTTTTTTCTTTCACATTTGTGGGGCCCCCTAAAGTGTGGGGGCCCCTGTTTGGCCGAACATGTTGAACAGCCTTAATCCGGCCCTGCCGAGGGTGCGCATATTCGACGATGCTGATAGGTAATGAGTATTGAGTAAGTAGGCAGAAGAAATGCGCGGTCGACTCGAGTCGGTCTGACATGAAACAGAGTTTAAAAAGCGGGACGATGATGGATCGTCGGTATCTGGGGAAATCAAATGTGACGGCAGAAAGACGTTCGAATTTACATTTCTGGATAATAAATCTATTGTTCCTTGAAATCAGAAGTCAACTAAAGATTTCAGACTATACGATGGACTATAGCCTAATCAGTCTAGAAACTAACGAAGGCTACTGATAGTATACATGTAATTTCTCGAGCAACCGAAAGATCGAGCCTCTGTGCGATATAAGAAGTTATAGAAATGTCTGATTCAGGTTAGGCCTATTTTAGAGTATTTTTTGTCGATGTAATAATGTTCTATAATATGGTACTATCTTCAGGTTTTTTAAACGGAAGTTTAGAACTGCGCAATCCCCTTCTTTCTCTTCCCATCCTCCATGGTAAATTACTCCCAATCGTGTGAAGGCAAACATTTTTAACAATTTAATTTTTTAACCGCACAGAAATGCTTTATTAAGTGCTTTTATACAACAACACATTATATTGCAAGCGCTTGATGATCACTTTCTACGATCGTACTCTCATTGAGTCGGCATGCTTCACTCTGATGTGGCGCTATATAAATTAGCTATTACAATTGCAATGTAAACTATGACGAGTGCAAAATCCAGTGCGAAACTTCACGCATCGGGCTGCCCGAATGTTACTCATGAATTTTTAAACGTCGTCGCTTCAAAGATTAAAAGGAGAGGACTTTTTAAAAGATTCGAGTCATAAAAATATTCTCATGAGATGTGGGTTCATAATATTTTTTTACTTTACTGGTCGGTCAGGAACCAATCGCAATCTGCAAACTACACATTTCTAAGGCACTACTATAGGCCTACAAGACTACAAGTCAAGTGCAGGGCACCAGCTTATTCACAAGCGTTGCGACGTACACCAGAGGGTTTGCCCCAAAATGACCCCGAGGTGAAGGGCCAAATCCTGTTGACAGAAGACCGGGGAGGACAGAGGACGCAGGAGGAGGATGAGGAGGAGCTGCTATGGGGAGAGGGTTCTCTTAGGATGAGAGAGTGAAGGAATGGTTGGATCACGAAAGGATTATTCCGAGGAAATGAGACTTTTATTTGGAATGTTAAGCCTTGGGGTGATAGATGGAAGAGCTCGAGGCAGATGGCCGTACATGTACATGTACATGTGTGTGATCATATATATATATATATTATATATATATATATATATATATATATATATATATATACATGTATATGGGTGATCGTGCGTCCAGTATTTGCCCCCAGTGACCCTTTTCTTTGCACGACTCTGAACAATCACAATCCCACCTCTCACACAAACACACACACACACTCACACACTCACACTCGCATACTTGCATAGTCTACAGGGTGCGCCAAAAAAAAGACCCCCCTGGGTTTTTTGCCAATATTTTTGCCAAAAGTAAGAATTTTCGAATGAAATTTTACAGGCTTATAGACAATTCATATTTACATATGATGGCCAGATTTCATCAAAATATTTCAAACATAACAAAAGTTATGTCACTTTTAGGGAGGTCACCCCCCGTTTTTTGACGTTTCAAAAACGAAACGCAATTTTTTAAGGTTTTTTGCGAATATCTTGGCCAAAAATAAAAATATCAAAATAAAATTTTACAGTATTATAGACAATTCATATCTACACATGGTGGCCGGATTTCATCACAATATTTAATACTGAACAAAAGTTATGCCACTTTTAGTGAGACCACCCACCGTTTTTTGACGTTTCAAAAACGAAACGCAGCAAAAAGTGACAAAAACACGATTTTAAAGTCTCATCACAAATAACTGTTGTCAAATGAACTTGGTAGTGCTTTACAACTTGTGTTCAATGTGCCCACGACCAGTTCCAAAACTTCTTTTGAGTCTCTTTGCAAAGTTCTTGATGGACCTGTTGATTAATCTGACAGATTCCTTATTTACCAATTTGATGTCATCTTGCTAAGGGACTTCTCAGTGACGTGCAGCTACGCTGGCACCCTGTTTCTTTTTTTAAATAGTAATAATAATGATCATCGGACAATATTAAGGCTACTTGATAACAATTATTATTTGAGATGAGAATAAATCGTGTTTTTGATACCTTTTTGTTGCGTTTCGCCTTTGAATCGTCAAAAAACCGTGGGTGGCCTCCCTAAAAGTGGTATAACCTTTGTTCTGTTAAAAATAGTTTGATGAAATTTGACCGTCATGTGCAGATATGAATTGTCGTTACGCCTGTGAAATTTCATTTCGATATTCTTACTTTTGGCTAAGATATTGGCCAAAATAATGAGATTGTTTTTTCGTGACTTTTTGCTGCGTCGCGTTTTTGAATCGTCAAAAAACGGTGGGTGACCTCCCTAAAAGCGACATAACTTTTTTGTGTTTGAAATATTTTGATGAAATCTGGCCATCGTGTGTAAATATGAATTGTCTATAAGCCTGTAAAATTTCATTTGGAAATTCGTACTTTTGGTCAAGATATTGGCAAAAATCTTATGGGGGGTCTTTTTTTTGGCGCACCCTGTACATACACATCTAAGCTATACAGTATATAATTTTATGTACAAATACTTTTATCACACACGCACACACACACACACACAGACACCAACGCAAACATACATACATATATATATATAATATACATATACAATCTATAAGCTTATACAATGTAATACTCACAGATATATGCATAATTTGTATAAACTCACATATGTTAAGCGCACGCATTAATTTGCACCAGAAGAAGCCACATTCATTTATTCCTTTCTTAATGGAGCCTTAAAAACGTCCAGAAAATGTTCACGCACTTTGGTCACGTAGGTCTATATTATTGTACTGCATGTACAATGTGCGTGTACATGGATACAGGTCTCCAAGATTATCGCCACCTTCAGGCCAAACATAATGACTGGGTCTTCGGTGAAGTGATAAAACAAGAAGACATTAACATTTTAACGACCAGATTGCACTAAAAGTGGCAGAGAAACCAGTGCAGTTCGTTGGATGAAAAAGGGTTAACCTTTATCTTCCCAGACACAGAAATAGTCATTCTATCACTTCTGAACTTTGTTATTATACAGTTTACCACCTGGATAGAGGCAATTAGTTAAAAAAATAATTTATTTTCTGTTCATATAAAAATTATACATATGTTCCCAAAGTGGAACGTTGGGTCACTTTGACTAGTATAGGCATCAGGCATTAGTAAAAGTATAACTTTTTCCAAATGATGCATATATACAATTTTTTAAAAGGTGTGAATGACAAAGGTTAATACTCCACCTCTACCCCAAATTTTACACACCTCATCCTCAAAATTCCACTCCGCCCCACCCTTCCACCTCACCAAACCCCATGAAATGCTCATTGCTCACATATGAAATTTATGAAAAATAATGTTTCAATTTGTTTTCATACCGGTCCCAACGAACCACTACGCTGACAGTATCCCACAAAGTCCCACAGCAATCCCCCACCCACCCACCCCACCCACCCAACCCAACCCTAATCCACCTCCCCCAAATTTGCCCCCACACAGTCCCACATGTCTGGAGTAAGGTTTCTCGGTCAAACCTCTTCTTCACTTTGAACGCACACGGCCCACTTCAACCACATACTCTAACCGTCCATCTATAACCCACCTCCACCCTACTCCGGCCCACTCCACCCCGTTCCCACCCTCCACTCCGACCCACCTCTTAAAATGCGCAACATAGGAAATTCATGAAAAACAATTTTTTACTTTGTTTTTCACCTTGGCTCTTCCTTCCCACTTTGACCCCACCCAGCACACTACAACCCCATACCACAACCGTCCGACCCCACCCACCTCCACTCTAATTCAGGCCTACCCACCCCATCTCCCACCCCTCCATGACTCCACTCCGCGAAAGGCTCAACACTTGAAATTCATAGCAAAAAATAATGTTTCACTTGGTTTTCACCTTTGGTCTCACCGCACCGCACCCTACCATCCCAAAATCCTCACCCCACCCTGCCATACCCTGTCCCCACACAACCCACTCTGCGGGAAAACGGAGTAATTATATAGGCTAATCAGAATTTAAATATAGCCTACGTTGAAAACATCACGCTGCAGAAGGCCTAACGCAACTTTTCAAGCTCCTCAAATCCCGAAAAAACCAGTAGGCTACTATATAATAAAATTTAAAAAATAGGCCTAAAATAATAATAATGGATCAAATAATAATAATACTATAATTAATAATACTAATATTCATGTTCATATTAGAATGAAAACTACAATCAACGTAAATTTTGTAGCGAGCAGGGCAAATTTCAATAGAGCGTAAAAGTATTGTTTCAACTAGTGAGAGTGACCCAACGTTCCCAAAGTGGAACATATCTAAAATCAGCTGCGTTGCTCACTCGTAGAGCACTACTATTAAAAAAATTGACCATAACTAGACAGAATAGACACAGTTCAATCCAACTGTACAATAAAAGCAATTAATTATCATGCATTTGCTCCAAAAAATAATTTTCAATATTTTTTAGCAAAAACGTCATTTTTTGCCAAATTTGCATCAAAATAACTATTTTATTAGCAGCAACATACCTGAAACAAAAGTAAATAAACATGCACCCATCATTGGCCAAGTAAATGAATATCAATAAGATGACTTACAATAGGTTTTACCGTCTCTGCAAATTTTTTAATAATATGTTCCACTTTGGGAACGTTGGGTCAATAAAGGTTAAGCTGAGTTGGAGCGAGCGTCCATTATAAGTACACCAGATCTGAATTTGTCATTGACATGAACACGTTCACGTAACATTCGTGACAGCGTATACGCGGTTTCATTGCATGTACACTTGTACACGTTTGTCTCGATGCCATGTCTTGATATAATTATATTATGAACGCTATATCTGGTGAACCCGGCGTTTCCCGGAAAATTTAAGATTCTTGCCCCACCCTGCCCATCCCATG
>OX243817.1:7053781-7066281 GCA_945859605.1 Lumbricus rubellus | reverse complement strand
CAATAACGAACCATTCAACCAATGACGTCGTCAACTTCTGCATAGACCTCTGACGTTAACAGTTGCACTGTATGACCTTTGGTGAAAAAAATTACGCTTAATGACCTCTGACGTCATCGAATTCGCCTCTGATGTCATGCGCAACATCACACAATGTTTACGTCATTAGCTCGAGTGCAGGACCTATCTCCACCATTGAACACAGTGCACAGTAGGCCTCACTGCTGTGTTGGCAGGGCAGAGGTCGATTTGTAGTGATGAACCACGGTTAAGGAAATGCCCAATCAATCAATCAATCAATCAATCAATCAATCAATCAATCAATCAATCAATCAATCAATCAATCAATCAATCAATCAATCACCCAATCAATCACCCAATCAATCACCCAATCAATCAATCACCCAATCAATCACCCAATCAATCACCCAATCAATCACCCAATCAATCACCCAATCAATCACCCAATCAATCACCCAATCAATCACCCAATCAATCACCCAATCAATCACTCAATCAATCAATCATCAAGTCAGTCAATCACCAAATCAATCAATCATCAAGTCAGTCAATCACCAAATCAATCAATCATCAAGTTAGTCAATCACCAAATCAATCAATCAATCATCAAGTCAGTCAATCAGTGAATCAGACAACCAATCACCAAATCAATCAATCAATCAATCATCAAGTCAATCAGTCAATCAGTCAATCAATCAATCATATAGTCAGTCAATCAATCAATCAATCAATCAAATGGCTTATTCTGTAACCAAATATAACCAAAAATCAGGTCTACTGTTACAGTAGCACAAGTTGGCGTATAAAGAAGAATGCCTAGAAAACCATATGGTCCTTTTCATGGCATGGGCTTCCCTTTCTCCACAGCTTCTACCATCCTCTCTGGTGGCACCACTTGAAACCTTATCTGCAGTATACCATCGCAGTACCTCGCACTGGAATCACAACTGAAAATTTCATGCTGTGAGGGAAGTTTAAAAATTAGCATTGACGATATAAAATGTGGTACGGCTCTCCTCACAAGTAAGTAAGTATTAACTTGAATTATCAGTTGCAGACCGCATTCTGAGCTGCAAACATTATACATAAGCATAACTGTCAAATACCGGAAGAATAGCACTCTGCCACTGGTTGCACTCTACCAGTGCCAGTCCCAAGCCTGGATAAAGGAGGAGGGCTTCGCTAATGGTCTTTGTTACCACACAGTGACGTTAAACTGCAAATACCACCACCACAGGAAGAATATTATGCACTATATAGGCTTTAAATCTGTACTATATTTGGTTTTTTTGTATGCGCACTTGTTATAGCGCCCCTTCAAGCTCTCTCTACTCAGAGGCGCTCCCGAATGCAGAGCGGGCACAACGTCGGAGTTTCACGCCGAAGCGCTGAGCAATTGTGAGTGAAGGACTTTCCCAAGGTCCTTACGCGGCGAGGTGGATTCGAACCTCGAACCTTCCGGCTCCAATGCATGCAACGACGCCACCACTACACCACCGCGCCCCATAGAGCTGTCGAAATGTGAAACAATACTGAATGCTTATCTAGTTTCAATCGTTTCGTGTCTTTTACCGACAAGACATTGCTTGAAGGCAGATGAATGAAAAGTACCATTTCGCTGCTGTGACGCCATTATTTTCATTCATAGTCTAATCCGCATAAAAATAATAGCACGTCATCAGAGACCCGCCCAGAGGCTGCGCCACGGTTAACCGTCTTACCACTGACCGCAGGAGGCAGGGAGGCAGTCTTCCTGCCAGGTAAACGTATCTGACTGTAAACACACCTGGCATTCATTAGATTCAGAGGCAGGTTCGTGCATGCGTGCATCCACCATGGTTACAATATTACTGCGCATGTTTGTCGTTAAGCAACACGCGGGAAAGCAAACTTAAAGGTTGAGGGTCAAGCAAAAAATGTGCTATAGAATTTCTTTTAGGCACCAATCAACTGTATGCGAATGACGCTACGGGAGGTGGGGGGGGGGGAACAGCAGCTGCTACTGTCTGCGTTAGACTAAATTAACGTGAAGGTGCAGGTTTCTATATTGCGCCTGCAAGTATGGCCTCGACCTTGTTAATTTTTGAACGAAATGCTCGGGCGAGATTCGCAATCCGTTCGTAGGGGTTGGGCATTGGGCAAGACGCCCCTATGATCCTGCCGTGCTAGTCCTTGATCTAAATCTCTGACTTAAGTCATCAGCTGCATAAAAATCGGCGACAGCGCGCACAGAGGTGCACGTGACGTGCGCTTTAACCGATACAGCAAGCATTTAATTATCCGCAACTGCTTGATTATAATTATTATTCGGTAAAGATCTAAAAGGTCATGTATAATATCGTGCTTTGTTGATGGAAGGAAGGTAGGTAAGTAGGTAGAGATGAGACTGCGTTCTACTCTGCTCTTAAGACTGTTCTCTTTAGCCGTGGTTGGGTCGGGAACGCTTCCGAGTAGATATTCGTGAAGAGGTGCTATATAAATGTCTGAAATGAATGAATGAATGAATAGATAAGTAGGTAGGTAGGTAGGTAGGTAAGTAGGTAGGTTGGTAGTTAGGTAGGTAGGTAGGTAGTTAAGTAGGAAGGTAGTAGTACTAGGCAGGCAGGTGTAGCGTAGGTAGGTAGGTAGGTAGGTAGGTAGGTAGGTAGGTAGGTACATGTATGTAGCTAGGTAGGTATGTATGTATGTATGTATGTATGTAGGTAGGTAGGTAGGTCGGTAGGCAGGCATGCAGGAAGGCATGCAGGTAGGTAGGTAGGTAGGTAGGTAGGTATAGGTAGGTACATGTAGGTAGGTATGTAGGTACATGTACATGTAGGTAGGTAGGTAGGTAGGTAGGTAGGTAGGTATGTAGGTGGGTATGTCGGTGGGTAGGTAGGTAGGTAGGTAGGTAGGTAGGTAGGTGGGTAGGTAGGTAGGTAGGTAGGTGGGTAGGTAGGTAGGTAGGTGGGTAGGTAGGTAGGTAGGTAGGTACATGTAGGTTGAATTGGACACACGGACTCACCTGTCAATGATTCTCATCGTCGAAGCACAGTTGCCCATCTTCCGTCGAGGCTTCAGCAGCTGGCAGCGACGCACCCAGCCTCCCTCTGCGATGGCACCAGCAGCAGCCTCTTCAACCTCCTCCCCAACCACCTCCTCCTCGTCCTTCTCCACCTCTAACGCTGCTGCTGCCTCCAAGGCACCGATCACAACAACAACACAACGACGACAGCGGTTTGACCATACACCGGCAAGATGATGACGGTGATGCCGACGTCGCCTTCTCGGATGCTGGTGCTAGCCACCACCTCCACCTCCTCGCTGACCACCAGCACCAGCAGCAGCAGCACCAGCAGCAGCCAAGGTTGAAGCCAATGCGCAGATTAGCTGAGAAATACCGTCCCCCATCCGCTGGTAATATTTGCTGTAGCCTCACGTAGCAGTAGCAGTAGCAGTAGCAGCAGCAGCAGCAGCAGCAGCAGCAGCAGCAGCAGTAGCAGTGTCTTCGTCACAGCCTCAAACATGGACGACGGCGCCGGCGTCGCTGCCGTGGAGTCGGCTCTGGCGGCGGCGGCGCTTGAAGCTGCCTGAAACCCGATACAAGGCCAGTCGCTGGTCGCAGCAGCAGCAGCAGCAGTAGCAGCAGCAACAGCAGCAGCAGCAGCAGCAGCAGCAGTGCGTGGTTGCCTGTCTCCTCATCAACTGTCTGTCTGTCTATCTGTCTGTCTGTATGTAATGTATGTATGTATGTATGTATGTATGTATGTATGTATGTATGTATGTATGTATGTATGTATGTATGTATGTATGTATGTATGTATGTATGTATGTATGTATGTATGTATGTATGTATGTATGTATGTATGTATGTATGTATGTATGTATGTATGTATGTATGTATGTGTGATATCCTCCTTGTGATCACCTCCTCCTATCAGTCTCTTCGGAAGCTTCTTCGTATAAGTTCGTGGTAGCATAGGCCTATCCCTAGATAACTGTTTCATTAGCTAAATGGCTAGGTAAAGAATCTACAGACTTTCACTGTTTTGTAACCAACAACGACGACGTGTTTAAGTCTTCTTATTATACTCCAAAATCCGATGTAAAGTAAAACGATCAGCAACAACACAACAATGACTACACTTGCGTTATCATAACAACTACACGACTACTACCTTCATCAGTCTACTCTATCGCAACTCAACAACAACTATTACAGCCTATCTCAACGGCTCTCAACACACAACACTCCTTCTTCACTTCCACTCCCTCCTTGTACACTCAACGTACGCTCGTCTAGACATCACGCACTGTCCAGTCAATCACCTGTCCAGACACCGCGCGCCAATTTGCAGCTGTCCTACCTGCGTCGCTGTACGACAATCGTCGTGCACTGATTAAATTAGCTTACATTACCTCCTTCCTTTCTTTTGAAGAGAGCTAATTAATCTTAAAAATTAGCGAACGTATAATGCTTAAACTAAATACAAACAATTTCTATACTAAATGCAATCACAAAATATCTTATACTACAATCTCGATAAGCAGTCCGCTACTACATTCAGCTTTCCCTTCTTATAGTTCAACAGAATGTCAAAATTTTGCAATGATAAAGACCATCGGACTAACTTAGCAGACTTCGACATTGACTCAGTCAAATAAACTAAAGGATTATGGTCAGTGAACACATTAATCTTGGAACCAATAATAATTTCTTTCAATTTGTTTAAAGCCCATATGATTGCATAGGCTTCCTTCTCAATCGTCGCCCATCTCCTCTGGGTATCTGTCAGCTTCTGACTGATAAATGAAACGGGACGTTCTATCCCCTCATCGTCCACTTGTGACAGCACAGTTCCCACAGCAAAGTCACTGCTATCACAATACAAATTAAATGGTTTGCCAACCTCAAACATATATAAAATCACATTATGCAATCTGATCTGTTTCAGAAACAATTCTAATTGTCTTAAAAGAATGTCCATTCAAATGATTAGGACAATTATCAAAATGTACTTCAATGTCATCTACATACGGCTCATTGCATACAGCACTTGTTTAGACATCTTGATTGCTAAATCGCTAATTTGTTCCTCACCCACTTGAAGTGATTTCTGTTGCTCGCTGGTAAGATGTCCGATCTGTTCATAGTCCAATTGCAGCGATTTCTGTGTCGTCTCTGCCTGGTCTTCTTTCAATGGTAGTTCTACCACTGATCCGAATTCGTCGTCCTCTGCCACGATGAGACCACACGATAATGTTCTTGCGATGAACTTCCTCATTTTGTTGGCATGGACGATTCGTCGGCCGTTTTCATTCATGTCCACCAGATACGAATACTTGGATCTTCTTTGTAGCACTGTACATGGACCATGCCATCGTGAGATCAATTTGTTGGTTGACGTTGGATATAGTACGTTGACGTTTTCTCCTGGTTTGAATTCTTTATATTTTGCTTTCTTGTTATATTGGCCGGCATACTGTTTTTGTTTCTCCAATTTCTTTGCATTTTCCACCTGTTTTTCATCATTCGTATTCTCCGTAAACATTTCTCTCATGCTCGTACCAATTTCCACATCGCTCCCCGAATCTTCACTATCATTTCGTTCACATGCAGCCATCACTTCTTCATTTTCATTGTTCTCGGGTGTTATTCCTTCGTCATCTTGAATGCTGAGTTCATCTTCGCTGTCCGTGTCATCTTCTTGCGAACTTTCGTTTATCATTTCATCTTCTCCGCCTTCGACTTCTGCTCTCCGACTTTGTGCTCTTGTAGTCACATTCGCTTGTAGTTCCCCTTGCAATACACTCACTGGTGGAATCTCTTTCAATTCTGCAATTATCTCCGGATGTAGCAAGAACTTTTCCCTGTTTTCTTTGCACAGATCCGCTGGAATGCTGGCACACACTAAAGTTAAATATGGCACGATATTTATTGTCCTATCCTCTGTAGCTGCTCCTTCGTTACGACTGCTCATCCGCACTTCGATTTTCACCAACTTAGCTGGAATCGGCTCTCCAGCTACACATTGCAGATGAACTCTGCCGATTTCTTCTACTGTCGTTCCTTTCAGTAGTTCCTCGTTGATTACTGGTATCTCGGTTCCAGAGTCACTCAATGCTTTGACTCGTATAGGCTGACCATCATTTCCACGTATTTCTACCGTCACATGCTGCAAGGCAATCTTCTTTATAAGTGAAAAATCATCTTTACTTTGTATTATAAACCGTGGTGTACATTTCATCACCGACTTCACTTCCGTTTCTCGGTTGTATTGTTCTTCCCAACCAGGAGGTGCATTTATCACTTGGATCTGGTTTACTCTCAAATTCTCTGCACTTCTACTAAAGCTCTTTCTCAGATTTGCCGCTCCTGGTGCTTGGCAGTGTTTTATTAGGTGTTTGTCGGACTGACAGTTGTGGCAACGTTTCTTTATAAAACTTCTTTGCTCATTGTTCTCCCACTTGTTGTACGGCGTGTATGATGCATTACTTTCTGTTGGGCGTCCCAGCGGCGGAGTTCGATTGTAGGCTTGTCTGTCCCACGTTGACTGCTGTTTATCTTGCGACCACTGCTTTCCCGATAAATTATCTTTCCTTACATCATTACTTTTGGCTTGGCTTCCAGTTTCTTTGTTATTGCTGTCCCACTTGGTTTGCTTTGGATTATTGTCCCATGACTCATATTTCGGCTTTTTTTGAAACATCACACCAATCCGATTGTTTACATGTATGTCTGCGAGGTCTGCCACGTCACTGGCTTCCAAGCATTCTGTGCCCTCTTTTGCTAAGACAAACTGTAGTGGACCTGGTGGTAAACATTCTTTCAGCTTGTCCGCCACTAACAAATCAAACAGCTTCTCGTAGTCTTTGTCCACTCGTCTACTTCGGACATAATAATTCAACAGGTTCTTCAGCCTAGCCGTGAACATCGTATAGGTTTCTTCGGCTGTCTTCTTGGCCTCTGCAAACCTTGACCTGTACTCACGAGCTGTTAACTTGAATTCCTTCAACAAATGCTCTTTCACTGCATCGTATTTATCTAAATTCTCAAATGACAATCGATTCAATACCGTTCGCGCTCTCGGGGTCATCAATGGCAACAACAATTTCACCCAGTACTGCTTTTCCACAGCGAAGCTATTGAATGCATTTTCAACTGTTTCAAAATATAATGGCACTTCCATCATATCATACGGCATCTTCGGTAACACATGTTTCATTGCATCACCTATCTTCTTAATCTTTGACACCATTGTCTCACTTTCTCTGAGCCTATTTCGTTCTGACTCTTCACGACATTTTCTATCGTCTTCGTCTTTCTTCGTCAGTCGAGTTTGATCTTCTACCCTGCGCAGTTCCTCCTGTTCTATCTTTTGCTGCAACAAGTCTAACTGCTTTCTGCGTTCCTCCTTTTCAATAGCCATCTCATGGAGTTGAGCTTCCTTAATAGCAAATTTCTTTTGTTCCAATTGCATCTGTTCTTCTCTTTCTCTTTCTGCTTTTTCCAAATTGTCTTTTTCGGCTTGGAATTCTTCCTGTCGAATCTCTTCGGCTCTTTGCAGTTCTTGTAAACGCATCTTTTCCTTTTCTTCCTCACGAGCTTTTTTGTCTTCGATCTGCTGTCTCCGTATTTCTTCATCGCTTCTCCTTGCTTTTTCATATTCTATCATTAACTCCATCCTTCTTCGTTCTGATTCGTCACGATCTATTCTCATTTGTTCTAATTGTATCTGGAACTGCTGCCTCTGCATATTTATCTCTTGTTGTCGTAATTCTCTCTCTTCTCGTCTACGCTGCTCTTCTTTCTCTTTTTTCCTCTTGTCTACGCTGCTCTTCTTTCTCTTTTTCCTCTTGTCTACTCATCATCATGAATTGTAGCAACGCCTCCATGGACATCGGTGCCTGAGGTTTCTCAACCGGCTTTTCTTTAGCGCCTCCAACAGCACCTTCTTCTTCAACTTCTTCCTTTGCCCAAATCTCAGCCAAAGTTCTCGTCAAATGTTCCCTCGACATCTGTTCAACTTCTTCTGCGTCTACGCCTGCTTCAATTAATAATTTTACTAGTCTCTCCGAAGACATCTTTTAATAGCTGCTTGCTTTTGCTCCGTAAGTTTCTCCATCTTACTTCTTTACTTTACAGATGCTTGATAAAATAGTAGGCTACTCTTCAAATGTTCGCAATTGACTGACTTCAATTCTTTATGCACACTTCAATAGACAAGCAAGTTTTTCTACCTTGTAGTCGTTGTGTTGTCGTTTCTCACTGACGTACGGATGCTCGATGTATCGTTGCTTCTCCCGTGTGCTCGGCTCCTCGATAAATTCACAGCGTCCGTTCCTCCACAACGTCTGTTGATTGGATAGAATCCCTCCGTTCGTAACTTGGCACGTAGACCCGCCGTTCGTAACTAGGATCGTTCTCCTGCAACTTGGATCGTTATCTCACCGCAACGACACCAAATGTGATATCCTCCTTGTGATCACCTCCTCCTATCAGTCTCTTCGGAAGCTTCTTCGTATAAGTTCGTGGTAGCATAGGCCTATCCCTAGATAACTGTTTCATTAGCTAAATGGCTAGGTAAAGAATCTACAGACTTTCACTGTTTTGTAACCAACAACGACGACGTGTTTAAGTCTTCTTATTATACTCCAAAATCCGATGTAAAGTAAAACGATCAGCAACAACACAACAATGACTACACTTGCGTTATCATAACAACTACACGACTACTACCTTCATCAGTCTACTCTATCGCAACTCAACAACAACTATTACAGCCTATCTCAACGGCTCTCAACACACAACACTCCTTCTTCACTTCCACTCCCTCCTTGTACACTCAACGTACGCTCGTCTAGACATCACGCACTGTCCATACAATCACCTGTCCAGACACCGCGCGCCAATTTGCAGCTGTCCTACCTGCGTCGCTGTACGACAATCGTCGTGCACTGATTAAATTAGCTTACAGTATGTATGTATGTAAAACTATGTATGTCTGTCTGTCGGTATGTCTGTCTGTCTGTTCGTCTGTCTGTTCGTATGTCTGTCTGACTTTCTGTATGTAGTCTGTCTGTCTGTCTGTTCATCCACCGTCTGCCAGATTGTCGATCGGTGGGTGCTCGCGAAATGACACACGAAGCCAATCTGTGTGTTGTCTGTGGGGTTGAGTTAGATGCGAGCGCGAGTGCGCGCAGAGCATGCTCGGAGTGGTGGCTTCAGTGCGTCTGCCATGCTCCTGATGATGGCGTGCTCGATGCGAACGTTCAAAGTTGACTCGTGACATCTATTGTTGTTGTTGTTGTTGTTGTTGTTGTTATTTTTTAAGAATGACAATAAAAATCTTGATTACAATTTCAATTTTTTAACACTGCAATCGGAATATAAATATAGTGCTACTGTCTTGATGAGTGAGCTTATCAGGGACGCTCGATAGAGCAAAAACAACATCAACAACAACAACAATAATAATATTAAATATATTGTTATCATCATCGTCATCATCATCATAGTCATCGTCGTCACCGTCATCATCATCATGATCATCATCATCATCATCATCATCATCATCATCATCATCATCATCATCATCATCATCATCATCATCATCATCATCATCATCATCATCATCATCATCATCATCATCATCATCATCATCATCATCATCATCATCATCATCATCATCATCATCATCACCATCGTCGTCGTCGTCGTCGTCGTCGTCGTCGTCGTCGTCGTCGTCGTCGTCATTATCGTCATCATCATCATCGTCGTCGTCGTCCTCGTCATCGTCGTCGTCGTCGTTTTGCTCCTGTTCTCTCGTACTGTTATAACTTCCATTTGATTGTATCGCATTGAGTCTATAAATTTATATAGCGCCTCTCGCATAGTATGCCGATCAGAAGCGCTCCCAGTACGGGAGAGCAGTATCAGAACGTGATCTTGAGACAGCGAAATGAAGGACTTCGCCCACCAGTTAATAAGGAGGAAAGCATGGAAGAAGGAAGCTGGTTCCACAGTGCAGGGTCAATGTCTGCTTGCTGTATATTTATATCTTCGGATCTCGTTCTGTCTTTCTCTGAATATGTTTATATATATATAATATAAATAATATATATATATAAATTATATAGCATATGCATATGTGTATATGCATGTGATCGTCTCTCTATAGTATATATTGTTAATGTTTCTTTGAGATAATATTCTATGTCGCTATGTGATATAATTATTATATTCATGTCGACACATATAAATAGCCACAGCCCAATCAGTGGCTGTATCCATCGCGTATGATATATACAGACCTTGTTTTGAAGGCCTTGGAATGAAGGATGGCGTGAGGTGTCAATCGGTGCTATTGATCGCATCTGCTAAGACCGCCGCTGATGATGACGCCTGCTTCAGCAGCAGCAGCAGCAGCAGCAGCAGAAAGAAGATGCTGAGAAGAGATGCACTGCTGGTCAGTGTTTGCTCCCATGGGAAACGAAAGAAGATGCGGAGATGGATGGATGAGTGGATGGGTGGATGAATGGATGAATGAATGGATTGATGATTGAATGGATGGATGTATGAATGGAAGGATGAATGGATGGATGGATGCATGGAAGGGTGAATGGATGGATAGATGAATAGATATATAGATGGATGGGTGAGTGGATGGATGGATGGGTGAGTGGATGGATGGATGGGTGAGTGGATGGATGGATGAATGGATGAATGGATGATTGGATGGGTGGATAGATGGATAGATGAATGTATGAATGGATGAATGTATGAATGGATGAATGGATGGATGGGTGAAAGTATGGATGGGTGGATGGATGGGTGGATGGGTGGGTGGATGGTTAGATGAATGGATGGATGGTTGGATGGGTGGGTGGATGAATGAATGGATGGATGGATGAATGATTGGATGGGTGGATGGATGGATGGATGGATGAATGTATGAATGGATGAATGTATGAATGGATGAATGGATGGATGGGTGAAAATATGGATGGATGGATGAGTGGATGGATGGGTGGGTGGATGGTTAGATGAATGGATGGATGGTTGGATGGGTGGATGGATGAATGGATGGATGGATGAATAGATGAATGAATGGATGATTGGATAGGTGGATGGATGAATGAGTGGATGGATGGATGGTGGGTGGGTGGGTGGATGGATGGATTTATGGATGGTGGGTGGATGGGTGGAGGGATGGATGGATGATTGTATGGATGGGTGGATGGATGGGTTGGTGGATGGGTAGATGAATGGTTGGATGGGTGAGTGAGTAGATGGGTGGATGCAGGGATGGACGGATGGACGGATGTCAGTCGGTTAGTCAATCACTCAGTCAGTTATTCAGTCAAGCAAGCAATCAGTCAATCAGTTAGTCAATCTGCCAGTCACTGGCAGTCAGTCAATAGGTAACTAATTAAAAACTGACAAATGAGCCAGTCAAAGGAAAAGTTTTGGTCTTAGAGACTTAGACCGAGAAAAGGCGAGAACGAGAATGCGAGCCAAGATTAGGAAGAAGGAGAGAAAGAGGCAGAGAGGAAATGCTGATGGAGAAGGAAATGGATGGTCGACTCCCTGATCCGTGTGTCCTTGACTCCTTATCCACTGGAATGATTTCCGGGTCACGCCTGATATAGGACGCCACGAAAAGACCTCTGACAACAGAATGAGCTAAATTGTGATCATCGATTATAACATCAATATCATCGTTGCTATCAATTATCATCATCGTCATCGTCGTCGTCGTCGTCGTCGTGGACGTCAACGTTGTCGTCGTTGTCGTCATCATTACCGTTATCATCAGTATAATCATCGGCATCATTATTATCGTCAGTAATCATAATAGCGATGATTACCATCATAGCTATTATCATCGTTATCATTACCACCGCTATCATAACCGTCATCAATATTATCATCGTCGTCGTCATCATCATCAATAATTATCACCACTGGCGTCTGCTGCATAACATCATCTTCATCTTCATCAACATCAGCAGCAGCAGCAGCAGCATTGTATTCCAATGACAGTTGACTGAACAGGTGGTTCCCGCCATCGCAGAATGAACGAACTGCCAGACGAATAGTAAATTGATCGATCGACTATTCAATCTATTCTATCTATTCAATCTATTCAATCTATTCAACCTATTCAATCTATATTTGAATGAATTGAAATGAATCGACTACACGCTGAATACAGTTTCGATATACGGCGCTACGTAAATTGATGAGCCACTGACCTAGAAGCTCATTGCTGAGGCTTATTTTTTGTGGCTCAATGTTGAGGCTTATTTTTTGTGGCTCAATGTTGAGGCTTATTTTTTGTGGCTCAATGTTGAGGCTTATTTTTTGTGGCTCAATGTTGAGGCTTATTTTTTGTGGCTCAATGTTGAGGCTTATTTTAGTGGCTTATTATTTTGGCTTGCTTTTGTGCCTTTTTTTGCCTTTTTTGTGACTTATTTTGTGACTGATTTTGTGACTT
>OX243817.1:6988781-7048781 GCA_945859605.1 Lumbricus rubellus | reverse complement strand
AATTATGAAGGATGATTAGTGTCGCCCTCCTCCTTTCTCCAGACTTGGGACTGGCAGTCTGGCACTCGAGGATGGGGGCATTGGCGGATGATCATTGATCACTGTGGGAGTGTATACGCTAAAGGCCGCCTTGGAAGGGACATTGGCTGTTGCAATGTTGGAAGAAGCAAAGTATGTATAGTATTTTTATGTATACCTCGTCCTCATCATCCCTTGTTTTGATATCCATGTCCTTTCCATGTCCTTCATTCAACATCATCTCCTTGTCCTCTGCCTCTGTTGTTGTTATTGTTGTTGTAAAAGTGTCGTACGATGGCGCTTCAATTGAAGGCGGATCGACGAAGGAAAAATCATCCAGCTGAATAAGATTACAGAGAGGACCTTTCTTACGATAATGATGATGACGACGACAATGATGATGATGATGATGATAATGACGACGATGATGATGATGATGACGACAACGACGACGATGATGAAGACGACGACGATGATAATGACGACGATGATGATCATTGATGATAATGTTGATGATGATGATGACGATGATGAAGATGACGATAATGAAGATGACGATGATGTAATGACGATGACGACGACGACGGTGATGATGATGATTGTGACGACGATGGTGATGATGACGACAAAATGATGATGATGATGATGATGATGATGATGATAATGAGTGACGTACGTTGTGATCGATGATCATCGTGCAGATGGCGCTCTGCTTGTCGGTGATGCTGAGATCGATGCCGTTCCAAGACATGTCGACACTGCTCAGGTAGCGACATCTGCTGCTGCTGCTGCTGCTGATCATCGCTGCTGCACGTCCAGCATCATTCAGCGTCAGCAGCTGATGATTACGATGACATGAATCGTCATCATCATCGTCGATTGAAGAACGATGCATCACTTCAAGGCAACAAAGATTCATCATCGTCGTCGTCGCCGTCGTCGTCGTCATCATCGTCATCGTCATCGTCGTCGTCGTCATCATCATCGTCGTCGTCGTCGTTGTCATCATCATCGTCGTCGTCGTCATCATCGTCATCATCATCATCATCATCATCATCATCATCATCATCATCATCATCATCATCATCATCATCTTCATCGTCGTCGTCATGATGATCATCATCATCATCATCATCATGAAAAATAAGAGAAAATAAGTGCCTGGATGCCCCGTAGTGCCAGTAATTAAGTGGCAGAACGGCGTTCAGATTTTAAAATAGATGCATGGACGCCGTCCATGATCGTCCTGGCACACTTTAAGCCCTGTTTTTATCCCTACACAAGATTGATTTTACAACCACACAAATTCATTTGTTTCTTACATTTTTCTGAAACCGTTTACCTTAGTATGTCACACGTAATTCACTTCGCATTATTGACGTGAGATTAATATATTTTATATAGACGCTGTGAATTTCGATTTAAAGGTGTCTGAAAGGAAACTATGCATATTTTTATGCAGAACTGCACGTTTAAAAAGTCAGGTTAAAACTATTGATTAACATACATTATACTTTATTCTTTATTAATGCTTCTTTACGTTATTTTAAATGTATTTCTATATACCATTATCGATATTGCATTTCGTGGGGTGTTATTGGGCGTTTCAACACCCCAGAAATGAAATAATGCGAAAATGAAATGATTACATTTGCCAAGACAACGATGTAAGAACTAAGAGGTATTCAATTTTGAAGAAATTTTATTTCTAGGCGCATTTTTTGCAATATATTAGATCACGACGATAATCTAATCTAATGATGATGATGATGATGACGTGGAAGCTGCTGAAATTCTTTAAAAGACTTTATTATCACGACGCCTCTCCAAACCCGTTAATCAGATGACCTGGTTGCTTGCCAGCTTGCTTAAATAAATGCATGGACGCCGTCCATGACCGCCCTGGCACACTTTAAGCCCTGAAAATATCCCTGCACCCACGAATCAAAATTCTGGATATACGAGTATGCCCATTATAATTGCTGATGTATTACGCCATACTTACTTACTTATTTTACTTTATCGGTCGGTAGTGACGTCATAGTTTGATTATAAACGTTACCATAGCAATGCAAAATGACGCACATTCAGCGGGAAGAGAGAGATTATGAAATTCCATGATATTATAATTATAATTATTATAATATTATAAAGAAGAAATATAACAGTCTTGCATCGAAGTAAGTGATTTTTCTCAAATACGAATAAATAGAAAAATGTCAGCTCTTTACTGTTCGTAACAACGGGTAAGGGAACGTCAATGGATCTAGTATCTAGATGACACCGAAACGCTTAGTACTGTGTTATATTATTTAATAAAAATAGTTTCTATTAAAACACCTTTAAAACTGTTTCACAGCATTTATATATTAATCTCATCTCAAATTTTGTGTGCATTACATCTTTTGTGCATTACGTGTCGTATGGGTCCAATGAATATTATAAGAAGTATAAAACATTTGAAAATCTTGTACCAAAAACGCTCAGAGATGTAGCCTAAATCCTTGTGCGTGATTTTGCAACAAAATAATAAACCTACTAACTACCAGAATTATATATCTTGAGAGAATTTTTTAAACTCATGATCATAATCAATTATTGTTTTTGTTAGGTCGAGTAAAATAGGCAGAATGATAATTTAAAATCTATTTTTTCTTAAATTAGTTTATGTAAATATCGCTTGTATCAATAAATTACTTAAAATCTCTTTATAAATTACTTAAAATCTTATTTCAGTTAAAAAGTCTATTGTAGGCCTATCACATTAATGGCAATTGACATGCAGTGGCGCAGCGTAAGTTATATAGGCCTAATAGGCCTACAATTTTCGCCGGTCACCTCAGTTTCAAAGTAGGCCTAGTTAGTTGTTCAGCTGGCCAACAAAGAAATGTAGGGCAAAGAAGATATTAAAAGTTTAAAAGATTTTTTGACACGTCACAAAGCAGGTCAAGCGTAAAATATGCAGCATGTCATTTTTTGTATTTCCCGCATTTACTAGAGCGCCCCTTCGAGCTCTATACACAGAGGCGCTCCCGACTACAGCGCTGACACCGCAACGGAGTTTCACGCCGAAGCGCACGACTAATTGCATGTGAAAAACTTGCTCAAGGCCCCTACGTGGCGGCTTGAGGTGGATTCAACCTTGAAACCTCCAGTTCCAAGGCACCGAACCCACGACTACACCACCGCGCCCACGCATTCCATAATTGCCAAGAGCCGAAGAGCCAACATGAATATGAAAGGCCCTTGACGCCGCAGAAGAGCTATAGGCCTATTATAAGCCCCGGAAAACCTCTATCACAACAAATTATAGGCTGTATTCAAGTGTATTGACATGTATCGAATATGTTATCTCAACTTATCTGTATCAGTTAGTTATTTATTGTTCGAAGTCCTACCAAAATTAAAGACGTCAAAGGCCATTGCCGACAAAAGACGTCGTTAAACTTTCGAATAAATAATTATTCTGAATATATCAAATATCACGCGTGCTCAATAATTTTATTTGTTTTTTTTCGATAAAGAAATGTGGCCTAAGAAACAAAAACATGAAGGCGACATCTGAGCCGTTTAAACACCTTTAAACTGTTTGCTACTATTAATACAAATACCTCAATTTCGTTTAATCGCTAGTTTTGCGACAGGCACCTAGATCGAAGTTACCTTTTCGAATTCAGCCACTGTTACCATGACAGGGCCAGTCCCAAGCAAGGTGAAATGAGGGGAGTGACACTAATCATCATTGTTATGACCCGATGGGTTAAACCTCCACCAACCAACCAACGAGGATTTGATCAATGCAGCGAACTTCAATATGCACGGTCATGATTGTGATAATTATTATGTAATGTAAACTAGGTCTAAACTTGTATACTTCAGCAGCCATGAAAGCTATAGACCTACGAGATCTTATTTGAATTAAACACCATCACTTCGTGCACTCTTTAGTAGTGCTATTCCCAGGCCTGGATAGCGGAGGAGGGGCGAATAATCGGTTTCCCTATGACACAGTAGCGGCGACATTAAACTTCTCATTGTCTGTGCTCTGGCCTATCTATTATGAGTTCAGTAGTCCATTACCTGTTGTCATCATTATATAGCTTGCAGAACCTTTCGCTCTCCCTCCAGTGGGGAGATGCTGGTCCCTCGTGTTGGAACCTCAACCTGTCAGCGTCGTGCTTTCTCAGTTTCATAGGTCACGTCTGGAATTATTAGCCTGTCGTTGGCCAGCTATACCTGTAGGATTGATTCATTAGTGCTTTACATGCTTCTTAGAACCCTTTGTATCACCGTGCATGGTTGGACTGGGAGCGCCTCTTACTGACCTTCTTGAAGGGGCGCTATATAAATTATTGAAGTGAACTAAATGCATAAAACTTACCAAATTGATGTCGTTTAGGAACTGCGAAAGCTGTGCTTCCGTCTAAAAATGTCGTACTATTATCATGTCGTATAATACTGTAGAGTGTAGATGGTATCGATTGTTCAGTGTTGTGAATGCAAGGCTCCAGCATCTGAAAGGCACCTTTGCATCGGATACAGCAGGTACGGCCCTTGGAGATTATTAACTAACGTTTCGTTTCGTTATTATCACGAAAATAATCGCCGCCCAACATGTAAATGTACACACTGTATACACACCTTCGTCTATCGATCGACTTTATCTAAATCCATGATTAATTAATGTCGTCCCTGGTGCTCTATAATTATTATATTTAATCAGACCACAGAATCGCGTCGTTTGTCATATCCTTGCGTGGAGATGCCTCTGTATATAATAATTATGGTCGTTGTACGTGGGCCATGAGTACAACTATACATGCAAAATGTATGTATGTATGTATGTATGTATGTATGTATGTATGTATGTATGTATGTATGTATGTATGTATGTATGTATGTATGTATGTATGTATGTACGTACGTACGTGTGTATGTATGTATGTATGTATGTATGTATGTATGTATGTATGTATGTATGTATGTATGCACGTATGTATGTATGTATGTATGTATGTATGTATGTATGTATGTATGTATGTATGTATGTATGTATGTATGTATGTATGTATGTGTGTGTGTATGTGTATGTATGTATGTATGTATGTATGTATGTATGTGTGTGTGTGTGTGTATGTATGTATGTATGTATGTATGTATGTATGTATGTATGTATGTATGTATGTATGTATGTATGTATGTATGTATGTATGTATGTATGTATGCACGTATGCGTGCATGTACGTACGTACGTATGTACGTACGCACGCACGCACGCACGCACGGATGTATGTACGTATGTATGTATGTACGTACGTACGATTTGTACGTACGTATGTGTGTACAATAGATGCAAGATGCAAGTATATAAAAATAAAGGAATCTGAATGTAGATCTATAATTCCTGTTCAGTGGTATTGGGTCGAAGTTGACGACACCTTTTATAAGGGTGTAAAACTATATACAAATTCGCGTGCATAGGCCTATATAAATGATATATTGACTCGCTGTGCGTAAATGCGCTATACAAATTACTAGTAATCAGAGGTTGGTCACCGTTGGTGGTCAATAAATTTGAATTCTATAGCCGATTGGCTGATTGATTATCCTTAGACAAGCAGATGATGCTGACTTTAATAGATTATCTGCAAGATTTTGATAACTGTAATTGATTGGTAATTTAATTAAAGGGTTAGCAAACCTAATATTATTATAGACAAGCAGTTCATTTTTATTCGAATTGATTGGAAAAAACATTAGTTAAGTCGAATTGATTAGAAAAACATTAGTTAAGAAGTCTAATCGTTCCTGTCTCAGGTAGTGATGATGTAAATGATGGAGATGATGACAACGATGATGGTAAAAACGATAATGATAATGATAATGAAAGACTAGTAATAGTAGTAATAATAATAACTAATTAAACAGATAGATGAATAAATAGATATATAATCATTCGAAAGTCGTCTCAAATGAAATCTCAACGAAAGACTCGATAGGAAACGTCAAACTCATATATCCCACATATCAGAAAAATACATCATGGGTCGTATTCACGACGATACCTTAGCCTACGCACGGACTACGCTGCGACTAGTTGTAATATGCGTCTTAGAGTTTGCAACAGACGGTTTGCACGAGACCCACTTAGGGGACCACTCAGTAAGTCGGGAACTAAATCTTTGTTATGGTAATCGCGCATGGGCAAGAAATGTTAGTAGGCAGTCGTCCGCGCACGGAAATAAACAAACAGGCTATATAGACCTAAATACGGTTGCATCGTCCACGGAAAAGATTTCTAAGGTGGTGCCTTACCCTATCAAAACGATGCGATCTACGTGCGCCTTGCTACACATCAATGGCCTTTTTATGACGGCGAAAACGAAAATCATAAAATAAGCTCATTGTGTCGTACCAAGCGGAATAAACTATGACGCCTCCAAAACACTGTTTGACGTCTTAAACTTCCTCGAAGCGGACGAATCGCAAATGCGCCGCCATGTTGTTTTGACCCTCTTACGTAGCAACTAGCCAACTTACGCTACCACTATAAACCGACTAGCGCTAGTTGTCACTTAGGCGGCTAGGAAGTCGTGCATACCGATCTAACCGTTAGTAGCCGACTAGCCAGATTACGTCAACGACTAAGACTTACGATAGCGTCGTGAATACGGCCACTGTACGGAAATGCAGCTACTGTAAACGCAATTCACATTCATAAACATTAAACACGTAGCTATTACAAATCGAATTTCATAAATACACACTGTCTAATATCTTAAAATAGAAATTGAACAGCCCACATGTGTCTGATTGTCAATGTCTAGCGCTAATTCATTGCTTATTCGGCGATAACGTCTCTTTTTCAATAAGCCCTAGGTTGCTTCAATATCATTCGGAAGACGTCACCACAGTCGATATTAACTCATTTGCTAGCTAGAACCCCCAATAAAGGAGAACCCCTTTTCAATCAATCAATCAATAAATCAATCGGAAATTACATAGCGCCCCTTCAGTTTCCTACTCAGAGGCGCTCCCGGCCATTAGTCTTCAATAGTTGGTGACACTGAGAACAGATTTTTGGAGTTGTCGCATAGTCAAGGGAAGTCCATTCCAGGTTGTAGTTTGTGGTTTCCAATTAGGCTTACTTTAAAACCAGTTGCTTTACAAATAAATTCAAACAATAAAATTGTTTCGAATGTAAAACCAGTAGGACCGGACAGTTAACGATGCGACAAAGCAGATTTCCAGTTCTACCAACGGAACTTCTCTAGCACGAAATCAAATTCAAAACCTAAAATCGGCAAAATAACAAACTGTTCAACTTAGCAGATGGGTGGGATCATCATAATACACATTACACACGAAAAACGCGTCCAGTCAATGTTATAGCGCTTCAACCGGCGCAGACGACGACGATGACGTAAGCGACGAATTACTGACGTCACTTCCTGTTTCATTCCTAATCGCGTTTTCCTCCACTGTAGCAGCAACAGTAACGACAACTTCCGGTTCCGATGGACCTGATGCTGTCTCGGAATCTGTGCTAGGCTCGGAATACGGAGGGGCGGAGTCAGTTTGAGGCTGAGCCTGGGAAGGCGTGGCTTCCAGAGAAGGGGGCGGTTCGTCGGGGTTGAAAGCGGCGTTGTCGTGGTCGGTGGTGGAGTAGACCTCGCTGTATTTCGGAGGGTCCTTCGGGAGGGTTTCGTAGCGTGGCGGTTCAAAGGCGTACTCGCAGGTGGGATCGAACCCGAGAGTCTGGGGGTCGATTTCGTTGCCTTCGCCCCTCTCCTGTCGACTCCCTGTAATGTAACGTTTAGTCATATAATGTAATTGAAAGTTAGTCAGTTTGATGGCAGAAGATGGAGCGAGACTGGTAAAGGTAATTTATCAATAATAACGCAACAGGTTACAATGGTTACTTGGCTCTAATAGCAGCCTGCAAAGCACGTCTGCCCTACAGAGCTCGAACTCGGGGGAGTGCTGATTTCCATTACAGTGTGTTTATCCAATGCGCTACTGCCCCACTGCAATAGTAATTTAGTATTAGTGATGGAACTAGTGGCAGTAGGCCTATTAGAAGTAGCAGTATTGCCAATTCACCATTATCATTGTAATTAGGCTACATGTATCATGATTAATAATATTAATTTATAATAATCATATATTATATGATTATTATAAATGTCATTACTATTATAATTAATGTTACATTACTAATGTTACATTATTCTTATTTCTGTGATCATGATCATCAACACCATGCCCATCATCGTGATCGTGATTCTGATCATGTATGGTCATAGGTCGATCACAGTGATCGGATCACTGTTGGGTAAAGATGGAGAGCCGTGTGTGAGGCACTTGAAATATCAAGATGGTCTTGTTTGTTTATCGATCGTATTTGGTTGATCCCAATTGACCCTTCTTCAAAACTTCGATAGAGGACTGTGGCGATAAAACAATCAAGCAGACATCAGGAAGAAGCTTGTAGTAGGCCTACCACTAGACACTACTGCTCCACGGGCGCACAACTTGCCTCAGCCACGGATTCCCCCACCCCACCCCCATTGACTGAGCCCCCGGCCGTCTACTTTATTGATTAGTTCGATATCATAATTATATTTGAGACTTGGGGAAGTGATCTGATTAGGAGGCACCGATGCAGTAAACGATTGTGTGACACGAATAGGAAGTATACACAGACAGACAGACAGACAGACAGACAGACACGGAGAGACAATGGCGTAGACAAACGCACAGACTTACATACAGAGAAGCGGTACAGTAAGACACAGAA
The DNA here is from genome assembly GCA_945859605.1 of Lumbricus rubellus. Classification (NCBI taxonomy): domain Eukaryota; kingdom Metazoa; phylum Annelida; class Clitellata; order Crassiclitellata; family Lumbricidae; genus Lumbricus; species Lumbricus rubellus. The sequence goes on along the minus strand of OX243817.1, from coordinate 7,039,963 downwards.
AGAAACCAAAGCCACAGGCAGACGACTAGACAGACATACAGACTAACACAAAGACAGACATACATACATACACAAAAGACAGAAGCAAACTGCATAACAGACAGGTACAAAATCAAACACCAAGAGACAATGACGCAGACAGACAAAGACAATCACCACGGCAAGCGAATGCAGACACACGGATAGACAGGCATACGAAGGTAGACAGACACACAGCCGCACAGAGGACAAGGTGTAAATAGGCGAACACACAGAGGCAGACAAAGGAAAAGAGTCAGACAGACAGAGACAGAGAGAGCAAGAGAAACGGACAGAGAGAAACAGAGACAGACAGAAACAGACACAGACAGACACAGACATACATACAGAGACATAGAGACAAATAGATAGACAGAGACCGACTACAGAGACAGAGAGACATACAGAGACAGACAGAGAGAGACAGATAGACAGACAGACAGACAGATAGACAGAGAGACAGACAGACAGACACTGAGACACAGACAGGGGTGATGCAATATATAGTGACCTGAATTGTCGGCGCGTCGCCTGGACACGATCTGGTAACCACGGCAACAGATGCAGCAGACGATAATCATGAGGATGATCATCAGCACTGCCACCAGACCATAGATGAGACTCCATCTACAACAAAGGCACAACAGCATCCTCTCATCACGACACATACGAGAATACGCACTATAACAAGGCGTGTTATACTCGCGAAAATTCAGTATAACGCTGCGTGCTATACACGAGAATACGCACTATAACGCTGCGTGTTATACAGACATACAGACACACACACATGGGGCGCGGTGGTGTAGTGGTGGCGTCGTTGCCCTGGAGCCGGAAGGTTCGGGGTTCGAATCCACCTCGACGCGCAAGGACCTTCGGCCAGTCCTTCACCCACAATTATTGTTCAGCGCTTCGGCGTGAAACTCCGATGCAGTGTCCGCTCTGCATTCGGGAGCGCCTCTGAGTAGAGAGAGCTTGAAGGAGCGCTATAAAAAGTGCACATACAAACGCTAAGAATCACTATTAAGCTGCGTGTTATACGCGAGAGCAATGCGTGTTATACTCGCGAAAATTCACTATTACGGATTCTCCGTTGTATTTGAACTCACTGGTAGTAGATCCACGAGTGTCCACATACGGTTTCCTCGGCGTTGTCAATCTCTGCGTTTTGATCGTAGCAACAGGTCTTGTTGTAGGTCGTTCCGCAACAGTAAATGATGTTATGGTCTTGCGATACGCAGGAACTGCCTGGAACCAGATTGTCGTACATGTCGCAGTACGCGCTGCAGTAGGCCGTATGCTGGGCCATCGCTGTTCGGAACAACAAAAACATGCAATGTTTACATTCATATAGCGCATTTGCTCACATTTTCAGGATCAGCTATATAATAGAACTATATTTGATACAAACAATAAAACTGCATTGGATACAATACGATGCAACTGCATCTAAAATATTGTTCTTTGAGATATAGATTAGGTTAGTTACGGTATGATAAAGCTATATACAGGGGCCTATGGCTTGGTCATAGGCTGGATCGGTTTAGGTTATAAGGTCAGATCAAGTTAGGTAAGACAAAGCACAAGGCATAGGTAATGTAATGTGATGTGACGTGATATAACGTGACGTGATGTGACGTGATGTGATGTGAGATATAAGGCAAGATGAGATAAGGTAAGATCAGGCTAGGTACATGTATAATTGTATATCATGGTCTTATGCCTATATGGCATTCTATGCCTATGGTATATGTTAGAATAGAGCAAAGTGCGATAAAGTAAAGATATATAGGCAATGTAAATCAAAGTAGGCCTAATGCTGTTAATTAAGGCAGATTACGGTAACACACGGTAAAGTTTGGTAACGTAAGGTCAGTCTGCTATTTTCGATTTTCGTTTATTAGAAATAATTATCTGACAACTACACAACTTATACCGTGTCACACAAAGATTCTCCTATTGGAAGTATAAAGAATAAGATCAGGTATAATGATGCATATTGGACCATTAGTGCTGTAATTGAAGGTCAATGCCTAGATGAAACGAGAATAATAATGTAATAACGAGAGTAATAATGTAATAACGAGAGTAATAATGTAATAACGAGAGTAATAATGTAATAACGAGAGTAATAATGTAATAACGAGAGTAATAATGTAATAACGAGAGTAATAATGTAATAACGAGAGTAATAATGTAATAACGAGAGTAATAATGTAATAACGAGAGTAATAATGTAATAACGAGAGTAATAATGTAATAACGAGAGTAATAATGTAATAACGAGAGTAATAATGTAATAACGAGAGTAATAATGTAATAACGAGAGTAATAATGTAATAACGAGAGTAATAATGATGCATATTGGACCATTAGGGCTGTAATAATTTGAAGGATCAGAATAAATAATTTACGTTGTATGTGCCACTCTCGATATGAAATTACTTAAATCTCTGTTTGGAACGGATTCAAGGTAACCATGGGAACGGGGGCGAAAAAAATATCTAGAAGAGGAAGAATCAAAGGGAACACCAAGTTGGTGGGGCGTAGACCGATGCATGAAACATGTATACTCTGCGCGTAAGCCTCTCAGCTTAGGACGACCCATTGGACAAATTTCTAACGAAGAGGCGCAAAAAACTCAGGTGCGTCTTTTCCTATTATACAGGTGAACATGCGATTTGGAAGCTAATGTGACAATTATCACGCATTATCGTCTTAATGTTCGCTTCATTTTGCCGGGTTATTCAGTGCCCGTATAGGTCTATTACACTGCACAGAGGCACGGTGTCCTAGGAATACGTGGATCTGTACACGAAGAAAAGGACATGAATTGTTTTGATTGTTTCCTTGAGGGTGAGAGAAGAAAGGCGGAAAGATCAAAGACTCGTTTGATCTTTCCGCCTGAACTAACAATTACACCTTGCGTTGTTGCGAGTAACATGAGCGTCGAGTTGATACCGGAGGCTTTGAAGAGGCGCTATATAAACGTGCTGATTTCGTGTAGCGCCTCAATATATTGACGGTCAATATGGCTATACTTCCGAATACCGTAATAATCTTTTATCTTCGTGTTTATTTATCTAGGGGTATTTATGTTGCGCCCGGCCTGGCGATCACATCAAGTAAGATGCTCAGCGTTACTGTGATCGTGTCGGATGGGGGACTGTAGGATATGGACCGTTGATCACATGCGTATACATGTATCTATAGGCTACCACTGGAAATACCCCAAATGGAATCCTCTCCAATATAGAAATGGAGAAATAAAAGAAAAAGAAATAGTCGAGACCCCGAAGGCAAAATACAATAACCGCTAGAATAGTCGGTGTTTTTGTCCCTATGTAATTGGACATTTTCATAGAGCCAATACAAAGTAGCAGGGCGAATCAGAAGCATTCTCCGCACTAGCCGAGACATGGTGCTCAATGCCATTGAGAACTGTTTGTGACCCATCTGCACAAAACCAGTCTAAAGTCGAGTTTTTCACTTTTTGAGTTTATTATAACATTTTAACGAGAAACGAATTCTCTTTAAAACGACACCAATTTTATCATTCTATCTCAATCTTATAACTGAATTTATGGATGAAAAACTACTTGCATTTTTGGACACTAGGCCTATTTATCGAAAAAATGCGTCTAAGTTGATCAACTAACATAAATTACAAAGTAATCATAACTTGCACGAAATCATCTAAATAATACCCTTCAATGTTACTTTTTTCCGAGCTTCTTGATTATTTGCATAACATATATATTTTAAAACTATTTTCTGTAATAAAAATTGGAAAATATTGACCTTGCTCTAGTTTTTGTCTGTTTTCTTGAAACGAAAATTTCCGACTCACGACTGGTTTTGAGCAATATTATTTATTAGAATTATTTAATCAATTGACAATTATCACGCACTGAGATTACATGAGGTATAGCCATGGGCGGAGTTTATCTGGGGCTAGGGGGAGCTAAGCCCCGCCCCCAAGAAGGCCCAAATTCAACTTTTTAACCATGAAAATGGTATCCTTTTTCGGGGTTAGCCCCTCCAAGAACGGAAACCAAACTCCGCCCATGGGTATAGCAGCTGTAGCCTAGGCATATAGTTGACAAGTTTAACCTTAGTAGAATTAAACTGCACGACAATCACTACATCTGTCCTACTGCTCATCGTATCATCGCCCCGGGAAATGAGAGGGTGAGCCAATATTGTGGGGCTAGTAGGTATCGAACCAGCTTACTCCTGATCTTCTTGTCAGCCTGTTACCATTCAGTCATCTTCCATCCACAGCATACTAGAATAGCCTAAGCAAAACGCTGTACGCGGGGAGCCAGAGTTAAGCATTATATGCGACGGTGGAGTTGGCAGTAAATGGAGTGTAGTAGCAGGGTGGGAATTGCTGGGGGTTCAACCCACAATCCTTTTTAGAACCACATAGTAAAGTTCTAATTTCACACCCCAAGTCCACATAAATTAGTGTCTGTCCCTCGTATTTTTCTTAAGATTCTTATACTGGGTGGTAGTGGTAGTATAGTAGTAGCAGCTGTAGTAGTAGTAGTAGTAGACCGTCACCTATCTTCATTTTTTTTTACAATAATCTAGATTTCATACCGAACCAGGTTACCTGAAAAATAGGATTGTCTCTTGCTAAAGTTGTTCTCAATAGAAAGATTTTCTAGAGTATACTGTATAGACTATAGCGAAGATTTGAAGCTTACCGAGGTCGTTGTTCCATGTGAGGGCAGAGTGTAGAAGAATCAGAGGGACCAGTCCCGACACGAAATTCGCCAGGAGGGAAACACTTCCCAGACCACTCCGCACTGTAGCCATGTTATCCTGTCACCGCGAATTCCAACAATTCAATTCGTACAAATTGATGTTTCTTATACCTCGTTTCAACAATCCTAAGCGTCAAGAGTCTGTTTCTTACTCCAAAAACACAAAAGAGTTAAAAGTTCCGAGTGTAACCCACTGAGCACGTTTTCCTATAGTCGGTGGTGATTTCGCAATTTCTTCTCCGATTCAAAAGTCGTAATTATATAGCGAGTCAGTATTCCTATTCAAAATTCCACTAACGGCATCATGTACTAAGCTTAATTCTGTTTTACTTAAAACCAGGTCGGTTCGGTTATTCCGTTTAATATCTTAGTAGTCCTACGTCTTGATTTTCCTTCCTGATCAAAATCTGTTTAGTAGGCTATCCGTACTGACAAATTCCAAGAACCGCGTCAGGTTTATTACTCGCAGTAAAATATGACAGAGCAGTTTTACCTATTATTATACTCGAACGTTCCGTATGTTTCTTCTGAGGTCCAGTTAAATGTGGTCACCGTCTCGTTCTATCTCGGATGACATTCAGACCGATTAGGCCTACCTCGTTTTAGTCTAATTCTGTCTTAATCTCTCAAACTATACTGGAAGTCCTTAGGCCTATCTATAGTTAAATCGCATGCAAAACAGGAAAACGGTTATTTATACGATCAGCAAAACGCGCGCGTAGCCCACACAGGTGTGCCGCAGGTAGATAGATATATGGCCCACATCGTCGCGCGTGCGCAGCAGGTACTAACAGGGTTCAAGTTTCAAGGAGATCATAGGGCAAGTGTTGTCGAGATAGTAGGCTATGGTAGTTCTTAGGAAGGCTGTTCATTTCTCATTTTCGAGACATGCCAGTCAAGCGACGACTCGCATTGGCCGCGAGAGGGAGCGTCGGCCAGAAATCTTTTGGTCGCTGTCACGTACAGGTTTCTTGTACACGGTCTTTCGTTGCTTGGGACAGATGTATGTGTGTGTGTGCATGTGTGTGCGCGCGACTTGTGTGTGTACTGTGTATGTGTCTGTGTGTGCTTGTGTACATGTACGTGTGTGTGTACACTGTGTACATGTGTTTGTGTGCGTGTGTGTACATGCATGTGTTTGCGTGTTTGTATGTGTATGCATGTTTTTGTGTGTGTGTATGACGTGTTTGTATGTGTTTGACTGTTTGTATGTGTACACGTGCTTGTGTTTGTATGTGTTTGTATGTATTGCACATGTGTGTGTGTGTTTGTATGTGTTTGTGTGTGTCTGTGTCGTCTTATGAGGCTTTTGTGCACCTGTGACTTATACTGCTCGTTAAAGATGAGGCCTTTGATTTTGCCCGGTGGCTTAAGCTATATGACTTGAATGCCTTCATCTGGTTTTGTCTGGTTTTGTTTGTGTCTGTCTCTGTACGCCTGACTGTCTGTCTCTGTCTGCCTGTCTCTGTTTGCCTATCTATTTGACTGCCTGTCTGTGTGTCCGTCCAATACTTGTTAAATATGCATTGTGTATTTTATATGAATGTAAATCTATTTATACAGCCGGTTTTATACTATTTACATTCGTATATATTCATTTGAATCTACGATGTTTCTCGTCCATAAACTACCGCTAATAAACTGAACTATACTGAACATATAGGAGGGAGGCCAAGTGAGCGTATACATAACGAAGAAGAGTCACCACTGGTGATGACGTAGGCAATCCGATGACGTCACACACGGCGGAGGTTGGCACAGCTGTCACGACCACGACTCTTTATTATAGTCCCACCTCAAGTGATCATATATATAGGCCTTGATGGACTATAATGTTATCGCCGTCAAGCCTGTTCATCGTATGCATGATTCTATAACACGTGGCCGTGCATGCGTCTATAGGTCTTTAGGCCTGCTGTGCTGTAAGCTGCTGTTGTTTTTATAGGTCTATAATCTCTATATCGCGGCCTGACTGTAGTTTATCTTGATTGTTATATAATGTCGTAGGCCTATCAGCTGTCGAGTCGAGATGAGACTCCGTTGGTCGTCGTGTTCTACGAGTCTGCGAGAGCCTGCAAATGGCGGTTTCCCAGCTCTTCGAGTTTGTGTGCTGGAATTTGGACATTATGCTATTATGGAACATGCTATTTGGACATGCTATTATGGAACATGATATTTGGACATGCTATTTGGACATGCTATTATGGAACATGCTATTTGGACATGCTATTTGGATTATCCTATTTGGACATGCTATTTGGAGCATGCTCTAAGATCAGGGCAATGCTCGTAATAATAATAATAATAATAATAATAATAATAATAATAATAATAATAATAATAATAATAATAATAATAATAATAATAATAATAATAATAATAATAATAATAACATGTTTTTATTATGTTCTTAATTAATATTTAAGTCTCTGAGGGATCCTAAATACCTCGGGGCATAAAAAATAATAATATTAATAATTAATAGTTACAACTAAAAGAGCCGTGGTCCTAATTCCGCAACAGTCTCAACCGTCCTGGGTCTTTCATAGCCCCCCCCATCGTAATTAATAATTATTTACAACAATGACCCCATCATAGACAAAACAGTCGCCTCAAAGCGGTTGTCAAGAGTTGTCCTATAAATAGCCACATCATCGTGACATTGATGCATACATCACATGACTTTGTGCCAGAGTGTTATCATTAACATAAACCCCACACACGTAATTTCCTCTTATATAGTCTTCACCAAAGCTGAAAGCTAGGCTTTCATAGAGTCTACTGGCTGTGTAGGCCTAATTGGGCCAACGGAAGCATCGACGTTATTTTGACGTCAAGCTAAGACGTCATGTGTATGTACACTTTTTATAGCGCCCCTTCAAGATCGCTACTCAGAAGCTCTCCCGACTACAGCACGAACACTAGACCAGAGTTTCACGCCGAAGCGCCGAGCAATTGCGAGTGAAGGACTTGACCAAGGTTTCTACGCAGCGGTTTGAGGTGGATTTGAGCTTGCAACCCTACGGCTGCAAGGCAGCGAACATACCCCACTACACCACCGCGCTTATGGATGCACTGTTAATTTTAATTTATGGCCCCGATGTCGGCCTCCTTGAAGTGATGTATGTGTTGTAAGACCAAAATGCATCTATGGACTTGTTTACCATCGGACACACACACACACACACACACACACACACACACACACACACACACACACACACACACACACACATCTGTCCCAAATAACGATGTCCTAGAAAAGTTATTGGGACACACTCTTATCTGCCGCTGCTGTCATTGGCGAGAAACGTATGCAGAATAATAATTATTGACCTCATTAACCTTTCGATGATTTTAATTATCGTGTCTGATGAGATCTTAGATTGTCGCATTTCGCTGGAAATTGAACGCGATGACAGATTCGCGCATAGGATATACATGTACGTCAGGATATTATAGGATATAATATTATTATAGACCTATTTGGTTACACTAAGGGCATATACTAAATATATAATTATCATGGGGCGCGGTGGTATAGTGGTGGCGTCGTTGCCTTGGAGCCGGAAGGTTCGAGGTTCGAATCCACCTCGCCGCGTAAGGACTTGGGGCAAGTCCTTCACTCACAATTGCTCAGCGCTTCGGCGTGAAACTTCGATGCAGTGTCCGCTCGGCATTCGGGAGCGCCTCTGAGTAGCGAGATCTTGAAGGGGCGCTATAACAAGTGCATATACAAACAAATATACATAAAATGCCTTGCAACACAGAGATCTAAAGGTTCGAATCCTCCCACTTGAGATGGTAACTGCGTGGGAATACCTTGAGAAAATCCTTCACTCACTACCATCGATTGATACTCGATCACTATTTCTTTATTTCTCCATTTCTATAGCGCCCCTTCAATCTCTCTACTCAGAGGCGCTTCCGACTACAGCGCGGACACTACTGCATCGGAGTTTCACGCTGAAGCGCAGCATTGAGCCATTCGAACTTGCAAGGCAACGAACACACCCACTACACCACCGCGCCACACACTGTATACTCATGGAATGAGCCGTCGATTCGACGGATCTCGTCATCTTCTGTGAGTCCTTCTGTGTGAGAACAGACCAATCCGTGAAGCGCACACACGGCCACAGATGTCACACAGGAACTGTTCTCCCGCCGTTTGTTGTGGCTGCACCGCGTTACCTGCGCCAGCCTTGCGCCTACGTCGCTTCTCCATCGCATCCTCCATCCTCCGCTGTTCAAAATCCTCCACTCCAGTTCGACAAAGTCCACGCCATCCGATCCTGTCCAGCACATCGGCCTCAAACTGCGCACAATTAAGACCACAAGCTGTGAGATGCATCTTGAGGTCGTCCTTGTACCTTTTGAAAGGCGCACCCTGGGCCCGCAATCCATCCACTAGCTGGCCGTAGAAAACTTGTTTTGGTATTCGAGAGTCCTCCATACGAGCGACATGTCCGGACCATCGCAGTTGTGCAGAGATCAGCATAGCCTCAATTCCGGTGATTCCACACCTTTCCAAAACAGATGTGTTTGGAATCATGTCTTGCCATTTGATACCAGCAATTTTTCGCAAACAGCGAAGATGGAACTGGTCTAGCTTTGCTATAATTATGTCTGCGGTATACAGTCCACGTTTCGCTTCCATAAAGTAGCGTGGAAATGACAACTGCTCGGTATACAGCTAGCTTCGTATCGAGTCGTATACCATGATTGTTCCATAGCCGGCTGTGCAGCAGACCAAAGGACGCCCCTGCTTTTGCCAGCCGTGCGCCAATCTCCCTGTCAACATTTGCTTCCCTTGATAGGATGCTGCCTAGGTAGCAGAAGTGGTCAACAACCTTCAGTGGTTTTCCTTCGCAGGTGAGTAATGCATTCGCTGCATCGTTCGTTGGGAAAGTCTGGTGCATGACCTCGGTCTTCTTCAGGCTGATGGTTAGCCCAAAACGCTGCGCTGCTGAGCTAAAGCGATCAATTAGCTCCTGTGTATCCCTCAATGTGTGGCTCATCAACGCACAGTCATCTGCGAAGAGCAAGTCACGGATAGTCGCCAAGAGAACTTTAGTTTTAGCCTGCAAGCGCCGTAGATTGAATACACTGCCATCTGTGCGGAATAGTATTGGGATGCCCCTATCACAGTCTTTGAAGGCCACATACAGCATCATGGAAAAGAATATGCTGAATAGGAGTGGAGCAAGTACACATCCCTGCTTGGTTCCATTTGTGACAGGAAATGGCAGCGATTGCTCCCCTGCTTCCTGGACTCGAGCCGTCATATCATCATGAAAGGATTTGATGATATTGATGAACTTGGCTGGACACCCAATTTTTCCAAGAATCTTCCATAGTCCGCTCCTGCTGACAGAGTCAAAGGCCTTCGTCAGATCGATGAACACTGCAAACTAACGTCTATTTAAAACATCATGATTATGGTACCAATCAATCTAAGATCGACTCAGCTTTTCTTTCGGCAGATGGCGTTGGTAAAATGAGCAGTGGATAATAGGACGTGATGGACGCCTTGCATGGCTGCCAAAACAGTTAATTCAATTCCTGTGATGACTTGTGACCATTCGTTCATACTGTTAATATTGTAATGATACTGTTTGAAGATACTGACCTCTCATTACATGTCTGGTTTAGATCGCCAGCAGTTGATGCATTAGAAAATCTGGCGCAATAGAAGTTATTAATCACAATTACTAATTAGTAATAATTACACTGCATCAGCGTCCGGTGGTGATTCTGGACGTCCGTAAATGGGGTAGGCAATAAAAAATGCGAACCAAAGGATGACTCCAAAGCCAGTTTATGAACGGCACATGCAAAGGGTCATCGTATATCGTAATCGTGATTATGGAGACGTGTAATATCTAGCCCTAAAACAGTCAAGTCTCTGGAATCAGATTAAGCGCTCAGTCAAAACAATAGCGATAGCCAAGCATTCGGTAAAAATTGGTTCCGGGTCAAGATCCAAGGGGTCATGCCGGCTGGCTGGCTGGTGGGTCGGCGGCTGGCGGGTTTGCTGGCTGAATGGTTGCTATTATAATCATATGGAGTTTGCAATTAAAACGACGAGAGGAGTCAGAGGAAAGATGGAAAATCATGATGGGATTCGTAGAAGATGAGTTTTTGTTAAGGAGCTTTACCTCCCGAAAATATCTTTAGTGGGAAACACCATCAGAGTATGAAATATCTTCACTGGGTAAAAATTATCTTCAGTGAGTAAAACATATAATCGGTTGGTAAAAGTATATTATTCAGTGGGAGGAATGTACCAAATGGAGCAAATGTGTTCCATGGACAAGGGGAACAGTCAACAGAGGAATGTACATTCAATGGAACACAGAGTTAGGAACAATTAATTTTTCCATGGTAGATATCCGAACCACGGAAGAGGAAAGTTCCTCAGTTTCCTCCCACAAATAACAACCACCACTGCTCAAGATGTTCCCCTTAAAGTTGTTTTAAAGATGATTTTAAAAAACAACTGGCGGGTCATAACTGCGTGTAGAGATGCGTATGATAGAGTTCAGAGTTCGCTGGAATCGACAAGGACGGAGGTGTCTGGCCCGACAGAGGAGGGACCACGGCGGACGTACCACGAAAACCTCTTTCGGTCGTCGTCGAATGATGGGCCAGCTCGCGGGCGACGTCGGCCAACTCGACCCGTAGGCTACGAACGATGTCCCGCCGGAGTTGGCCGAGGTCGTCCGGGAGGAGATGGGGCGGGCCGGGGGCGGCGGCGGCCGACGACCGGTAGCTGCCCATGTCGTCTATCTTGTCGTCGACGGACGAGTCCCGGGAGAGCGTCTTCGACTGCGTGCCGACCCCCGCGGGTGGTCCGGGACCGTTGCTCATACCACTACTGGTCGGATGCGGGGCGGTCCCGATGAAACGGAGGATGTCCCGTTTGAGGTTCTCCATGTGCAGCGCGGACTGGAATTCGCCTCTTTTTCTGTCCTCTCGAAGTTCGTACCTGCGCCAACAAAGGAATTGGTAATTTAGTAATTTTATGATTTTAAGAAATTTGATAATTTAATAATTTAAGTAAGCTTATAGACCTATTATAATAAGTTAATAAAATAATAATTTAAAATTTAATAATCTAATAATTTAGCAATTTAATAATTCAATAATATTATAATTTTATGATCTGCAATAATTTATTAATATAATATTTTAATAGTTTGATAGTTCAAGGATCTGTTGATAAGTTAATAATTTAATAAGTTTATAATTTACTAATCTAATGATCTAATAAATTAATGAGTTACTAATTTGATAGTATAAGGATCTGCTAAGTTGATAATTTAATAATATAATAATTTAATAATTTAATAAGTTTATATTGTAATAAGTTAATCATATATAATTATATTATAATTAGACGTCATAACGTCATATGCAACTTCACAAATGGAGATGACGTCGTGGCAACAACGTCACAACTCCGCATACCGTCGCTGTGTCGTAACAAAATACGACAATAGCGACGTCCTCTCCTCTTTCGCTTTTGCTTCGGATTTGACAACGCTAGAGCGCGAACAGTGGCATTCCTAGAATGCTAATTTGTACATACTGCTAGACACGACATAATATACTACAGTATACCCTAGATAGCTAATTAATGGCATACATTCGATAAACTGGTATCCAATCAGTAAATCAACCTTCGTCTGGAATGTGTATAAAGCACGCAGCGTCGACGCTCATCTCATTTTAATAATAATAATAATTATTATTATTATTATTAAACTGTCTTTTATAATGCGCCTAAACGAAAAGAATTTTGCATGAACAGAAAAGCATACACATATCTTAATATCTCTTATTAAATATCTTAATTATCTTAAATAAATAAGTCTGAGGGTTTTCTGGAAGAGCGATAAAGAAGATGATTTTCAAACAAAGTTCGAAAGTTTATTTTAATCTCTAATTTAACTCCGCCATTGCCTTGCTCAGGAGGGGTGGTGCCAGTCCCAAGCCTGGAAAAAGGAGGAGGGTTATGTACTGCAGGCGGCTGCAACTGTCCAAGAAAAATTACACGATCGAATTGCTAAGCCTAGGCCTTGCGTTGGCCTTAATTGTTGCCTTCACAGACTGGGTGGAACGCGAGAGCCATGTTGCCGTCAACATGTCTCGTCCCAGAGTTCCACACGCATTCGTGGTCTATGAATATCTTGTCCCACTATGGCAAATAAACGCAAGAACACCACCTAACAAGATCGAATTCGCCACAGTTGCACATGGCCGGTGGTTTGAGCGAAACATATCCTCCAGGTTTTCCTAGTTTAAAAAACCTCCAAAAACGTCCAACCAGTTGAGTGCTTTATGTACAACATAGAAACTTTTGCAGAGCAGGACTTGTCAAGTATGCACTGGGGTTGCCAACCGCGTTCTCGAGAGCCAGTAGGGTCAACTGTGGATGAAACCGAACTCCAATCACTCGTCATCAGAAAAGCTCACGTGACTGTTGGTCCGTCCGCCTCCACTGAAGCTCTATCTCTGCCTTTGTCCACAGATACAGTACCAGCGCAGTGACAGGGCTCTTACTCCGACTGTGATCCTGGGCCGATCCATGGCCGTCTAGGAGCCGATCAAGCGCTAAAGGCACGGTGTTCGCGCCTAGACGGCTCTCGTCTCAGGCGGGTCAGGAAGACCCGTGAAATCATTAGTGAAAAACAGATGGTGGCATGACGCCTGTGATGTTGATAACGGTTTACTAATGTCGTGGGGATGGGCTTGGGTGCATACGAGGTGTGCACGGCGGGAGGGGAAATGGAGGTGGTGTAAGTAGGGTGAGGAGACCAAGATTGTTTTTATTGATGTACATGTACATTGTACATGTACATGTACTATACATGTACATTGTACATGTAGGCATCCACTGGTTGGAAGTTAGTTTTAAGGATGGCTATGATTTAATGATTACAGAATAAAGGCCAGATCTGTCTCAGTTTATTTTATGAGTCCTGGCTTGTAGAACATGCAAATGATGATGGATTTCGCTCTCGCAGTAGGCCTACATGTGTATCAGACATAAGACATACACTGTAAGACATAAGACATTTATTTTGAACCAAATCAACACATACATGTATGCTCTAATCGCACTCCAACTCATATCAGCAAGTGTAATAAGTACATTAAGAACATACTAAGACTTAAGTAATTACACAGAGCAAACCCGCAAAAATGTTATCAACAGATAGCATTTATGAATTATTAAGTTATTAACAGACGCTCTTGCAATGTGAAAAGAGTTTAACCCTCAAGGGTACCATGTAAGAAAGTTACGTTCCCGGTTTTTGGGGTGCAAACTGCACCCCCTGTTTATTTAGAATATAAGTCAAGGATTCGCTTTGTCTACCGGTAATCGAATACTGTGTACACTCTGGTAAATTTTGAGGATATTAAACAGCACACTAATTGTGCTAGTGGAAAATTTGTATTAAATTATCTTAAAATGCACTTTTATTGTGTAAGTAAGACAGGGCACCGGGTTATCAGCTAATTTGTACACATTATAATGTGCAATTTTTCGTGAAGAGGAATGCCAGCGTCGTTCGGGCGGGCGAAAGAATCCTATAGTCTGACTCATCAGATACTCAGAATTTCCTCGGACTCTTAACCTTTCTCGACCTGAGAAAACCCGTATTAACAGTTACAGGCAGGTAAACAGACAGACAAGCAGACAGACATGGAAACAGACAGCCAAACAGGCAGACAGATAGGCAGACAGACAAACAGACGGACAGGAAAGAAGACAGGCAGAAAAACAGACAGACAAGAAGATAGACAGGCAGGTAAACAGACAGGCAAGCAGACAGACAGACAAACAGACAAACAAACAGACAGACAAGAAGACAGACAGGCAGGTAAACAGACAGTCAAGCATATAGACAAACAAGCAGACGCAGATGAAGGAAGACAGACAGACAAGCAGGTAAACAGACAGGCAAGCAGACAGACAGGCAAGCAGACAGACAGACAAACAGACGCAGAGGAAGGAAGACAGGCAGACAAGCAGGTAAACAGACAAGTAAGCAGACAGACAGACATAAAAACAGACTGTCTGTCTGACAGAAAGGAAGACAGGCACACAGTGGCATAGCTAGCTTTTCATGGGCCCGTGTGCAGAAGTTCCGCATGGCCCCTGATTGACCTTGTTAGGCCGGTATTTTTGCCAATGCAATCAGCATGAGAATTGTAGAAAAAGAACACCGGGGTCAGACGTTGACTTATGTTAAGTTGGGCGTACGATGAGAACTTTAGGCCTACGTTAAACCCACAACCCTCCGCAATTCTTACTCTGCCTGCAATCAAGATCACTAAAACTAACCAGTGACATTTTGCTATTACACCTCACAGAATAAACATGAATGCAGCACGAAGGATACAGATAAAGTGTTATAGGCCTAGCTTCGTCGAATTTGAAATCTATCACTTAGCATAATTATTATACTTAACCATGGGCGCCCGCAGAAATTTTTGCAGGGGGGGGGGCAAAAAATTTCGATGATCGAGATTAGCCTAAAT
The DNA here is from genome assembly GCA_945859605.1 of Lumbricus rubellus. Taxonomy (NCBI): domain Eukaryota; kingdom Metazoa; phylum Annelida; class Clitellata; order Crassiclitellata; family Lumbricidae; genus Lumbricus; species Lumbricus rubellus. The sequence continues at coordinate 7,024,619 of OX243817.1, read as the reverse complement.
GTTTTTGTAGCCTAGCAATTAAGAGCATGAAAAAAGCAAAGCTGAAAATTAAGAACACGAGTGTTTTTCAATGAGGTTTCTTAATGCAAATTTTTCAGTTTCATGCATCAGCTATTAATGAATAGTTTTTTTAGTGCAAAGAAATTTGTTAAAATCCAAGGTTCTCTACAATTTGACATCCCTATACTCTATTCTATATGCCGGCAGTGTGCAAAATGGACAAACTGCAGCCTGTCTTCTTGCAGACTTGTTTTATATAATGCTCGTGATTAAGCAGATCTCCCTGATATAGGGCCTGATTGAATTCGGTGCACTGTTGAGAAATTTAAAATTTTGACATTGGTAATAATACTTAATTTTGTGCAGTTGTGAAAGGTTGCATGAAAGTGAGGTTCCAATCAAGTAAGCCATAATCGACAGGCCTACTATTTGCATGAGCACCTGCCAGAGAGTTAAAAGCCAATGGTCATTGTTCCAGCTTTTAGCAAGATGTTGATAATGCAAGGCGGAAAATTAAGAGCATGTTTATTTCTACAGATATTTCTAAACATAGATTTATGACTTTCACTGTGTGTATCGTTCATATCATTAGTGCTTTAATGCGACGAAATTTGCTGAAGACCTAAAAATAGTAGTTAGAAAAATAACTTTCAATTTTCTAGGGGGGGGGGCAAGTGCCCCCCCTTGCCCCTATGTGCGGGTGCCCATGTACTTAACCGCTTATTATTAGTAGGCCTTTTAGTACAATGTCATGGCATCATAGAGTTTATTTCTAGCATTTTGTTCTGCAGAAATTGTCAATCATCTATCAATTTAGGTCCACCGTCCATGATTTGCAATGTGCACACCAAAAAGACACGTTCATCAATAATTTTATTGTAGGCTAACCTAAAAATAAGTTTAGCAATAATATTCTATGCAAGTGCAAAATGGGGTAAATATAGGCTGCGTGATTCCCTACAACCCTGATCTACACGTGCTCAATTTTGCGTCTCCCCGATTGTTGGATACGAGCTGAGAGACGTTGAGAGCAGCATGAGGATTGGAGTTTGGTTGTGAAAAATCAACTAGAAGACTTAACTACCACCTCAAACCCCCAAAATTCTCACCCTGGTTCAGAGAGATGTCAGGTCACTTCCGTTAGCCTATATATATATATACCACATCCAGTAAATGGCCGGAATATAGGAGGATGACTGTGACAAGTAGCCTATGCTCACCGTTTAATTACAACATAGCCTACGAATGTAACAGACAGACGGACATGATTATTCCACCTATCCTAGATAGATAGGCAATTAGGCACCCATGCCACATGCATAGGAAAGCGAGTCAAAGCGAAATAAGAATCTTATGCTGCTTGGTATGATTCGTTTCTTGTTCTCAACTTTAAACTGTGTTATAACCTTTTTCATGACTCGAGACAAAAGCACAAGTTAAAAGGAGTTCAGTAGGGCCTAATATTTTACCTGTCAACAGCACCGGCGGTTGACAGGCATCGCTGCATCAGTTAAGAAGTAATGAAAGTGTGTTCACAAAAACTACATTATTTTGTCACAAAATAATGCGAATCAGTAATAATTATTAGGTTCGATTCATAATTAATTTAATTTTTTTTAATCAATCTTTGTGGGCCCCTGGTGGTCGTGGGCCCGTGTGCTTTGCACACATTGCACACATGGTAGCTACGCCACTGCAGGCACACACGAATGTACCTTGACAGACAGGCAAGCAGACAGACAAACAGACGCAGAGGAAAAAAGACAGGCAGACAAGCAGGTAAACAGACAAGTAAGCAGACAGACAGACATAAAAACAGACTGTCTGTCTGACAAAAAGGAAGACAGGCACACACGAATGTACCTTGACAGACAGGCAAGCAGATAGACAGACAGACAAACAGACGCAGAGGAAGGAAGACAGGCAGACAAGCAAGTAAACAGGTAAGCAGACAGACAAACATAAAAACAGACTGTCTGTCTGACAGAAAGAAAGACAGGCACAAACGAATGTACTTTGACAGACAGGCAAGCAGACAGACAGACAGACAAGAAGACAGACGATACAAAGACAGAAAAACAGATAAGCAGACAGACCTATTTGTCTGTCTATTTGTCTGTCTGTCTGCTTGCCTGTCTGTTTATGTGCCTGTCTGTCTGTCTGTCTGCTTGTCTGTCAGACAAACAGGCAGATAGACCGACAGGAAGGAGGCACAGAGATATACAGGGATTTCACAGGCAGGCAAACAGACAAACCAGACAAATAGCCCGGTAGACTGACAGAACATAGACAGGCAGGCAAGATTACCTAGGAGACAGCCAGGCAAACGGATAGGCAGAATGCAAACAGTCAGACAGACATGCAGGTAGTTGTGCAGGCAGGAAGGCAGGAAGGCAAACACATATGAAACTTTTCTGCAACAAAGGTTTAACGCTAGGGCCGGGTAATGAAATTCCCGCGCGAAGTCCCGTGGCTTATACCGTAGTCTGCTCTCATTGGCTTTCGTACAGATCACCAGTGATGTCTGTTACCCTTCTCCGTCCTCCGCCGCAGCTGTACGGTGGGCTTAGGCGAGGACCCCGGTATAAGGGCGCTTATACCGGGGTCCTCGGCTTAGGCTATGTAGACTATCATCAGTCAAAGGTCATCGTTATCTGAACCCCACTATGCTACATAGCTATTAGGCCGGTTAGGCATTCGTTCATGCGAATGTATGCATGTATTGTATGTATGTATGTATGTATGTATGTATGTATGTATGTATGTATGTATGTATGTATGTATGTATGTATGTATGTATGTATGTATGTATGTATTTATGTATGTATGTATGTATGTATGTATGTATGTATGTATGTATGTATGTATGTATACATATATACATAAAAATATATATGTATAGAAAGGTTCTGCGAATTGGGCCAGCTCTGTCTGCCATAGTCACTTTTGCTGTTGGTATGTATGTACATGTATGTATGTACATGTATGCATGTATGTATGTAGGTATGTATGTATGTATGTAAGTATGTGTGTATGTATTATATATATATAATATAATATAATATATAATATAATTATAATATAATTATAATTTAATCAATTTCTATAGCGCCCCTTCAAGTCACCTTCTACTCAGAAGCACTCCCAACATGTACATGTACATTGTAGGCATACGTGCTTCAGCCGTAGTTGAACTGATCCAGACTGCACAGCGGCAACGTGGCTATTGACATGCATTCAAGCATACACATGTACATGTATAGAGCAGATGGCATTAATTAGTTTATCTTTGACACCCGGCTAATGTCTTCCTAATTACGGTCTCCCGGGGAGTCAGAAGACTCACTCTGGTCGACCTCTGAGCTACTCGCTCGCGTTTAAGGTCCTAACCCGGCGTGAATAACGTACTTTCGGCAGCGGTTAGCTATTTGCTCGTGGCAACGTTCACGCCGCATAACGTTACACGTACGGCAGGGTTAGCTGGTCGTTAGGGCCGGAGGGGGTCCAGTAACGAAACTAGTACTGTACATGGACTCTCTTCCTACCATTTAAAACCTGTCTTAGCAGCTCAATAGCCCATAGATCATAGGTCTCAAACTCACGTCATTATGTGAGCCACATTTGGAAATTTACAATGGCTCGCGGGCCACAACATAAAATATATCATTCAAGTGAGACTATTTAAGTAGAATTACATCCTTTCAGCATACAACACTGTAGTAATGATAATTAATACGATCCTGTAAAATTTTTGAGACCTCTGCTATAGATTGATAAACAGCTAGGGACTAACGGGTGCAGAAAGTAGCCTATGTGTAACAAAGTTCGCATCGTTTCGCTTAGCCTATACGGACAACTGGCACCGTTATATAATTATTAACGGCGCCATAAAATCATGTGCGCCTTAGACGACGATGATGACAAGACTTAGTTAAGGTGACAAGGTAAATTATTATCATTATTTGCTTTTCTGGAACTTTAAATTCAGTCATTGATAATTATAATTGTTAGGCCTATTATTATGCCACCATGCCGAACTCTGAGTAGATGGCACAGCACGCAGGCATTGATGACGTCATCTTTCCAACTGTAATATTAATCACTTGTAATGACAATGAGGAGTAATGACGTCATTGGCTTGTATCGTTGATTGCACAAAATTATTGTACCGTTGAAAGTTTCATAAAGATTATAAAAAATTCAACTGTTTGCGTCGTCGTTATTATAGCGTTCGATTTATACATCGTTTCTGGAAATAAAGAATTCGTGACTACAGAGATTGTGATTGTTGGAGTGGACCATGCATTCAGGACACAAAATTAAAGGTTTGATTAATTTTCGCTTACTTCTCATTTTAACAATTTCACCAACAGCCGTTAGATCACGTGACGGTCGTCAATGGCAACGTATTGTTTTGGTATCCGTCATCCTCTCAAGAACGTTCAGCCTACTGCTCAGTTTAGCTACATCGGTAAGAGCGCTGGCTGGCCGCACGTCTGCCGCGACTCGGTGACAGTGAGCGTGCGGAACGCGGTTCGCTTCCCAAAGGTGGCTTATTTCATCGACTTAAATCTCGGGGTAGCCTACACGGGGACCTCAGTGGCTTCACAGAAAATTTATCTGTCAGTGGTTAACTTATCGCTATGTTGTTTGGCCTTGCTCGTTTTCAGTTGAATCAGGTTTAAAGAGTGTAAAGTTTCCACATCTAGATGTAATATTCGCGCAATAATTATGTTTTCATACCCGAGACATTCGTCTATATGTAATGTTCTTCCTTCCATATATGTTCTGTGTCAGCTTTTGCCGGCTTAAGATACGTGTCCCTAAGTTCCTTTTGTGTCCACATAAACTATACTGTCATTATTTTTTATTGTACCTTATCGATTGGTTACAATAGATTGATCGATCGATCAATTGATTGATTAATTGATTGCTTGATTGATTGGTTGATGACTGACTGATGATTGATTGATTGATTAATCGATCGATTGATTGATTAATTAACCGATCGATTGATTGATTAATTCGAATTCAACTGTCGGTAGCCATGCAAGGCGCCTATCACGTCCTTTTGCACAATTTGTCAACGCCATAGGAAGGTTGGGTTGGAAGGTTGCGCGAACCTTTTGGTCAGGTATACCGGGAAGCGATCCTGTGCGGCTGTACCCATACCCCCTTCGTTACCATTACCCCCCCCCTCCCCCAAACCTTCCCCCCAACCCTCTTCCCATTGACCACTGACCGTAGACTGGAGATGTCCTGCTTGATTTCGAGGAGGTCATCCTCGCTGACGCCATCTTGTCGCAGTTGTTTCTTCCACTGATGGATGAAACGACTGACCAAACGACGCATCACATCCTACGACAACAACGAAGCAGTCAGAGAGACAGAGGAGCAGACAGAGAGAGATACAGACAGAGAGAGACACACACAGACAGAGAGAAAGAGACAGACAGAGAGAGAGACAGAGAGAGTGAGCGAGGGCGAGCGAGAGGGACAGGGAGAGGGAGAGACAGACAGACACACAGACAGACAGACAAACAGAAGACAGACAGATAGATACGCGCAGAAACAGGAAGGCAGGTAGCTAGGTATGCAGGTAGACAAGAAGGCATGCAGGGAGGCAGACAGACAGAAGACAGATACGTGCAGCCAGAGAAAGACAGACATACAGACACACACACACACAGAAAAACAGACAACGCGGCCACAGAAAGACAGACATACAGACACACACACACAGAAAAACAGACAACGCGGCCACAGAAAAACAGACATACAGACACACACACACAGAAAAACAGACAACGCGGCCACAGAAAGACAGACATACAGACACACACACACACACACACACAGAAAAACAGACAACGCGGCCACAGAAAGACAGACATACAGACACACACACACACACAGAAAAACAGACAACGCGGACACAGAAAGACAGACATACAGACACACACACACAGAAAAACAGACAACGCGGACACAGAAAGAAAGACACACAGACAGACACACAGAAATGCAGACAACGCTGGCACATAAAGACAAACGTACACAGACAGACAGATACATGCAGACACAGACAGACAGACACATAAGCACACAGACATCCCAGACACAAAAAGACATACGGATGGACAGACACACAGAAAAACAGGCACAGACAGACACAGAGAGACACAATCATAATAAGCATTCTGACGATTATTGTCATGGGCGCCCTCACATGCGTGTAGGGACTGAATGTAACAAAGTTGACACCTTTTTAAAGCGCTTCATTTTAGTTATTTAACAAATTTCTTCTTACGCAAAGCGATACTTCGTTAACGTTCCCTGTTTGGCCACAAGAGTGAAACTGAGAAATACTTTCATTTAGGAACCACTAAGAAAAATACCTCTTAATCTATCAGGGGCGGATCCAGGGGGCCAATCCGGCCATGCCCCCAATTCAAACTGCCATGGGACGTGCCCCCCATTAGGCTCGAAATTAGTAATAGGAATAGGGGTGTCATGGCATATCGGCCCCTCCCATAAAGAAATAAAGAAAATTGCATTGGACGTGGCCCCCCCATTTGGTTTTCTGGCGGAGGACTAAAAAAAGGTCATCAACTTTTTTGGCGGATGAAAAGTACATTTTTCCTCAGCCAAAGACCGATGACTAAATCATCAACTTTTTTGGGCGACCAACGACGATTTTTTTCCTGTCCCAAGATCAAAGATTTTTGCCCCCCCCCCTTGAAAGAGTTCTGGATCCACCACTGTAATATATTGCTTTTCATTTTTCAAGCTCTTACTAAATTAGTTAACCGTAATTGTATTTGTAATTGTAATCGAACATTTATATAGCGCCACTTCAAGAGAACTCTTCAGAGCCGCTCCCGACCTGACACCAAACCAAAATCAAAGAGAATGGTTTTCAAACGTTTGCAAAAAAGGGGCAAAGAAAGACAAAGAAGTTCATTACGGAGACTAATAGGTAACTTATTCCAGAAAGACGGACCGACCATAGCAGAGCTATCCCATCCTATGACACCAACGAAACAGTCAGAGAGACAGAGGAGCAGAAAGACACAGACAGACACAGACATCTTCTGCAAAATACTTTCGGTCGCCTATGGCGGCGTAGGGAACGGTGGGGTAAGATAGACAGCGGGTGAAGATGGTCTCCCAACACAAAAACCCGAAGAAACGTCAACTCCACCTAACTCTGGTTATAATGACAAGGCACCAGTAACAGCCAGGGTGAGAATTGCCGGGGGGGTTGGGGGGTTCAACCCCCCCAGTCTTTTTTAGAGCCCCATGTTAAAGTATGTTTTTCATGCCCAATTTCAAGTTTATCATAGGCCAACCCCCCCAGTTATTTTTCCACAATTCTCATACTGGTAACAGCTGCTACCAATAATAATTAATTTTCTATGGTTCAATAATCCTGTTACAGTATACAGTTATGCAGTATGAGAGATGAACAAGTTATGCAATTCAAAAGAACGCAAATCAGAGAAAACATACACGTAGATCACAAAGTAGCAGCTATAGGGCGCACGCTTTATGGCATCTATGTACTTTAGCTGCCACCTAGGGACTGAAGGAAGCACTAAGCCCAGTGCCATAATTATACGGGATTCGAACCGCATACCGCACGCAAATAAAGTGGCATCCATTATACCAAACACCGTCCACAAATTAGTGCACTACTTTACAATGTTTAGATAATACCAACCTCGTATTTTCTTCGTTCAATGTTCTTCTTCGAAATGTCTTCGCCGTCTTTTCTCGGTTTCTGCTATCAAACAACAACAACAGTTGATCTCAGCCCGTTTGTCTTCAAGTTTATAGAAAGAAAATGAAATGCCTATTCCGCGACAGATCTAGGTCTATCAATTTGGTGTGATCAGAGGAGAAGTATAGACTATAATAGAGGATGAAAGAAATCTGCAGAGAGGTGAAAGATGAGACAAGAGAGGCAGAGAGACGACCAGACATAGACTGAAACAGAGATAGGGAGAGAGAAGACAAACAGAGACAGACAGACGGACAGAGACAGCGAGACAGAGAGACAGAGAGACAGAGAGAGAGAGAGAGAAGCATAGAGAGAAAAACAGACATACAGATAGACAGACGGACGGACAGACAGACAGACAGAGACAGCGAGACAGAAATACGCAGAGAAAAAGGCACAGAAATGTTAGAGAAACATAATTATGGAGATACAGACAGATACAATAATCATGAGACAGCGCGCGCGAGAGAGATACAGATACAGACATAGACTGAAAGAGAGATAGAGAGAAACAGAGAGAGAGAATCATAGAGAGACAAACAGACACACAGACACACAGACAAACAGACACACATACACACAGACAGACACACACACAGACAGACTGACGCTTTCAAAAGGCGACGACAGAGTGCCTTGTTCTGATGCAATAAATATGATGGAGGCAAAGCTGCCACAAATAGAGACGAATTGCATCCATTTAGTCTTCTCCATTCTGCCACTGACACCTGGCACTCGCTAGAGATCTCACTAAACAAATCCCATGAGATATTATTTAATCATCCATTTCGCCAAAGACCACATGCTCTCCCTGAGAGTGCCTCTGAGTAGTTCTCATGAAAAGGTGCTATGTAGATTCTCGCAATGAATGAATGAACGAATCAGTGAATGAATGAATGAGTGAGTGAATGAATGAACATGAATGAATGAGTGAGTTAGTGAGTGAACGAATCAGTGAATGAATGAATGAGTGAGTGAATGAATGAATTAATTAATGAGTGAATGAATGAGTGAGTGAATGAATGAATGAGTGAATGAACATGAATGAATGAGTGAGTTAGTGAGTGAATGAATCAGTGAATGAATTAATGAATGAATGAATAAATGAATGAATGAATGGATGAATGAATGAACAAATGAACGAACGAACGAACGAATGAACAAATGAACGAACGAACGAACGAACAAATGAATGAATGAATGAACGAACGAACGAACGAACGAACGAATGAACGAATGAATGAATAAATGAACGAACGAACGAACGAATGAACGAACCAATGAACGAATATAACAAAAATTGAATACCTTGGCTAGTCGTGCCGCTGCCTTCCTTCTTCGTTTCGTTGCCTTGCTCTGTCTTCGATTGTCGATGCAGTTCTTGAGGAAGAGCTTCAGACGACAGAGGATATAGAAGACGGACTTTGGACTGACGATCAGGTTGAACGGCGGAGGAAGGGTCGAACCGTCGTCATAGTAACCCATCCACAGCTTCGAACGCGCGAACTTCCACTCGCGATCCGCGTGATCCTACAGGCAGTGTATCCATGACAACCGTCGTTAGGCATTGTCATGGCAACCGTCGTCAGGGTAGTTAGTATCCATGGCTACGAACCGGGAACGTGATCCGTTGGAGATTATATTAACACTTAGCGAGTGGATGAGTGAGTAAGCGAGTGAGCAAACGAGACAACGAACGAGCGAGTGGCATATATATCGAGTGAGTTAGTAAACGGGCGAGTAAGTGAGTCAGAAGTGAGCGAGCCAAGTGTGAGTGGGTAGGTTGGTGGGTGGGCAGGTGAGTGGTGGGTGGGTCGGTTTTGGGAAAGTGAGCAAGTGACTAAGTAAGTGAATGAGTGAGCAACCGAGTGAGTTACCTAGCGGATGACTAAGTGAGTGAATGAATTGGTGAGTGAGTTGGCGAGTGAGTGAGCGAGGTAATCAGCGCGGTAAGACCGACTGAATGAGAGAGCGAGAAGAAGGAAGAGGAGGAGCAGCAGCAGAAAGAAAATGAGCATGAGGAATAGGTGAGGATAATAAACTTCCGGTTTTATAAGCGAGTCAAAAAAAGGTCAGTCGCCGTGCTTTACATCGCTTCCGGTTCTGGTCCCCGCGCCAGTTTCCATGACAACGTCTCCGGAAGCACGTGATGTACACGTATACATCGGCTATAACTTTGATAGTGAATGGCATAGTTAGCATTCCTGCGCATCGCCTGCTTCTTCTGCTGGTGGTGGTGGTGCTGGTGATGGTGGTGGTAGTGGTGGTGGTGGTGGTGGTGGTGGTGGTGGTGTTTTGTCTTCGTTTGCCAATGATAGCCTGGTTCAATGAAGCGAATGCAATATCCAGGAGCTCCCGCTGCCAATCACAAGTGGAGACATTTGCCTCTTCTCCTCCTGCCCTCCTCTGCAATTCTCTTCCTCCTCCTGCTCTTCCTTCTCTTCATCTTCTTCCTTTTTCTCCTCCTCGTCCTCCTTTTCCTCCTACTTTCCCTCCTGCTCTTCCTTCTCCTCTTCCTCCTTCCTCTCCTCCTGCTCTTTCTCCTCCTGTTCTTCCTTCTCTTCCTCCTGCTCTTCCTGCTCCTCCTGCCCCTCCTCTACCTCCTATTCCTCCTTCTCTTCCTTCTGCTCTTCCTTCTCATCTTCCTCCTCTTCCTCCTGCTCTTCCTCCTGCTCTTCCTCCTGCTCTTCCTCCTCTTCCTACTCCTCTCCCTCCTGCTCTTCCTTCTCCTCTTCCTTCTCCTCCTCCTCCTCCTCTTCCACCTCCTCCACTTCCTCTTCCTCCTCCTCCTCCTCGTCCTCTTCCTTCTGCTCTTCCTGCTCTTCCTTCTCCTCTTCCTCATCCTCCTCTTCCTCCTGCTCCCTCTTCTCCTCTCATCGGATGATGGCGTTCACTGATGGGAAATGGGATTAATCTATGGGACGATGGATGACGAATGAAGGAAGATCTGATGAAAGGTTTTCGGACACTGTCTTTGAAGTTGGAGATTGGTTGAATCGCTGGTAAACAAAACTCGACGGTATTCATCTCCTGTCCTCTGTTCTGCTCGGCTCTCTTCTCTCTTCCTTTCTGCTTTGCTTTTCTCTCTTCTTTCCTCCTCCCTCCTCTGCTATTCTCTCCTTTGCTCTTCTCCCGCCACACACTTCTTTACATCACATTTATATCATCCTCACTCAACTTCCTCCCACCGTCCACTTCATTCATCCAACCGATTTGACCTCTTGGATCATCGGTCTAGAACTGCTATGGCTCAGTCTCGATCATTTGCCTCAATTGGTCCCTCTCTTTGGAACGCGCTTTAATTCTCTTTCTGTTCGCTCTAAGAGTTCTGTTTCCGGGTTTATATCTTCCTTCTTTCTTCTCAAAACCTACTTGTTCTCACTGTGAGCGCTTCTGAACTGTTCACCTTACTAGAGGCGCTTTATAAATGCTCAAAAACAATAATTATAAGTAGGCCAACACTACAACTACATCAAATCAAATCAAATCAAAATCAAATCAGTTTATTTCCTGAATACACACAAAAACAATCAAGACAGTGAACGGTAGAAATAATGACAACACAATCACTAGAACATGCATTTAGAACCTAACGAGTTGTACTAATTATGTATGCTTAATAAAATCGTGTAAAATGCAAAATAAAACTCTAAAGACAGTAACAACATTTAATAACAATATAAGTCATTTTTAGATAAGCAAGCATAATTTTTACGAAGACAAAACAGAAAAGACTTCGAAAGGAAACAAACCAAAAATTAAGCCTGCTAGACAATGAGACGTATACTATAATAGGCCTATAATAATATTTAGGCAGATCCATATGATAGTCGAAGAATGATTGGAGATATAATTATTTTCAATCAGAAATCAACTGACATTCCTTCCACATTGGTGGAAATTTTCAACGGAAAAATGTAATTGGGCTAAAAATTAAAAGATTACTTTAGGCCATGAAATTGAATTTGGAATCACAAAATAAATGTGACAATGTAGGCCCTAATTGAGTTCCAAATTGTAAATTGCTTTATAGCATGAATAGAATTTGAAATTAGAAAAAACATGGCAACATGTAATTGAATTTAAAATGATAGACTTTGTAAATTATTTCAAGTAATTTCAGCAACTGCCAATTATACCTGCCTTCCATAAATTGAAAGACGGTCCACATTGCATTGGATACAGTAAGAATCCTTTTGCTGGTCGCCGCAGAAGCACAGTGAGATTAACACGCGAGGTTGAGCTAAAGCGTTGGTTCTCCGGTAGGGTGCAGACGGCCACAAAAAGGTTGGGAGGGTCTTGTGCATATATTATGCACATTATGTAATTTTGTATACATATACATATGTACATGTATATTTGTGTATATGAATATAATTATACATGTACAGATCTGCATGCATAAGATGTATAAACAGACAAAGCCCGTAGCGCGTGATTACAGCGTAAAAGCTGCAGAAAGGAAAGACATAGATCTACATGTATGTAGGCTACAACATAATAATTGTTGATAGAATTATTTGGTCAGCTTACCACAGTGACATTGAAAGACTTGGACATCATTGCAATGAGCATATTGAGGAAAAGGATTCGAGCGGCCACGTTGTACAGTCCAAATAGCACCTTTCCAAAGCCCTCGATGTAGCGCAGTTTGACCTGCAGGACCGCTAGGGCGATCAGCCCGAACAGCGTCCAGAAAAGGGTTATGAACGACGTGTCCAGCCTGCCCAACATAAATAATATATCCAACGGAAATTGAACGACTAGTCCGGTTTGGATGGAGATGCTGTAAACAATTATTGTTGGCAACGGCGGAGACTGGGGGGGGGGGGGGTGGAGGGACGGTTCCCCATTTGGGGGGGGGACGGAAGTACTTTTATTCCCCTCAATATTTCATAATTACTTCATAAATGGAGGGGCCTATCATAAATTTCTACAGGTAATGCACAATAAACAGTTTTGTTAACATGACAGCTTAAAAGAGGTGTGCTAATCTCAAAATATTGTTAACAAATTTGAGGCGACACTCTGAAGCCTTATAGGCTACCATGGCTTTTCGCAATGAATAAAAGAAAAAGTTTTTATAATGGCAGTTTGAAATGATACCGTTGCAGCGTGGGATCTTAAAATTTAGACAAATTGGGGAGTGGTCATTTATTGAAGTCTTAAACACCATGTCTTTCAGCACTGACATTATTATAAATCTCGTTGAGATGACAGCTTGAAATGTTATCATCACACCGGGAAAAAACATAAATGGAAGGAGATACTTTTGAAGTCTTATACTGCAACTATCATAATTATCAGCAATGAAATGATTGAGCAATTTTGTTAAAATGACAGCCTAAAATGCTACGATTGCAATGTGGAAATTCACATTTTCCCCCACCATTTCGATCGCTCGTTCGTCCCCCCAAACTTTGCACCAAGTCTCCGCCTACTGTATGTGGCGGTAGTCTTTTAAATCCTTCTGTCGTTGACTCGTGGGGATAGCCTATATATTGAATACATCTTAAAATAATTATTGTAGTCACACCGTCACGACCTACTCCCCCTTTTCATTGTGCTGGTTATGACCTATACGCCCACGCTCACATATGCCTATCCCTAGCCGTGTTTTTTCATAGATTTTAATCCTTTGCCAGGCGCGGCTTCTTGGCTATAAGGTGTTGTATAGCTAAGTAAGTAAGTAAGTATAGGCCTATATTTCTGTTTTCTAGTTGGTTTCATTTTCTTCTATTAATTATCATTTCTTGACCGCAATTATTTTCGACTGTTTATGTAAAGCGCTGGGCGTTTTATTATGGGCGAATATCAAACACATTATTTTAATTACTTGCATTTAAACACCTTTTTAAAACTGTTTATGATTACGATAAGAATTCATATGTGCTGCCTATTGGTTAGATTGGTATAGATGCCAGTTTGATTCACTTTGCATCACACGCTTTCTTTAGCGTTACAGGATTGCGTAAAGGCTATAAACTTAATTATACCAAATGTTTTTGTGACGCGTTCAATGTAGACGTAGGCCTGCACTGTCTGATTCAATGTGCAAATTAACCCAAAATGCCACGAGCGCCTGATTATTATTCTAGGCAGCAATCAGTCTAATTTATCATTGCACACAATTGTCTAATTTTCGATTCCATTGTGTCTGCTCTTTCCAGCCACCGCCATTTATCGCACCTACCGTCTTCGCTGCGCGTTAAACAGGGCATTTATACGGCGCCAGTGTTAAAGTCTCTTCGCTCGTTTAGTCACGGTATTTATGTAGCGTCTTTTCCGGACGTTCTCCTCAGGAAATCGGGGTAACGTTTGGCTTGGCACGTGGGGCTTTGTATGCGTGCTTTGAATGATCGGCAATCGTCTGTGAAAATTAACGTTATTTATATAGCGCTATTTAGAAAGACTCAGCGATCGTGAGTAGGCCATGGTGCCGTGCATCTAAATGTGAGTAATTATAACTCTTCGAAATTTCTCAGCGCCTTATACAGAAAGAACGTCAAAGAGAGACCAGCTAACTCACGGGCGCTTTTTTTAAAAGGGTTTGCAACAAACAGACTGCGTTAATTAAAACTGCAGAGAACCAGTATATTCAGGATCACTGTATCGGTTCAAGTTCGCAAGAGTCAGAATGTAGAAATCATTTTCTATGGCAGACAGGACAGAAGGGAGAGTAGCACTGGAAGTACCGGTTCTGGCACAACCTAGGTCAAGCCTGATTACTTTCAATGGACCTACTACTGAGGTGTGTTGAAGCTGAAGAAACGGAAAATTCTCTACCAGGGGCGGAAAAGAATTTCATTATTGCTGTTTCGGAACTGTAATCGCAATTGAATAATTAATTATCAGGTATTTAGTCATTTCGTTAAAAATTGAAACAACGTGGCCGCTCTATCAATTAAACTCTAAGCATGCATTTTATAATTATTGGAACGTGTAGGCAGGCAGACTCTATAGGCACCATACACAGACGAAACGATAAACACAAACATCTAGACGAACAGGCAAGCATACATTCAGGCTGATAAAAAGGACGACGATCACAACGAAAGCCACTTGCGGGTGTAAAGGGAGAGGGGCCGCGGGACCGGTCCCCTCCGGCCTTCGGTCCCCCGGCCCCCGGTCAGAACGTTACCTCGATTTCCTGGAAGGAGTTGGACATCATGGCGATTAGCATGTTAATTAGGACAATGACGGCCATGGCATGGTAGACCATCAGCATGTACTCCCCAACCGTCTTCGTAAACGGTTGGGTGCGACCCTCGCGAATGACGCTCAGTTGGGTCAAGCCGAATAACGACCAGAACAGCGTCACGTAGCTCTTCAGGATCCTATACACGCAGTGACAGACAGATATACAAATTGACAAAGACAGACTGGGAAGAAGATATACCGACAGATAGATAGATCGATCGATAGAGATATATAGATAAATAAATAGATAGATAGATAGATAGATAGATAGATAGATAGATAGATAGATAGATAGATAGATAGATAGATAGATAGATAGATAGATAGATAGATAGATAGATAGATAGATAGACAGACAGACAGACAGACAGACAGACAGACAGACAGACAGACAGACAGATAGATAGATAGATCGATAGAGATAGATAGATGGATGGATGGATGGATGGATGGATAGATGGATGTATGGATGGATGGGTGAATGAATGGATGGATGAATTGATGAATGGGTGAATAGCTAGATAGATAGACAGACGGACAGACAGAGAGATACAGACAGAACAAAATAAGACAGAACAAAATACAGACATAGCCTACAGAAAGACAAACAAACCTGTGGACAGAAAGACAGAAACACAAACATGTAGGCAGAAGAACAGATAAATTACATAGGCTACAGATGGAGATGATAATATATTATAGACAGACTGAAGGCATACAAACATTTATTTTAAGGAAAAGTAGACAGCCGGACCATCAGAAACATAAACATTATCGCAAGATCAGTGATGTAGGACTCGAGTCCGGCAAAAGACTCGAGTCCGACTCGAGACCGATTTTCTGCGGACTCGGACTCGGACTCGGACTCGGGCTGTCAGGACTCGGACTCGGACTCGGACTCGAAGCCCTGGACTCGAAATTTGACTCTGTGACTCGGTTTCCGAGTCACGAATTCTCCGTGGAGCAGGCCATTTTGTATTGCCACAACCAATTAAGACATTTCGTCTGCTTTCTTGATCAAACAAGTGACTCAACTCAAACAAAGGAACCCTTGTAGCCCGCGGGTTTAAGTTCGTAATGAAACAACCTGACATTGAAATTATGTCACGGATGGCTGAGCACCGCTGAATATAGACGAGGGAAGGTAATTACAGGTTTATTTGATGTATAGTCGGGGTTGGGTTACGGCAGGGGCTAGTTGAAATATTTGAACATGAGCTATAATAAGCTTACCTATATAATGGGCTTGCACAAACAAAACCAGGCATCCATGGCATGCAAAGGGTCTATATCGAGTTTGATATTTTGACACCTAAATTGACTTGGCATTTATTATGCTGATCTGATCGAACATAGACTTCTAGTCTATCGAAACGTTTATGGTAAGACAAATGAGGATAGGAGGTTGGACGTGTCTATTGGCTACTTGTGGCTGGTGGCTATTAGAACTTCTCTCTTCTTGGAATCGGGCACAGAGGTTTAGGCCTACATCTCCATTAATAGATCAGATAGGCTTTTACATAATTGAAGGATTGCAACGTGCAGGCAAGGTCGTAGCACTTAGTTGGCCTGTGTTGGGGTATTGGAGTAGCTGATATTATCACAGTGAATAGACGCCATTTCCGAACATTTACTAGAGTAGAAAATCTAGGCTTAGAGGCATTGCTGATGGGTGGCAGTTTTTGGCCCCAAATCTCAACATAAGAGATTTCACAAGATGCGCTGTTGAACTTAATTGTGTTTTGTCAGTGGAAGGATATTTGTATCCATTTCATTGCGCCAGATTATCAAAAAACGTTATCTAATTCAGTATTTTTAAAGTTCAATTCTGATAAATTACACTAAAAATTTCCATTAGCATAATAATATTAGTGTTGATATTTTTTATGTCATTAAGTTGAGTGTTTCAGTGGATCTTGATGTCACTGGACTCGGACTCGGACTCGGACTCGATCCTTAGTGACTCGGACTCGGACTCGGACTCGAACTCCTTTGGACTCGGACTCGACTCGGACTCGGCTTAGCAGGACTCGGACTCGGACTCGGACTCGGCCCAGGTGGACTCGACTACATCACTGCGCAAGATACACAATCACACACAGGCACAGACACGTACAAATTGCAATATACATGTATATCGTTTATATGCAACAACATAATGTCTTGCATTGTGTGTTACATACATGTAGGTTGCCTTCTCATTGTCTCGGAGCCTCATGCACATCGGTCTCAGAGCATGTATGTATCCATGCATGTATGTGTGAGCACTTGTTGTACAGCGCCACTTCAAATTTCTACTCAGAGGCGCTCCCGACTACAGCGTGGGCCCTGCATCGGAGTTTCACGCCGAAGTGGATGAGCAATTGCGAGTGAAGGACTTGCTCAGGGTCCTTACGCGGCGGCTTGAGCTGGATTCGAACCCGCAGCCTTCCGGCTACAAGCCAACGAACATACCCCTACACTACCATGCCCCAGAAGAGTAACCAAGGCGTATGTGGCATACAGAGTTCAATGAACTTCTATGTATGTGGACCTTCAGGATTTCCGTGTTTTCGCACACAACAAGGGTCCATGGCTTGTATGCGGTCAACGTTTGTGCATGCCATGGTCAGTGTTTATGGGTCTCTGGTGACCAATGGTCAAACCAAAGCAACAACAACAACAGCAGTTCAATGAACATAGCACCAATACACAGTGCGCGTTATAATAACGACGCAGACCACCACAAACACACTCACACATACATGACATTTATCTAGACCACACTATATGCGCTATGTACATATACGTATTATTACAGGCCGGGCTATAATTATACGTAGCCTACACATATTTTTACATTCACGCATATGTATATACCGGATATACAATTTGTAGACATGTACAATTGTACATAGACCTATAATAATTATATCATGTCATAATTATATGAAATAATTTGGGTCTATGTAAATATATATCCTGTATATTCGTTTTAGCAATCGAAACCGTATACCATCATATTAAAACTGATAATCCACATAATTACATGAACATAGAACTATAAATATATACAATTAAATATAGTGAATTATATTATAGACTACAAACACGAATACACTTATGTGTACATATTATATACACATACGTATTATATGTACTTGTATATTATATTTATACAGTGCATGCAATCTACTTTTACGCCTCATGGGATGACACTCAGTGAAGTCACATGTAAAATCCCCATCAATAGTCTTATTTCTATTCAGTTTTTGTTTCTGCTTTATAAGACTGACGTGTTTACAGTCGATTTGTTTTGTTTGGTACAGATGACATCCAACCTTATATACTCTATCCGAATTGTTCATTTGTATAGCACCACTCGTGTATCACAGTGGCCACTATATATTATACATTATAATTATTATGTAGTATATATATTATATGCAAAATATACAATATGTAATATATATAGCATATATATATGTGTGTGTGCGTGACTGCATGGCCTAGTTAGCTACACCGGTAAGTGAGAGCGGCATTCGTCTGTTGGATACAACGGACTGCGGGTCAAACCCCGGGCTGGAAGCTCACACTCAGAGATTTAGATATCTCGGGCTAACACGTGTGGGACGCGGTGGAGCTAGCTGCTGCGGATCGACCTTGGGCAAGTTGCTTACTCATCATTGTCTGTGGGGATGGCAACGGGAAACCACCTCACTCATCTCATCCCCAGGGGCGTAAAAGCCAATGAACCTACCTTCGGGCAGAGAACCATCATCACCATCAGATCATCATATAATATAATAATGTATATATGTATGGAGTTAGGTAAGTAAAAATCACTCTGCATCAATCGCAAAACTCGACTAAGTATTTAGAGATTACTGTCGTCTGAAATGCTGCACCTAATGATAAAAGCATATTTTATTGATACAAATGGCAGATCTGGAATCGACCAGATGACCAGATGCGGTGGCGTGTGATGGGTGGGGTGGGGGGGAGGGTAAACGGTCTATCACGGTTGTCAGAAGCGATGGGAGTTTCAATTTACAATTCTGAGTCACTTCTGATGCTCATATATATATATATGTATATATATATATAGATATATATTTATATAAGTAGTAGTGTAACTAACAGTTCTATGCCACCCGTCATACCTAAAAATAGCCTAGCTTTATATGTATATGCATACGTGCCTGTCTGCCAGCTTTCCCATTCCGGAAGGAGTGGAGGGAGACACAAATGGATTGATTTCATGTGAAAGTGTATCCTCTTGTGAGTAGTACAGGGCATGGATATTTAGTAATTATTAGCTGAGAGTTCAACCAACCGGATTAGGTTTGTGTTATTGAATTGAAGGGCTTGGAGCAATAACAAGGTATGTCGAAAATCATGAATGTTGGGAAATCGACTTCAAAGATTTTCCACTTCAAACTACTGTATCTAAGCCATTTGACGACATATCAACGAGCTGTTTTGAGCAATATGTAGGCTACCTTAAAATTGTCTTTAATACAATTTGTAAATGTTTCAATGCGAAAGATGAAATTATTATTACTATTTTCACAGTTTGCTTCATATCTGGTTATTGCATCGCGAACACTCAGTCATCGGTATCATTTCTGGTGCAATAACAGGTTATGTCGACAAAGTATTTTCTAGCATCTGCGATACCGGCACCACACATATTATTATGGTATAAGTCGACATACCTTGTTATTGCACCAAACTGTTTCTATTACACAGACGAGAATTGTGCATGATTTAGCATGCAAATGATAAGTTATGTCAACAAACCTCATTATTGCATTGGCTTTAATAGAAAATTTGAAAAGAAGCAAGACCATGTATGTCGTCATACCGGGATATTGCAGTAGAGATACGGACGAAATATGCCGGAGAACAATAACATATTATGTCGACATAACTTTGTTTTGCGAAATGACGCTCAAATATATTCAGATCTGTGCAAAATTCACAGGGTAGATAGATTACTGTCTTCCGGACACGCTGGCATACTGTTTCGCAAGACATACAGTAGGTATGTCGACATACCTTGTTATTGCTCCAAGCCCTTCAATTATTAGCAAACTAGATTGCACACTTTTAAAACTTACAACGTGGTATGATGTACAATGTTGAAGAAATCATTCCACATCTTTTAACATCGGCAGCACACTGACGGTATCAATAGAAGTACTTTAAGTAGTGTTTCAAGTAGTAAGCCTACTTCTAGTAGTTTTTTGTGTTAGTGGCAGTGCTATAGTGACAGGGATAATGTTAATGTTAGTATAGTACATTGTCGTAGTAGTAATAGCAATAGAGTAGTAGTAGCAGTAACAGCAACAGTAGCAGCAGCAGTAGCAGCAGCAGCAGTAGTATAGTTGTAGCAGCAGCATTTATCAATATAGCAGCAGTAGCAGCAGCAGTAGCAGTAGTAGTGGCAGCAGCAATAGTAGCAGTTGTATTGGCATTGTCAGTGACTATACTCACGGATCGAAGGCATTTTCGAAATCGTTTTCCTGCAGTTGCTCCTGTTGTTGTTGCGCCGTTGTCTGTTGCTGACCGGTTGTCGTGGCACTCCAGTTGGCCCCTCCTGGCGCCCTATTGCCCGCGTCGTCGTGGGGCGCCGCCACGGTCGTCGTGGGCGCCACGAGGGCGCCACTGGCCGAGTAGAAGTAGTATAGTTGGTTGAGTCCACAGGCGAATGACGTGATGACGAGGAAGAAGATGAAGAAGAACTTTCCGATGTCGATCAGCATACATCCGAGGGAGATCTGGAGGGGACCGAGCTGGGGATTCGCCTGAATTAACGTACACAACCCCCAATCACAATATGACAGGGTTTGAAGTGGGCCAAAAAGTCGTGCGTATTATTAGAACACGGTGGACGTGATGAGGGGACAGACAGACGGACAGACAGTCGGTCGGGCAGGCAGATAGACAGACAAATATATTGCAAGGGAGATGGATTAAGCCTATAATAATTATTGTACATAATAATTATATCTATGATATTATGTTACAAATCTAATGTTACATGTGTCGCTTACATAATTATGACGTGTAACATTTATGCATATATAAACGTGCAAATGTATAGGTCTATAAACCTATATAATTTTCGGCTACGTATATGCAATTTTTTTCTAATTTATAGACACACAGATATATTATAATTGGATATAGTTCCGAAGCAGAAACTGAGACATAATGTATATACCTGGAAGAGATAGATGATCCGTGCGAAGCTGAAGACGTTTGCGATGGCAAAGACTCCTTCCGACACGAGAGTAGGGTCGGCCTCTGGCCATCGTGTCCTCGGCAGGATGTTCGGACCGTACTTGGCTGGATAGTGTGAGTGAACGTATGCGACAAGGCGAAGGGTGAACGTGCAGAGGTAGAGGGACAGCATGATGAAGTCCAACCAGTTCCACCACTGACGCACGTACGCCTTCAGACCCTCCTCCCACAGCTGCTTGCACTCCGCCCAAACGAAACCTGTCGGGGGAAACGCATGCAAGATGACTGTCGTTACTGTGGAAACGGGGAATGCCTGGCACCGTTACCGTGGGCACGGCACCATTACTATTATGGTATATGTTGTATAATAGCTGCCTCATCGTTGTGTCATGATGAACCTTTTATTACTTTCTTTTTCTGTTCCCCCATCCTCAGCCACCACCCCTCGCACCCTCTCACCATCCCACACCACACCACAACTAGGCTATCACCATCACATCGCCACCACCCAACCCCCACCCCACCGCCACCACCAAAATCTTCTTCTGACTACGGTGGTAATGACATCATCATGACATCGTCGACAGACATGTAGGCAGACATCGTTTTATCGACTTCTATTTCCCTAACCTCCGCAATTTCGACGGCGGACCCCGGCCATGTTGATCCCCGCCCGGAACCCTCAATACGGCCGTCATTAAGAGATAACCCTTGTGAACATAGAAAGAAGGGAACCAGCGTGTCGCAGATCTCGTCTGATTTCTCGCGGGATTTCGACGACGGCAAAATAATGTCGTCTGCGCAGAATAATAATTAAGAAACCAAATTGCTTTGGGCCACAGATCGTGTGCGTCATTTCGACGTCATTTCCACGTCGTTAGAGCAATCGCGGTGGACCCAGGATGAAATTTAATGTACACTGGTAATGTAATTAAACTGATGTATTGGCGTGGCATGCAATATTATAGTAAAGTAGAGCTGCGTATTTTAACGATTAATTTAATAAAGCGATTTATCGTTGACAATCGCATTCGGTTCGATTAATTTTTGACTTGTGCGACTAATTTTCGATTAAATTTCTACTTATTTCATGATGTCAAGCGGCAATTTCAAAGTTAAACAACATGATAAAGTGAAACTTTGAGCGGAATATTAAGCGATCATTTTCCATTCCATGTAACCTAAATGTTGATGGAAAATCCAAGATGGCGACAACATTAACAGCTCTGAATGCAAAAAAGCTCAATTGTTCAAGGAAAGTAAAAACTAACACAGTGAGTACATTTTTGACAGCTTCACGCTTTACTTTACGTAATCCAAATTACATGAAATTAATTATTGATTAATCGCGATTAAAGTTTGGAGAGTAATCAATTAAAATAGTTTTAATCGGTTGGAGAGTAATCGATTAAAATAGTTTTAATCGGTGTCAGCCCTACGATAAAGTAACGTGGTGTAGGCTAATGTGACACTGCAAATTCTCTGTTTTCTCGGTACTATATATGTCTAAGTCTTGCGCTATAAAATGCAAAACCCATACAGAAAGAGTCAAAAGGTATCCAATCGATTCTCATTCTCCAGGGTAATGAATATTCAAACAGGTAATGAATATTCAAACAGGTCATCTGCCACCATTATCCTGTTATACCAAAAGCTGCCTCTCCTTCACTCCTCTTCCTCCTCCTCCTCCTCCTCCTCCTCCTCCTCCTCCTCCTCTGCCTCTGTTGCTCCTCTTCATTCTCCTCCTATTCCTCCGCCTTCTCCTACTACTTCACCCATCTTCTCTTTCTGATCCTCATCTTTCTACAGCTGGCTGTATTTACCATTTTATTTTCCTCCTTCTCCACCTTATTCTCCTTCTTCACATCCACGGATGTCTTCTCTATCCTTTCTCCACCTCCTCATCCTCCGCATTTTCACCCTTCTCTTCCATCATCGGCTCCTCCTATTAATCCCATTCTCATCCACCTTCACCTTCCCCTATTCTCCGCTTCTGTCTCCCAATCATTTTCCTTCCCTTTCTCTCCCTTCTCTTACTCCTCCAACTCCTCCTGCTCTTCATCCTCCTCTTCTTCTTCATCTTCCTCTCTCCGCCTCTTTCCCCTCGTCGTTAACCCCTCATCCTGGCCCATTTTTCTAATCCTTTTATTTCCCTCCACCTTGGCCACTCTCCACCTTCTCCTTCCTCTTTCGCCTCACCCAGGCGTCCACCGTTTCCATAGCAATGACAGCCCTTAATTGGAAAGCCACGAGAAGAGTAGATGCATTAGATGCAAACCAGCATCAGTACCAACGCCATCACCGCCATAACCATCACCATCAGCAGCAGCAGCAGCAGCAGCATTCGATCGCTTGGCCAACTATGGCTTCAGTCGTCTTGACAACAGCGAACTATGTCATTCGCATGATCCCATTACCTCATCTCTTTTCCGAGTCGACAACACCCGAATAAATTCGACCAATCACATTTCAGTTTAACATGCATTAAGACTGAAAATATCGTCGTCGTCAATATCATCGTCGTCGTCGTCGCCGTGTCGTCATTATCATCTTCTTCCTTTTTTCTTTTAAATTTTCCGATTTCCATTTCTTTAATATGTTCTTCGTAACATCATCGACAGCAACAACAGTAAACAACCATCATCATCATGTCATCATCATCAACCTCAATATCACAGCAGGCGATTTGTCGTCAACACTGCATTGTTCCCACCGTCCGTCAAGTTCTCTAGTCGTAGACATCGTCATAATTATCATTCCTTCTCCTCCTTCTCGTCATCCTCCTCCTCCACTACCTTCTCCTTCTTCCATTCGTCATCATCACTATCACCATCATCGCCACCACCACCACCACCACCACCACCACCACCACCACCATCATCATCATCATCATCATCATCATCATCATCATCATCATCATCAACTCCATGATCACCATCATCCTCTCCAGGCCCAGATTTAGGGGTGGGCACAAGGGGCACAGTGCCCACGGGCCTCCACCACTGCCCAAAGATACAATTTCGTGCTAATATTCTAGGAAAAGAAACAATTGAAAGAAACGTGAACTCCTGAAAGGTCAGAATGTAGGGTTAGGTTAAAAAATATGCAAGAAAAGCACTGGCTCAGGCTCATCTCCGAAGTTCAAGAAAGGACCAAGTGTCGATGCAATGTCGCATAAAAGCAGGATGGTAAGTAGGCTACTATAAATTAGACAGTCCACAGTGGCTCACGGACCATGTTATCTGTGCTATACTACAGTCTCAAAGGTCTGAACCCTAACCCTAATTTCTGACCTTTCAGGATTTCACGTTTCTTTCAATTGTTTCTTTTCTTAAAATATTTGCACGAAATTGTATCTTTGGGAAGTGTACAGTACTAAAAAGTCTGTGAAAAATTCTTGCTTGTGTGCTGGAGGCCCTAACCCTAAACCTACTTGTAATTTTCAGGCAACGGTCACTTATGCAACCAGTTTTACAGCATAGGCTACAGCCTACACGTATGTCATGGAGATCAGCCTAATCTTTATATTTTGTAAGGCCTTTATATCCTGCTGCAAGTTGTAGATGAGGCACCCTTGTGACGGCATTGCTCTGGTACGTACGGCACCATTAAAATAGAATTTTTTTAAAATTATCCTTTGTCCATTGCAAGGGCCTCCACCACAGTGGTGCACACGGGCCTCCACCAAGGTAAATACGGCCCTGATCCTCTCACATCTCTATCCTCATCCTCGCCAACACTCCTAACTCTAACCTAATGTATACAATATTATGGGGGTAATCCATCCATACACGACCCCATAGGGATCTTTCCCTCCCCCCCACTTACCTAGGACGTATGCCCCGATGAGCCACTCTAGCGTCGACGGTGGAGGTCCCCTCTGCTGCTGCCTGGCCTTCAGGTTCCCAGCCCCGGCTCCAACATTCGTCGATGCGAGTATAAGTAGGAAGAGGAAGACCCCGAAGGACGCGCTGTGGTACATGAACTTCATGAAGGGGGTGCGGACGAGGCAGCCTATCCTGCTGCGGGGCAACAGGAGATAGATGACGGCCATGACGGGCAGCAGGCAGATGAGGCTGATGATGACGATGACTTTGGTGGGAAAGCCGCGACGGCGCCAACCGGGAATGCCTTCGTACCAGATGGAAGCGAGGAGCTGTTGGCAGTGTGGATGGGCGACGAACTGGAAAGACAGATGATGATGATTAACATGTAAGTAGGTTCGACTGTAGATTAATATTCATGACTTACTCATGACCTACTTCTGTCCAATCAATGGTCTTTCTTTTATTAGTATTATTAAAATGTAATTTATGACGCTCCTAAACTAAACAGAATCCTGCACGAAAGCGCGAATGATTCGTTCATTCATTACTGTAGACCTATTTGGTTACACTAAGGGCATATACTAAATATATAATTATCATGGGGCGCGGTGGTATAGTGGTGGCGTCGTTGCCTTGGAGCCGGAAGGTTCGAGGTTCGAATCCACCTCGCCGCGTAAGGACTTGGGGCAAGTCCTTCACTCACAATTGCTCAGCGCTTCGGCGTGAAACTTCGATGCAGTGTCCGCTCGGCATTCGGGAGCGCCTCTGAGTAGCGAGATCTTGAAGGGGCGCTATAACAAGTGCATATACAAACAAATATACATAAAATGCCTTGCAACACAGAGATCTAAAGGTTCGAATCCTCCCACTTGAGATGGTAACTGCGTGGGAATACCTTGAGAAAATCCTTCACTCACTACCATCGATTGATACTCGATCACTATTTCTTTATTTCTCCATTTCTATAGCGCCCCTTCAATCTCTCTACTCAGAGGCGCTTCCGACTACAGCGCGGACACTACTGCATCGGAGTTTCACGCTGAAGCGCAGCATTGAGCCATTCGAACTTGCAAGGCAACGAACACACCCACTACACCACCGCGCCACACACTGTATACTAACGTCTATTTAAAACATCATGATTATGGTACCAATCAATCTAAGATCGACTCAGCTTTTCTTTCGGCAGATGGCGTTGGTAAAATGAGCAGTGGATAATAGGACGTGATGGACGCCTTGCATGGCTGCCAAAACAGTTAATTCAATTCCTGTGATGACTTGTGACCATTCGTTCATACTGTTAATATTGTAATGATACTGTTTGAAGATACTGACCTCTCATTACATGTCTGGTTTAGATCGCCAGCAGTTGATGCATTAGAAAATCTGGCGCAATAGAAGTTATTAATCACAATTACTAATTAGTAATAATTACACTGCATCAGCGTCCGGTGGTGATTCTGGACGTCCGTAAAAAATGAGGTAGGTCCTATAGTCAATATAAAATGCGAACCAAAGGATGATTCCAAAGCCAGTTTATGAACGGCACATGCAAAGGGTCATCGTATATCGTAATCGTGATGATCGAGAAGTGTAATATCTAGCTCTAAAACAGCCAAGTCTCTGGAATCAGATTAAGCGCTCAGTCAAAACAATAGCGATAGCCAAGCATTCGGTAAAAATTGGTTCCGGGTCAAGATCCAAGGGGTCATGCCGGCTGGCTGGCTGGTTGGTTGGCTGGTGGGTTGGCTTGCTGGTTGGCTTGCTGGTTGGCTGGCTGGCTGGTTGGTTGGCTGGCTGCTGGGTCGGCCGCTGGCGGGCTTGTTGGCAGTGGTGTAGTGGGGCGGGAACGCGGGGGAACGCCGTTCCCCACTTTTTTCAGGGATAATGAAATATTAATACTACTACTACTAATAATAATAATATTATTATAAAGGGCGTTCCCCCACTTCATTTTTTAGGACTACACTACTGCTTGTTTGCTGAATGGTTGCTATTATAATCATATGGAGTTTGCAATTAAAACGACGAGAGGAGTCAGAGGAAAGATGAAAAATCATGATGGGATTCGTAGAAGATGAGTTTTTGTTAAGGAGCTTTACCTCCCGAAAATATCTTTAGTGGGAAACACCATCAGTGGGTAAACGTTATTTTCAGTGGGTAAAAATATCTTCACTGGGTAAAAATTATCTTCAGTGAGTAAAACATATCATCGGTTGGTAAAAGTATATTATTCAGTGGGAGGAATGTACCAAATGGAGCAAATGTGTACCATGGACAAGGGGAAAAGTCAACAGAGGAATGTACATTCAATGGAACACAGAGTTAGGAACAATTAATTTTTCTATGGGAGATATCCGAACCACGGAAGAGGAAGGTTCCTCAGTTTCCTCCCACAAATAACAACCACCACTGCTCAAGCTGTCCCTTTAAAGTTGTCTCAACGATGATATTTAAAAAGCAACTGGTGGGTCATAACTGCGTGTAGAGATGCGTATGATAGAGTTCCGAGTTCGCTGGGATCGACAAAGACGGAGGTGTCTGGCCCGACAGAGGAGGGACCACGGCGGACGTACCACGAAAACATCTTTCGGTGGTCGTCGAATGATGGGCCAGCTCGCGGGCGACGTCGGCCAACTCGACCCGTAGGCTGCGGACGATGTCCCGCCGGAGTTGGCCGAGGTCGTCCGGCAGGAGATGGGGCGGACCGGGGGCGGCGACGGCCGACGACCGGTAGCTGCCCATATCGTCGATCTTGTCGTCGACGGACGAGTCCCGCGAGAGCGTCTTCGACTGCGTGCCGCCCCCCGGAGGTGGTCCAGGACCGTTGCTCATACCACTACTGGTCGGATGTGGGGCGGTCCCGATGAAACGCAGGATGTCCCGCTTGAGGTTCTCCATGTGCAGCGCAGACTGGAATTCGCCTCTTTTTCTGTCCTCTCGAAGTTCGTACCTGCGTCAACAAAGGAATTAGTAATTTAGTAATTTTATGATATTAATAAATTTGATAATTTAATAATTTAATAAGCTATGATAGACCTATTATAATAAGTTCATAAAATAATAATTTAAAATCTAATAATCTAATAATTTAGCAATTTAATAATTCAATAATATTATAATCTAATGATCTCCAATAATTTATTAATATAATATTTTAATATTTTGATAGTTCAAAGATCTGTTTATAAGTTAATAATTTAATAAGTTAATAATTTACTAATTTAACGATCTAATAAATTAATGATTTTCTAATTTGATAGTATAAGGATCTGATAAGTTGATAATTTAATAATATAATAATTTAATAAGTTTATATTGTAATAAGTTAATCATATAGGCCTAATTATATTATAATTAGACGTCATAACGGGAGTATGATTCATGCAACTTCACAAATGGAGATGACGTCGCTGCAACAACGTCACAACTCAGCATACCCAGTGGTGTATAGTGAGGGGAGCGTGGAGGAACGCCGTTCCCCACTTTTTCCAGGGATAATGGAATATTAATAATAATAATACTGATACTAATATTATTATAAAGAGCGTTCCCCACTTCATTTTTTAGGACTACACTACTCATACCGTCGGGGTGTCGTAATAAAATAGGACTAGCGACGGCCTCTCCCCTCTTTCGCTTTTGCTTCGGATTTGACAACGCTAGAGCACGAATCCTAGAATGCTAATTTGTCCATACTGCTAGACACGACATACCACAGTACCCCTAAATAGCTAATTAATGGCATACATTCGATAAACTGGTATCCAATCAGTAACTCAAACTTCGTCTGGAATGTGCATAAAGCACGCAGCGCCGACGCTGACCTTCATTTTAATAATAATAATTATTATTATTAAACTGTCTTTTATATTGCGCCTAAAAGAAAAGAATTTTGCATGAACGGAAAAGCCTACAAGTATCTTAATATCTCTTATGCATATCTTAATTATCTTATATTTTATCTCTTATATATCTTAATTATCTTAAACAGATAAGTCTGGGGTTTTCTGGAAGAGCGATAAAGAAGATGATTTGCGAATAACGTTCCGAAGTTTATTTCAATTAATAATTTAACTCCGCCGCTGCCTTGCTCAGGAGGGGTGGTGCCAGTCCCAAGCCTGGAAAAAGGAGGAGGGCTATGTGTTGCAGACGGCTGCAGCAGTACTTTCAAGAAAAAATTACACGATCGAATTGCTAAGCCTAAGCGATGCGTTGGCCTTAATTGTTGCCTTCACAGACCATGGGTGGAACGCGAGTGTCATGCTGCCGTCAACATGTCTCGTCTTAGAGTTCCACATGCATTCGTGGTCTATATATCTTGTCCCACTATGGCAAATAAACGCAAAAACACCAACTATCAAGATCGAAGTCGCCACAGTTGCACGTGGCCGGTGGTTTGAGCGAAACATATCCTCCAGGTTTTCCTAGTTTAAGAAACCTCCAAACACGTCCAACGAGTTGAGTGCTTTATGTACAACATAGAAATTTTTGCAGAGCAGGACTTGTCAAGTATGCACTGGGGTTGCCAACCGCGTTCTCGAGAGCCAGTAGGGTCAACTGTGGATGAAACCGAACTCCAATCATTCGTCATCAGAAAAGCTCACGTGACTGTTGGCCCGTCCTCCCCCACTGAAGCTGTCTCTGCGTTTGTCCACAGATACATGGACTCTCTTCTTTACTTTTAAAATCTGTCTTAGCAGCGCAATAACCTATATAGATTGACAAACAGCTAGGGACGACGGGTGCAGAAAGTAGCCTAGCTATGTGTAACAAATTTCGCATCGTTCCACTTATGGCACCGTTAGCCTACATAATAATTAACGGTGTCATAAAAATCATGTGCGCCTTAGACGACGATGATGACAAGTTAAGGTGACAAGGTAAATTATTATTATTATTTGCTTTTCTGGAACTATAAATTCAGTCATTGATTATAATAATTGTTAGGCCTATATGCCACCATGCCGAACTCTGAGTAGATGGCACAGCACGCAGGTATTGATGACGTCATCTTTCCAACTGTAATATTAATCACTTATGATGACAATGTGGAGTAATGACGTCATCGGCTGAATGGCTGATAGCGTTGATCGCACAAATAGTAAACCGTTGAAAGTTTCATAAAGATTCTAAAAATTCATCTGTTTGCGTCGTCGATAGCGTTGGATTTACATTTCTTTCTGGAGATAAACAATTCGTGATTGCAAAGCTTGTGGTTGTTGGAGTGAACCATGCACTCAGGACACAAAATTAAAGGTTTGATTAGTTTTTCGCTTCTTATTTTACCAATTTCACCAACAGCCGTTAGATCACGTGACGGTTGTCAATGGCAACGTATTGTTTTGGTATCCATCATCCTTTCCCGAACGTTAAGCATAATTTATATACTGCAAAGTTAGCTACATCGGTAAGAGCGCTGGCTGGCCGCACGTCTGACGCGACACGGTGAAACTGCGGTTCGATTCCCGAAGGTGGCTATATCAGAGATTTAAATCTCGGGCTAACAGCCTAACACGGTCCGTACACGGGGACGTAAGTGGCTTCGCAGAAAATTGATTGATCGATCGATTGATTGATTGATTGAATGACTGACTGACTGATGATTAATTGATTAACCGATTGATTCATTGATTGATTGATTGATTGATTGATTGATTGATTGATTTAG
Source organism: Lumbricus rubellus (assembly GCA_945859605.1). Classification (NCBI taxonomy): domain Eukaryota; kingdom Metazoa; phylum Annelida; class Clitellata; order Crassiclitellata; family Lumbricidae; genus Lumbricus; species Lumbricus rubellus. Next base: position 6,993,910 of record OX243817.1, on the reverse strand, counting down.
TCGAATTCAACTGTCGGTATAGCCATGCAGAGCTCCCATCACGTCATACTGCTCAATTTGTCAATGCCATAGGGAGGTTGGATTGGAAGGTTGCGCGAACCCTTTGGTCAGGTAGCGGGAAGCGATCCTGTGCGGCTGTGCCCATACCCCCTTCGTTACCATTACCCCTCCCCCCAAACCTTCCCCCAACCCTCTGCCCGTTGACCACTGACCGTAGACTGGAGATGTCCTGCTTGATCTCGAGAAGGTCATCCTCGCTGACGCCATCTTGTCGCAGTTGTTTCTTCCATTGATGGATGAAACGACTGACCAAACGACGCATCACATCCTACGACACCAACGAAACAGTCAGAGAGACAGAGGAGCAGACCGACAGACACACAGACACAGACAGACAGACAGACAGACAGACAGAGAGAAAGAGACAGACAGAGAGAGACAGAGAGAGTGAGCGACGGCGAGCGAGAGGGACAGGGAGAGGGAGAGACAGACACACAGACAGAGAGACACACAGACAGATAGACAGACAGATACACGCATAAACAGGTAGGCAGGTAGCTAGGTAGACAAGCAGGCATGCAGGGAGGCAGACAGACAGAAGACAGATACATGCAGCCAGAGAAAGACAGACATACAGACAGACACACAGAAAAACAGACAACGCTGGCACAGAAAGACAAACGTACACAGACAGACAGACAGATACATGCAGACACAGACAGACAGACACATAAGCACACAGACATCCCAGACACAAAAAGACATACGGATGGACAGACACACAGAAAAACAGGCACAGACAGACACAGAGAGACACAATCATAATAAGCATTCTGACGATTATTGTCATGGGCGCCCTCACATGCGTGTAGGGACTGAATGTAAGCTTATGTAACAAAGTTGACACCATTTTAAAGCGCTTCATTTTGGTTATTTAAGAAATTTCTTCTTACGCAAAGCGATACTTCGTTAACGTTCTCTGCTTGGCCACAAGAGTGAAACTGAGAAATACTTTCATTTAGGAACCACTAAGAAAAATACCTCTTAATCTATCAGGGGCGGATCCAGGGGACCAATCCGGCCATGCCCCCCATTTTAAACTGCCATGGGACGTGCCCCCCATTAGGTTCGAAATTAGTAATAGGAATAGGGGTGTCATGGCATATCGGCCCCTCCCATAAAGAAATAAAGAAAATTGCATTGGACGTGGCCCCCCCATTTGGTTTCTGGCGGAGGACTAAAAAAAGGTCATCAACTTTTTTGGCGGATGAAAAGTACATTTTTTCTCAGCCAAAGACCGATGACTAAATCATCACCTTTTTTTGGGCAACCAACGACGATTTTTTTCCTGTCCCAAGATCTAAGATTTTTGCCCCCCCCCCTTGAAAGAGTTCTGGATCCACCACTGTAATATATTGCTTTTCATTTTTCAAGCTCTTACTAAATTAGTTAACCGTAATTGTAATTGCAATTGTAATCGAACATTTATACAGCGCCATTTCAAGAGAACTCTTCAGAGGTGCTCCCGACCTGACACCAAACCAAAATCAAAGAGAATGGTTTTCAAACGTTTGCAAAAAAGGGGCATAGAAAGACAAAGAAGTTCATTACGGAGACAAATAAGTAACTTATTCCAGAAAGACGGACCGACCATAGCAGAGCTATCTCATCCTATGACACCAACGAAACAGTCAGAGAGACAGAGGAGCAGAAAGACACAGACAGACACAGACAGACAGACAGACAGACAGACATACAGACATACAAGGGGCCCCATCATCAACGTGACCGTTGTGTGCTGTCATCTTCTGCAAAATACTTGAGGTCGCCTATGGCGGCGTATAGGGAACGGTGGGGTAAGATAGACAGCGGGGGAAGATGGACTTCCGACACAAAAAACCGAAGAAACGTCAACTCCACCTAACCCTGGTTATAACGACAGGGCTAATAACAGCACCCGTAACAGCTGCTATCAATAATAATTAATTTTTCATGATTCAATAATCCGGTTGACAGACCGCAACCAGTTACAGTATACAGTTATGCAGTACCAGAGATGAACAAGTTATACAATTCAAAAGAAAACAAACCACAAAGTAGCAGCTAGGCTATAATAATAATTAATATACCGGGTGGCGCATAAAAAACGTTCCCAAACTTTGTTAATTTTGCAAAGATCTAATTTCAGAGATATCAAATATATATTTACACCAAAATGTTAAGCAATCATTTCTGTGCACACATGTCAAATTTCAAGAGAGAACGTTTATTATATCACACTCTGCGGCAAGTTTATAACGTCGTACCTGTTAAAATATTTTGCACAAAACTACGTCATTTATTTCGCCGCGAACGAAAGTCTTCAATTGCGCCAGTAAGACTTTATCATGAGACTAGTCGTTTCTCTAAAAAAATTAATGGCATCTGCTGGAGTTTCGATGCACGGTAAAACATACATAATCGCCATTGATCCTCGGAAAACCAAAGTCAATGGAGAGTAGGCCTATTACGTTGGCTTGTTACGCGATAAGCTCATTCCCGAACATCGTATAGGCCTAGTACGTAGACTCAATCCTGATGACAATTAGGCCTACATCTTTCAACAAGACAGTGCTCCTTTACATCGTTGCAGATTGGATCAGCAATTTCTTCAAGCAAGCATCCTTGATTTTATCCACAGTGATGCCTGGCCTCCAAACTCTCCCGATCTAAATCCTATGGTCTACTATGCACGGAGCGCCCCAAAGGAGCTTGTGTAATGTGTATGCTGGTCGCAGAAAACCGTTTCTAACATTAATGCTGACGAACTTAAGCAGGTCATTGAAGTAAAAAATTAATGGTCTCTATTAGACGACACACAAATCGGCCTACATAAGTTAACAGGACAGTGGGAACAACGTTTAAGGGTCGTTACAAGAGAAAGTGAAGGATCAATCAAACATTTTCTCGCGTAAAACATCATCATTAACTCTTTCCCGCCGGATCGGGTCGCGGGTGACCCGATTAACCCAATAGGTATCGGAACAATGCCGGTGTGGTATGAAATTGTGTCCGGGCATGAAATATTGTCCGAAACATACTGTCATTGGTTAACGTGACCGCTGACGTCAGACAGCAACTGTCAAACAAAAGTATTAATAGAACCGTGAGATCTTGTCCGGGAAAGACACAAAAAAGCAAAGATAATAATTCTAATACAACCACACCTGTCCATCTAATAATAGACATCTATATTAAGAACTTGTTATTAACAGTAACCACAGAGCGTTTCCGATAAAGACCTAAATACAAAAGATAATAATTCCAACGTCCCATCAAAATTGGGAGCTATAATTACGAGAAATAGGGCAAAGAAACACATACTATTTATTTGCGTTTAATTAACTAAGACTCTTCCATAATAATCACTCATTACCTAGCCACGTGCTTCTCCGCATACTTTCTTTTAGAATTGAATATTCTATTGAAACAACAGGCCTATCTTCGGACAACGTTGATGGATCAATAAAAAAATTGAAACTTGAAACATTGGCGATTAAAACTCGGGGCCAAATAACTGTTTAAAACTGCTACACGCAGCCTACACATGCTGAAATATTTGTAGCAATAATTTATATGAGGGTGTCACAGCAACTGGTCTGCAGCCAACTCGTCTAACGACAAGTGGTCTACAGACACCCATGGAGCGCTTTAAGAAATGGAAGCTGTATGCAAGTTCTTTTATAGGTGAAATGGAGGCTGGATTGATGAAAAACGCAAGATAGGTGGAATCTAAATGACGGTTCTTTTACATGTGAAATAGAAGCTGGATAGCGAAAATGATGCATTGGAAATAAAAGCTGGATAGAGGCATTTTTAGATCAGAAATAGAAGCTGAATTGATGAAGAAACGCTTAAGTAATGGAAGCTGGATGAGGGTATTTTTATATCTGAAATGGAAGCTGGAATGGCAAAAATAACGGGCGAGAAATAGAAGGTATTTTTAGATCTGAAGTAGAAACTGGATGCATGTTGAAATACATGAATGAAAATCATCAATCCAGCTTCCATTAAAGCTAGAGAACCATTTAGTTTTTTTCTCTCATAAATCTAGCTTCTATTATTTTCATCAATACTAGTCGTCTGTAGACCAGTTGTCGTTATACCAATTGTCTGTAGACGAGTTGCCGTTAGACGATTTGTCTGTTGACCAACTGTCGTGGAACCGTATTGGAGAGTTCTAACCCAGGTGCACTGTAGGCTTACAATGGCTATCATTAAGTAGGCTGCTAGTAAGTAAGTCAGTCAGTCAGTCAAAGTAAGAATATTGTTCATTAGACCACCAGCAAGCGCATAGTAGTTTGTACAATAATAAATTATAGAAACATTTAATCAAAGTCATACAATATTCTCATAACAAAGCTCTTTGCATAAGATTCAACTCTACTGTGTGCATTAGGTGGGCAGGCTCGAGCATTGTATGAAGCAACTGATGGGAAGGGAGGAGGTAGTGAAGAATGTGAAAAGGATTTAAGAGGAGAGAGCGGAAAAGAGCAGAGCAAGCCCCTAGAACAGAGTGCGTCAATACTTGGAAAATCAGTAGGGATGAAGCCTGAACGGGTGAGTTCTTCTTAAAACACCGTGAAGACGTCTACACCCCATGGCATGTGCAAATACCCACCACACAGGGAATGCATAAAGTTTAATCTAATCTGGGCATATGGCAGTAGCCCTAACCACATCAAAAGCCGTGATGTTTTGGGAATTTGCTTAAATTATCGAAATAAAAACCATACTAAATAATTATGTTTTCTGAAAACCTTAAAACCCCTCATAATAATTATGTTTATTATGAGGGGTTTTAAGGTACGCTAAAATATGTTAATAATAAAGCGCTACAAAAATGTGCGAGTACCATGAGCCAATTTGATATAGGCCTAAAAAAAGATTAGCCTAACGCTGCATGGGGCTTATAATTTAGAAAACCGAATCGATGGATTACTTCAGATAAACACAACTATGGAGCAGTAAAATTAGATGAGGCATTTATGAAGGCTGCAATTCTTTTAAAGATTTTGCCCATATTTACATACGCCTCTACTCATAACCACTTGGCCTGTTCTACGATGGGAAATTCTATCTAAAAATAG
>OX243817.1:6976281-6983781 GCA_945859605.1 Lumbricus rubellus | reverse complement strand
TAGTTCTCTGGCTGCAGGGTGCAGACGACCAAAAAAGGTTGGGAGGGTCTCATGCATATAAATTATTATGCACATACGTTCATATACATCATCATCATCATTGCTCTCCTCCGTCCGGCCGCGCCGACGATGAGGCCTTTACATGGCGTCTCCACCCTGCTCTGTCCTTGATGATATCCATGGCATTCCTCATATCCATGTTCCTTTCTTTCAGATCTTCTCGTATGTTGTCCATCCAAGTTTTCCTCTGGCGCCCTCTGCTTCTCCCTCCCTCCACGTTGCCGTGCAGGGCCGCAGCTGGTAATCTTCTGTCATCCATCCTTGATACGTGTCCAAACCACGTGAGCCTTCTCTTCCTGATCTTGTCCACTATCGTTTCCTCCGCTCCCAGTTCCTCTCTGGTCTTCTCATTTCTGATCCTTTCCCTTCTACTTCTGCCCAATATTCCCCGCAGCCAACTCATTTCAGCCACCAGCAGTCTTCTTTCGTCCTCCTTGCGCAAGCACCAGCACTCCGATCCATAAAGCAGTACTGGCACTACCAGAGCTCCATACAATCGCATCTTGGTTCCTGTCGACACGCTGTTTGACCTCCACACCTTGCTAAGACGGCCGAACATTGCACACGCCAGACCTATTCTGCGTTTAATGTCATTTGTACAGCGAGCATCCTCTGTTATCAGACCACCCAAGTACACAAATTCTGTCACTTGTTCTAGTACTTCTCCATCCAGTCTGACCTCCAGTTCCTTATGTAGTTTACCGATGGCCAAAGTTTTTGTCTTTCCCGCATTGATTTTAAGTCCCATTCTTTTGCTGCTGCTATCTACTCTGTCAGTCAGTTCTTGCAGGTCCTTTTCAGCGTCTGCTACCAAGTCGATATCATCTGCAAAGCGCAGGTTGGTGAGCAAGCGGCCATTCAGACTATACATACACGCATAATAATTATTGTACGAAAAACTGTGCAGTGTGCATGCATAGAAGCATATAAACAGACAAAAAGCCCGCAGCGCGTGATTAGGCTACAGCGTAAGGGCTGCAGAAAGGAAAGATATAGATCTATGTAGGCTACAGAAATAATAATAGGCTATTGTTGATTGATTTGGTCAGCTTACCACGGTGACATTGAAAGACTTGGACATCATTGCAATGAGCATATTGAGGAAAAGGATTCGAGCCGCCACGTTGTACAGTCCAAATAGCACCTTCCCAAAGCCTTCGATGTAGCGCAGTTTGACCTGCAGGACCGCTAGGGCGATCAAACCGAACAGCGTCCAGAAAAGGGTTATGAACGACGTGTCCAGCCTGCCCAACATAAATATATCGAACGGAAATTGAGCGACTAATCCGTTTTAGATGGAGATGCTGTAAACAAATATTGGTGGCACGGGCGGAGACTTAGGAGTCAAGAGGGACGAAAAATTTTGTTGGAGACGAAACTGTTTTATTCTCCTCAATATTATTATTTTCATAATTACTTCATAAATAGGGGCTATCATAAATTTCTACAGGTTATCCACAATAAGCAGTTTTGTTAACATGACAGTTTAAAAGAGGTGTGGTAATCTCAAAATATTGTTAACAATTTATTTGGAGGCGACACTTTGAAGCCTAGCTTGTACCATGACTTTTAGCAATAAATAAAATAAAAAGTTTTTATAATGACAGTTTGAAATTATACCGTTGCAGCGTGGAGATTCTAAAATTTAGACAAATCGGGGGGGGGGGGCATTTATTGAAGTCTTAAACACCATGTCTTTCAGCACTGACATTATTATAAATTTCGTTGAGATGACAGCTTTAAATGCTATCATTGGAGGGAGAAAAAAAAAAATTAAGCAATGGAAGAAGATACTTTTGAGGTCTTAAACAGCAACTATCAGCAATGAAATGATGAACAATTTTGTTAAAATGACAGCATAAAATGCTACGATTTCAATGTGGAAATTCAAATTTTTTCGACCAATTAGGTCGCTCGTTCGTCCTCCGAACTTTGCACCAAGTCTCCGCCTATGAATTTGGCGGTAGTCTTTTAAATCCTTTTGTCGTGGAGATAGTCTATAATATTATATTGAATACATCATAAAAATAATTATCATAGTCACACCGTCACGACCTACTCCCCCTTTTCATTGTGCTGCTAATGACCTATAGGCCCACACTCACATACAGTGTATGCCTATCCTTAGCCGTGTTTCCCATAGATTTTAATCCTCTGCCAGGCGCGGCTTCTTGGCTATAAGGTGTTGTATTATAGTTATATGCCTACATTTATGTTTTCTAGTTGGTTTCATTTTCTTCTGTTCATTAGCGTTTTATTACCCGCAATAAGTTTCGAATTTTTAAGTAACGTGCATCGCGCTTTCTGTGTGAGTAAGCAAAACACACTTAATTACTTGCATCTAGACATAGGCGTACGGGAGGTTTCAGAAGTGGGGGGGGCAAAGATTGAACTTCTGCCCGAAAAATTTATCCGGCCAAAAAGTTGGTCGTCCGCGACTATTTTTGCCCAAAAAGCGACTTTTTGCCCGAAAAAACCACCAAACTTGCCCGAATTTGGGGGGGGGGGCAATTGCCCCCCTGCACCCCCGCCTCGTACGCCTATGCATCTAGACACCTTTTAAAAACAGTCTACGAGCACAATAAGAATTCACAGATGTGCAGCATGTTAGTTTGGCCAAAATCCGCGCCAATTAAATCACTCTGCGTCAACAGCTTTGCGTTTACACTTTACAGGATTGTGAAAAGGCTGTATTATAGGCTACCCAAATGTTTTAGGTGACGCGCTCAATATAGACATACATGTAGGCCTGCACTGTCTGATTCAATGTGCAAATTAACACAAAATGCCACGAGCGCCTGGTTATTATTATTCTAGGCAGCAATCACTCTGATTTATCATTGCACACAATTGTCTAATTTTCGATTCCATTGTGTCTGCTCTTTTCAGCCACCGCCATTTATCGCACCTACCGTCTTCGCTGCGCGTTAAACAGGACATTTATATGGCGCTGGTGTTAAAGTCTCTTCGCTCGCTTAGTCACGGTATTTATGTAGCGTCTTTTCCGGACGTTCTCCTCAGGAAATCGGGGTAACGTTTGGCTTGGCACGTGTGGCTTTGTATGCGTGCTTGCAGTGATCGGCAATCGTCTGTGAAAATTAACGTTATTTATATAGCGCTATTTAGAAAGAATCGGCGATCCTGAGTAGGCTGGTGCCGTGCATCTAAATGTGAGTAATTATAACTCTTCGAAATTTCTCAGAGCCTTATTCGGAAACAACGTCAAAGAGAGAACATCTAGCTCACGGGCGCTTTGTAAAGAAATAGGGTTTGCAATAAACAGCCTGCGTTAATTAAAACTGCAGAGAACCAGTATATTCAGGATCGCTGTATCAGTTCAAGTTCGCAGAAGTCAGAATGTAGAAATTATTTTCGATGTCAGAAAGTACAAAAGGGAGAGTAGAAGTGGAAGTACCAGTTCTGGCGCACTCTAGGTCAAGCCCGATTACTTCCAATGGGCCTACTACTGAGGTGAGTTGAATCTGAAGAAACGGAAAATTCTCTACCAGTGGCGGAAAGGAATTTCATTATTGATGTTTCGGAACTGTAATCGAAATTGAATAATTAATTATAAGGTATTTAGTCATTTCGTTAGAAATTGGAACAACGTGGCCGCTCTATCAGTTAAACTCTAAGCATGCATTTTATAATTATTGGAACGTGTAGGCAGGCAGACTCTATAGGCACCATACACAGACGAAACGATAAACACAGACATCTAGACGAACAGGCAAGCATACATTCAGGCTGATAAAAAGGACGACGATCACAACAACAGCCACTTGCGGGTGTAAAGGGAGAGGGGCCGCGGGACCGGTCCCCTCCGGCCTTCGGTCCCCGGCCCCCGGTGGTCAGAACGTTACCTCGATTTCCTGGAAGGAGTTGGACATCATGGCGATTAGCATGTTAATTAGGACAATGACGGCCATGGCATGGTAGACCATCAGCATGTACTCCCCAACCGTCTTCGTAAACGGTTGGGTCCGACCCTCGCGAATGACGCTCAGTTGGGTCAAGCCGAATAACGACCAGAACAGCGTCACGTAGCTCTTCAGGATCCTATACACGCAGAGACAGACAGATATAAAAAGAGACAACAGACAGACAGATAGGAACAGATACAGACAGACAGACAGACAGAAAGTGAGAGGCAGATACAAACAGACAGACATACAAATGGATAGACAGATAGACAGCCAGACAGGCAGAAAGAGAGAGAAACAAAAACAGACAGACAGACAGACAGATAGATAGGCAGACAGAACAAATGGCAGACATACAGAAAGGCAAACAAACATGTGGACAGAAAGACAGAAACACAAACATGTAGGCAGAAGTACGGATATATCTATAAGCCACAGATAGAGATGATAATCTATATAAATAAAAATGAAACTTTCCAATAGTTCATGACGCAATCACGCCGAAACCTACGCACCGATTGTTGTGAAAATTTACCAAAACCTTCCATTCCAATAGCACCGTGTCTTAAGATTTCTTTTCCCCGAAAAAACGCTATATTTTCTACAAAAAGGGAACTTTGCAATACGTTCGCCCGCCATCTGCAAATTCAACCAAACCTCACGCTTGCAAAATTTCAGAATCGTCTTGAACCGAAACACAGTGAGGAAACATGAATGAGGTCGCGTGCCGTGACGTCATAAGCGAGTCGATTAATAATTCCATTACGAAAAAGACCTTACCGCTGTCAGTTAGGGACGGTGTGAGGGAGGAAAGGAGCGGAGGGGGAGGGGGAGGAGGAGGGGAGAGGAAGGGAGAGGGGTAGGGGGAGGGGCGGGGCGGGGGCGGGGGTGGTGGAGGGGGAGGGGGAGCGGGAGCGGTAGGGGAGGGAGAGGGGAGGGGGAGGGGGAGGCGGAGGGGGAGGGGGAGGGGGAGGGGGAGGCGGAGGGGGAGGGGAGGTGGAAGTGGAAGTGGAGGGGGAGGGGAGGGGAGGGGAGGGGAGGGGAGGGGAGGGGAGGGGAGGGGAAGGGAGGGGAGGGGAGGGGAGGGGAGGGGAGGGGAGGGGGAGGGGAGGGGAGGGGAGGGGAGGGGAGGGGAGGGGAGGGGAGGGGAGGGGAGGGGAGGGGAGGGGAGGGGAGGGGAGGGGAGGGGAGGGGAGGGGAGGGGAGGGGAGGGGAGGGGAGGGGAGGTTTTTTGCCACAGCAACGCGTGGCTGGGTACAGCTAGCATATTATAGAAAATTTATAATATAGACAGACTGAAGGCATACAAACATTTATTTTAAGGGAAAGCAGACATACAGTCGGACCATCGCAAACGTAAACATTATTGCAAGATACACATAGGCACAGACACGTACAAATTGCAACATTATCGCTTATAATATGCAAAAACAAGCATGACATCCACTTAAACATACAATGTCTTGCATGCATGTGTGCTACATGGTTTGCCTTCTCATTGGCTCGCAACCTCATGCACATGGGTCTCAGGCATCTATGCATGCATGTATGAGCACTTGTTGTACAGCGCCACTTCAGATGCTACTCAGAGGCGCTCCCGTCCACAGCACGGACAATGAATCGGTGTTTCACGCCGAAGCGGGTGAGCAATAGCGAGTGAAGGGCTTGCCCAGGGTCCTTACGCGGCGGCTTAGATGGATTCGAACCCGCAGCCTTCCGGCTACAAGCCAACGAACATACCCCTACACTACCATGCCCCAGAAGAGTAACCAAGGCATACGTGGCATACAGAGTTCAATGGACTTTTATGTATGTGGGCCATCAGGGTTTTCGTGTTTTTATACACAACAACAGTATCCCAAGGGTCCATGGCTTGTATGCGGTCAACGTTTGTGCAGTGTTATTTCAGTTATGATTTTTCAGTTACAGTTTCAGTTACAGTTATCTATTTTTTTATTTTTCAGTTACAGTTTCAGTTAAAGTTAGCTGCAATGAGATTTTTCAGTTTCAGTTTATTTACAGTTATTACGTGTATATTCAAACGTCACAACTACTAAGACACGGGATCACAGTCACACATATTGCGCAAAGTTCTCAGAAAGTTGAATAGGAGATCAATCTGATTTTACATAATTATTGTCGGTTGACTTTAAGGAACACACGACGTTCCAGGTTTACACTTAATCTGTTTCGCTTTCTTGCACACAAGTCCCCACAAACTGAGAAGATGCGCTCAACGTATGCTTGTGAAGCAGGCGCGGATACAGTCTTCTGCAATCAAGGCCAGATTACTCAAGGAGATTCTGGTCCGGTTATCCTGCGATAGGAGCTTGAAGCGCTGGTCTTCTCTCGACGAAAAGCAATATTTTTATTTTCAAGTTAACTCCCTTTGATTCTTCAGTTATACAGTCATTGTTTTTCAGTTTCTATTACAGTTTCAGTTATTCAACATTTTTCAGTTTCAGTTTCCGTTACAGTTAACTGACTAAGATTTTTCAGTTATTCTGCTATTTCAGTTACAGTTTCAGTTAACAGAAATAACACTGCGTTTGTGCATGGTAATTGGTCAGTGTTCATTGGTCTCGAGTGACCAACGGTCAAACCAAAGCAACAACAACAACAGCCGTTCAATGAACACAGCACCAATACACAGTGCGAGTTATAATAACGACGCAAACCAACACAAACACACTCACACAAACACGCCCAACACAAACATGACATTTATCTAGACCGCACTATATATTATATATGCGCTGTGTACGTACACGTATTATAGGCCGGGCTATATACGTACACATAATTATTTTTACATTCACGCACATATACCGGATAATTATAATGTACATAGACCTATAATTATTATCATTTTATATATGAAACTAGCGTACCCGGCCACGCGTTGCTGTGGCTGAGAAGAGCATCCAACCATCCTTTCATTCTCCCTTTCCCTCCCCCTCTTTCCCCCTCCCCTCCTCCTGGGACTCAGGGGCGCAAGCTCCTGCGAAGCGACCTTGGGCAAGTTGCTTACCCATCATTGTCTGTGGGGAAGGCAACGGGAAACCACCTCACTCATCTCATCCCCAGGGGCGTAAAAGCCAGTGAACCTACCTTCGGGCAGAGAACCATCATCACCATCCCATCATCATATAATATAATAATGTATATATGTATGGAGTTAGGTAAGTAAAAATCACTCTGCATCAATCGCAAAACTCGACTAAGTATTTAGAGATTACTGTCGTCTGAAATGCTGCACCTAATGATAAAAGCATATTTTATTGATACAAATGGCAGATCTGGAATCGACCAGATGCGGTGGCGTGTGATGGGTGGGGGGTGGGGGGAGGGGGTAAACGGTCTATCACGGTTGTCAGAAGCGATGGGAGTTTCAATTTACAATTCTGAGTCACTTCTGATGCTCATCTATATATATAAAAATGAACTTTCCAAATGTTCGTCGCATTTTCACGCTGAAAGTGACCCACCGATTGTTTTGAAAATTTTACAACACCTT
>OX243817.1:6966385-6973581 GCA_945859605.1 Lumbricus rubellus | reverse complement strand
CTGCTGCTGCTGCTGCTGCTGATGATGATGATGATGATGATGGTGATGATGATGGTGATGATGCTGATTTCCGGTCCAAGTTAATCCATTCAATTCGTCTCCTCTTTCCACCTCGATTCTTAGTTTATTCGGCTCTCATTTCCTCCATCGTCAATTCATCCTTCCAGATTAGCGATGGATCAATCATTTCTTCCAACTATCCATCTACCCATTCATCTATCCATCCATTCATCTATCAATCCATCTATTCATCTATCCATTCATCTATCCATCCATTCATTCATCTATCCATCCATTCATCCATCTATCCATTCATTCATCTATCCATCTATCCATCCATCTATCCATTCATCTATCTATCTATCTATCTATCCATCCATATATCCATCCATCTGTCCATACATACATTCATCTATTCATCCATTCATTCATCCATCCATCTATCTGTCCAACTACTCGCAGCCACAATACCACCCACCACTATACAGCCAGCCATCCATCAATCCACCAATCAACACCCCCCATCCATCAACCCATCCATTCACACATCCCATCAATATTTCCATTTATCCTAACCACACATTCATTCATCAAGCCATCAATCCTTACATCCCATCAATATTTCCATTTATCCTAACCACACATTCATTCATCAAGCCATCAATCCTTACATCCATCCTTCAATCCATCCATCCATCCATCAGTCCATCCATCTCAATCCTTCAAGTCATCCAATCTTCAACAAGATCAACAGACCGATCCAAGCACTACCAGCAGAAACTCGAGAGCAATATATACTGTATAATTATACATATATACATATATGAATGCACATACATACATAATTATATATGTATATATATTATATATGTATATATTATATATGCATATATATATATATATATATATTATCCTCGCTGGAAGACAGAGTAGACCATCATTCGAGATGCATAAGCAGCAGCAGCAGCAACTATGGCAGAGTGTCTGTCTCTCTTGCGTTGCAGACTTAGCATCATCCAACGATAATCTTTTTAAAGCAAATACGGCTCACACTCACATGCAAATACACTCACATGCACTCCTCGGTTTCACTGTTTCTTGTATGCTCCTATATAGAGTGGCTTTCAGTCAATCATGAAAAGAAGGGAAATGAGAATAAGGAGGAGAGGTAGGAGAATGAGAGGAAGAAGGAGGAGAATGAGAGGAAGGATAAGAAGGAGAATGAGAAGGAGGAGGACGAGAAGCAAAAGGAGGATAAGAAAAGACAAAATGCGACAAAGATTAGGACACTGAAAAGCGAGAAGAAACGAAGAATACGATGAAGAAAAAAGCGAAGAGGAAGAGATTGATGAAGAAAGAGAGGTGGAAGAAAACGAAGAAGTGAAAAACAAAGAATACAACGACAAAAACGGAGGAGATGACGATGAAGAAAACGAAGAAAGAAGCTAATAAGAAGAAACCAGGATGAAGAAAACAAAGAAGAAGGCAAAGAAGAATGAGAAGAAGAAAAAGGGGGAAAGACGAAGACGAAGACGAAGAAGACGAAGACGAAGACGAAGACGAAGAAGTAGGCGGTAGGCGGCGACGATTTACAAAGCACAAGTCGCCCAATATCATACAGACTACGACAAAGAAGCTAGGTCGTTATTCGTCACGAGCGCCCCATTCTTCGACGGTTGGTTGCGTGGTCGACCCCCGGGAGGGTAAGAAATATCGGCGGAGAAGAAAGGGTGAAATTGGCAAAAGAAGAAATTTATACGAGGCGTGGTCCTCCATGTGGGAATGAGTTTGGCCAATAGATGACTTTGCAACGTGAATAGAATGAAAAATGGAGGATTGGTATAGTGGCTACATGCACAAGGTCAGTTGAAAGCTGGATAGGTCAGAATTGGTTGGTTCCTATCTCTATGAGGCACTAGAGTCCTCTCTATGGCTACAATGTCATGGCTAAGCCATTATATGCTTTGTGCGCGTGTAGCCTACGACTAATCCTAGTTGGCTTGAATCCTAATCATAATTACACGTAATCCTAGTTACACCTTTAATCCTGATTATCATTCTTATCCTGTCTATAATTCTTATCTGTAGAGATATTCATGTTCCACATGCGTGGTCAATGGTCATTCGTCCAGCCTAATAGCAATTTTTAACTAATACTGTATGTGTATATACGGTGGAAACGTTTCGTCCAGTTTTCTGTACATTGCTTTGAAAATGACAGCAGAACTGTTATACAGTGCCTGATAGACTTTTACATTAGATATTGCAATGTAATGTATTGTATTGCATTGTATTGTATGATAGCATCTATAAGATACAGAGTTAATTAATGCAACGAGCGCCTCTATTTAATTTGTTATTATGATTATATACCCACATGAACCTGAGATCAAAATTTACAATGCAATGTTGCTAATCTAGATGTGGCATTTTACCTCAACAGTTAACACTCACAATGTCCCGTATACCTGCATGACAAGGACAAACATTTGTAGTGCCCTATACCTGTATGGTCTCCAACCTGCATGGCTAATCATGATAGTATACCTGTATTACTTAGTCTTAGACCTGTACTGTCTCTTACCTGTGTCAACAGTCCTGATATAGTTTAACTGCATAACCAAGGCCTGTATTGCAATCTACCTGCATGCGAGGCTAATCCTGATTGTCTTTATACCTGCCTTACTAAAATCTATACTGTTCTCCATACCTGTGTTACCGATTCTTATTGTCTTACCTGTATAACTAAGACCCGTATTGTCTCCTATAATAATTATCATACCTGTGCAACCCATATTCTGATCATCTTTCTCACCTGTATTGCCGATCGTCCCATGATATCCGTGCAGTTGATATTAACCGGATTCGGAGGCTGAAGACAGCGAACGATCGTGTGCTTGTCCCCTCTCTCGGCTGCCTCGAGCAGGATCCTCTCCTTCGAATCGATCCGAGGTCCTTCCTTGAGAGGTTCCAGGGAGATGGGGAACGTCCGACCACGGTTGCGGATGCTGTGCCGCATCTTCAGCTGGAAACCACGAACCGGGGGGTCGGAGTTGGACTGCGGCATTTTTGCGGATCTGCGTATGGCTCTGGTGGTCCTCCTGCAGGCGTCACGAACTAATTAACTGTCACTCACTGTGCTGCAATAAAAGAGAGAAAAGTCACCAAATTATGGTGGTGGTGGTGGGGTGGTGGTGGGGTGGTGGTGGGGTGGTGGTGGTGGGGTGGTGGTGGGGTGGTGGTGGGGTGGTGGTGGTGGTGGTGGTGGTGGTGGTGGTGGTGGTGGGGTGGTGGTGGGGTGGTGGTGGTGGTGGTGGTGGTGGTGGTGGTGGTGGTGGTGGTGGTGGTGGTGGTGGTGGTGGTGGTGGTGGTGGTGGTGGTGGTGGTGGTGGTGGTGGTGGTGGTGGTGGTGGTGGTGGTGGTGGTGGTGGTGGTGGTGGTGGTGGTGGTGGTGGTGGTGGTGGTGGTGGTGGTGGTGGTGGTGGTGGTGGTGGTGGTGGTGGTGGTGGTGGTGGTGGTGGTGGTGGTGGTGGTGGTGGTGGTGGTGGTGGTGGTGGTGGTGGTGGTGGTGGTGGTGGTGGTGGTGGTGGTGGTTATACAACACTAAATCTCGTAGCAATAATAACAAGTTCTATAGTATATACCTGGTAAAAATAATAAGTTTAATAGTAAGTTTACTAGTAATAATAATCGTAATAATAGATTTTAATTAGTATAATGATGGACATCTGTTACAATTGAAGTGACGTAACATTAGATCTTTATCCCTAAAAGGTTTTTATATAAATAATAGACTTGTATATCATAATTGAATTGACGTAACAATTATTATGCTTTTACCCCATGAATTTTAATTTAATGGTTGGCGTGCTAAATAACTAAAGTGACGTAACAATGGTGCTTTATTATCTAGTTTTAAAGTTATCAAAAGTGAAACTGTATCATATCATAAAAGTGACGTAACAATTATAGGCCTTTGCTTTCTAAATTTTTTATCAATGGTAATAATCCTGCATGTTTCACTATACCTGGTACATGCTCTGATACTACGAAGTAGGCTCTTTGGAGTGACCCAACAATACAGCTTTATCGTCTGTATTTTAAAGACAAGTTAGTAATGAGAAAAAAGGTGTTTTATATGGTTAAGTGTCATAAACTCTAGATCGAAATTGTTAATAGTTGTGGTCACGTGGTTCATAATTGAAATGACGTAACAAATTTTGGTCCTTAATCATTGAATTTAAATGTTTAGCAATTATGACGTCAGCAAACCATTATTCGTAAAATTATTGATAACTTACCAAATGTAGGCTATTTAATTCATTATAATATTGAAGTGAAGTAACAAAAGAACGCCATTCCCTAAACTTGTATTGCACAATCACGTGAGTGACGTAACATTGTAACAATAAGCCCTTCTTCTTTGAATTAAGAAAAACCTATGGACTGGACGAATTTGTCTCCTTATAAAGCCAGCAAACTCATAATAGGCTTACAGACTAAAATAGCTGATCTCCCGTCTGATCGGTTTGGGTGCTTGGAGACACAGTGGAGAGGGTCCTGTGTACCGTCGCACGTCTTACTGGTCGTAGGCTATCCCAAAACTTGTCTACGTTACCGATTATAATTATAGATGCGGGATGTCCGGAGAAGGGTTTGAGGTATTCTATTGATCTATTTTGCATTGGCTTCCTATCCCGCAGAGGATACCGAGCAGAGCTCTGCGCCGACCGCGCCACGCCGCCGCCGGCATTTTGAGGGCGCCGCCGCCGCCGATTTTTCTTGGTCGGCGCGCCGGCGCCGCCGCCGCCGGCAATTTGTCGGCGCGCCGCCGATGCCACGTTGATTTCTTTCTTTATTGTTTTTGCATTTTCATCTCTTGCAGGATTTCTCCATAAAATTGTTGTGTGAGTGCGAAATAGAATCTTTTTCTTAATTTTTTCGATTTTTCCTGGCGTCAATGCTGTGAAACCTATTATGTCACCTATTCGTTTTGACTTTTGAGCAGTGCGCCTAACGTTTAAACTTTGTGGATTATGTGATTCGATTTGAATTATGGCAGCGAAGATGATAAAAAAAACTCCAGTTAGGCCTAAGTGAGTTTTTGTGCCGTGTCACGTGTGTGCCTCTTGCATGATAGTCTGACCGTACGCTAGGATTGAAGAGAACCGTCAGCTCTTTAATATTAGGATGCATGTTACTCTCACGTTGCAAAAAGGTGGGGCTCGCGAATTTTACGAAGGCGATTGTTCGTTTCTGCAGGTTTGTAATTCCCCATTGCCTGCAAGTTACTACCCAATTCCAATTTTATTCCACTAATATCAGACTCCGCGCTGTACGTGACCTATGTGAAATTGGAAATTAAGCTTCCGAACATTTATAGGCCTGTCTACATGCACAATGGAGCAATGTTAGGAAATTGGCCAGTAGAATGCATTTTGTCAGCTATTTGAGCAACATCTCGCAAACGGGATCCGAGAAGGAAAAGAAAATAATTTTCGCGTAAACAAGTGTAAATTATTGTGACTTTGCTTGTTTATATCGAAGGACTTGTGCATAGCAATTATGTTTAAAGAAGATGCTAAGAGTTTCGAGTGGAAGTCGTTCGGATTATTGGCCGATAAATCAGAAAGGTGGTAAATTCTTAACAAAGTTACTACTCAGTGTGCTTTGAATAGGGAAATTAAAGAAATACAAGCACCCTCATCTGTTGACAAGATCACATGTAATCTTTCACGATAACTCCCAGTTTGTGACAGAAACAATTTCTACGCAAACACAGAATGTATGTAGGACTATGTACGTACGTGCAAGCGTGTATATATATATATATATATATATATATATAGCCTATGTATGTATGTTTGCATGCATGCGTGTACGTACGTATGTATGTATGCATGAATGCAACTATACAATTTCAGCTGGTCGCGTCAAGATAATGGGCCTTATTCAGTAGGTAAAAGAAAATGAATGTAAAGAAGATAATAAAACCCAAAGGATTTTTGGCGGTTCATAAGGCAGGTCAAGAGGAAAATAGGCAGGTGGCTCAGCCACTGTGCAAACAGTTAATTAACTTGCTACGGTTTACTGTCAGGGTGACCGGTGGCCGCTGTCTGTCTGCTGTAGTAGGATGGGCAGTAGGGAGCGTGTGTTCTTTGGGCTAGGTTTTGGCGGCAATACTGGTTGTCTTGATGTCTGGTTAAAAGGCAGTGTGACTGTTAGGTTAGATAGCTTTCATTGTAGTCTTTAATCTGACTGTTTGTACCCTGGAAGGGGATAGGTTTCTTGTCAGATTTTGTATATAAACCTGTGTTGGAAGAAATAAAGAGAACCCTTTTGCGAGAAGAACGATTTGTGGTTGTCGTTGACCTTTCGTTAAGCGAGAAAATGAGACTACATACAACAAACTTCTATTAGTTGGTTACATAAGCTGGAGGTCTGAGTTTGAAACCGCTATCATGTGGTATGATAATCAAGCTTTTGTAGAATTTTGTATTTCAACGTCTATTCTGAGAATAATTGTTTCTCATGAATATTATTTAAGAACAGATAATTGCCAAAAATAATCGCAGAACATGCATGTCTTTGTAATTATAGGTTGCTTGTGTAACAACTTTTAAAATAAGCATGCGACGCAGGAGCACCAATCCCACGACGCCGCGCCGCGCCGCCGACGCCGACATTTCGAAGGCGCCGCCGCCGCTGATTTTTGTTGGTCGGCGCGCCGCCGCCGCCGACCAAAAAATTACCGGCGCGACGCCGCCGGCGCTCGCAAGTCGGCGCAGGGCTCTAATACCGAGTCCCTGCTTTGGTTTGGCGGAGCGTTCTGGGTGCTAAGAGTTCTGACGCTCTACTTTGGGGCACAAGGACGTCGTGCTCTACGTTCTTCCACTCAGGGTGAACTCCTCATTCACCGAGCCGTGCTGCTCTTAAACGGTACCGTGCCTTCTCTGTTATTGCAATGCCAATTGGCCGAGTGGTATAGAATTATGGATTCCCACTGCCTATAGTCTACGCCTTATGTCTAGGGTTTGCTCAGATGCGTTTTATCGCAGCCTTAAAGCCGTTCTTTTCAGCCCAGGTTGTGTCTAGAGCGATCTTTAAAGGACGCAATATAAATCTCCAAAATGAATGAATGAATGAATGAATGGATGGATGGATGAATGGATGGATGAATGAATGGATGGATGAAT
>OX243817.1:6913885-6961385 GCA_945859605.1 Lumbricus rubellus | reverse complement strand
GGTCAATGATTGATTGCGGATTAGGTCGAAGATTGTGAATTAGGTAAATGATTTTGGATTAGATCTAAAATTATGGATTAGGTGCGTGATTGTGGATTAGGCATACGTTTGTGGATTAGGTCATGATCGACTGCGCACTTGGGTCAAGATTATTTTTATTAGAACTACGATTGAGGGAGGCTTAGGGCTATAGTCTAATTCTATTCTAGTAAGGTTAGCTTGGATAGCATGAAAAAGATCGGATGACTGCGAGTCTGCGATTAGATATGATTAACTAGAATTTTATATGATTAACTAGGATTGGATATCATTAGCTAGGAATCATTCAATGGATAAGAATTTTATTTAAACGGTATCGATGGTGCGATTACGAGATTGGAAATCAGATCCAATATCATGGATCGGTTGCCACGACCTACGACCTCTGACCTCTGATCTCTGACCTCTGACCTGACATGGTTCACTCTCGCGTCACTCTCTTATCAGCTATAAATAGCCTGATATCTGGTCGTTCCTTATAATCGACGAAGCAGAAAAACGGTCCTACGTAAAACATGCTTGTTTTTCTGTGTTGTTGTTGTTATTGCCGTTGTTGCAGGTGGTTTTGCTGGTGGTCGTGGTGGTGGTGTCGGTGGTGGTGTCGGTATATAGTGGTGGTGGTCGTGGTGTTACTGTTGTTGCTTGTGGTGGTGGAGGCGGTGGTGGTGGTTGTGGTTGCAGTGGTGGTAGTCGTGGTGTTGCTGTTGTTACTTGTGGTGGTGGTGGTGGTGGGGGTTGTGGTGGTGGTCGACGTCGTCGCCGACGTTGTGGTAGTGGTCGTGGTATTGGCGGTAAAAGATGGGATTAGTTGGTTAATAGCATTTTCAAATCGAGAGATGCCAAGCAGCATACAGCAGCAGCTGCAGCTTCTGAGATGCAGCAGGATGAAGATGTGAATGAATTATGGATAGATGGAAGAGAGGAGAGAAACGGAGGACGAAATAATATAAGCAAAGCCATCGTTGGTGTGCGAAGAAACTCTTGATGGCCTGGATTAGGTTTCTGATGGGTCTTAGCTTCCTCGGGCTTTTTAGACTTAGGCTGGCTTCAGACAAACAGACAGACAGACAGACAGACCGACGGACAGACGGACAGACAGACGGACCGACAGACAGACGGACAAACGGACAGACAGACGGATGGATAGGCAGTCAGACAGACGGATAGACAGACAGTCAGACAGACGGACAGACGGATAGACAGACGGACGGACGGACAGACGGACAAATTGACAGACAAATGTACGGACGGGCATAAAATAGGGACAGAAGACGGACGGACGGACAGACAGACAGACAGAGAGACAACCAGACAGACAGACATGGAATGACGGCCGGATATACAGTTCGGCTGTGACATGATGCAATGTACGATCCTACAGTTGATATTTCTGCTGCTGCCTGCGGCTTGTCTGTCTGTCTATCTGTCTGTCTGTATATCTGACTGTCTGTCTGTCTGGTTGTCTGTTTGTCATAATATTGCAGTAATCTACAGTACGACTACATTACACACAGTTTCGATGTGACATTGCGCTCATTATAACATGATGGTACCATAGTATACTATTACAATTGTAAAGAATAGCATTGGGCCTAAATCATAATTTTTATGGCAGCAAAAGATATCACGGTATATCATAAAAGTTGATGTAGGCCTAATACAACAAAATAGCAGCAAAAGTTTAAAATTCATTTTCAATTTTTTACCGTGGGAGGAATTCCATAATTCTGTCAGTTTGATCATACAAAATAATAGTTGACTATTTGAACAAAATTAATATTTACAGTAAATTAAGCACTCAACAATATTATGACAGTATCATACAGAATAATTGTAAATAATAACATTATTATAAACATTATTAGAGTAAATAATATCACGGCATATTAGACCTACGACAGCGCAAAAAATCATACTATTATAATAGTAAATAATATCACGGCATAATTATTAAAACAGCAACTAAAAATCATATAATAGTAGATAATATCAAGGCATATTAGGCCTATAACAGCAGCTAAAAAATCATATAGGCCTAATAATAAATAATATCACGGCTATCAGGCCTAGAACAGCAACTAAAAAATCATATAATATAGCAAATAATATCAAGGCATATTACAACAGCAGCAAAACATTATCATCCTGTCAAATTTTTCTGGGGAATTGTCATTTCTAGGTGGAGGAGTTACCCCCTCCCTCCTGGATGTGCCTAGATGAAACATTGAACGCGGTTATTCTAGGATCGGTCTACAACGCACACACACACACACACACACACACACACACACACACAGACACACACACACACACACACACGCACGCGCGCGCGCACACACACACAGTCAGCAATTGATCTATCGGTCCATACATCAGTCACATGCACACCAGAAATAATGAGAGGATAAAACGGCGAAATCGAAAACACAATAGTAGGCTAATAACAGCATAATGGGTGGTTATACATGTAGATTACAATGGAGGTTATACGTCGGTTAATTATAATTGACCGTCCATTGTCATATATAAACACCCATTTTCTCAGTGACCGCGTCATATAGAAACCTAGACGTAAAACATAACGACATTGCTTTCAAGCACTCACCCTACGTCATCGCTGCATTGGCTTCCAGAACACAACAACAATGACGTCTCACGAAGTGCTTCTTCCAGTGACGTCCACTCTGTCTTCTCTCAAGCACAACTAAACAGTCGTGTTCGGTTCGTGATCGAAATACCAGCTGCAG
The DNA here is from genome assembly GCA_945859605.1 of Lumbricus rubellus. Classification (NCBI taxonomy): domain Eukaryota; kingdom Metazoa; phylum Annelida; class Clitellata; order Crassiclitellata; family Lumbricidae; genus Lumbricus; species Lumbricus rubellus. Next base: position 6,958,599 of record OX243817.1, on the reverse strand, counting down.
CAGCCGGGGCTCATTCGCCGGCTGGAGCTGGTCGGTGCTCGGAGCAGCTCTTACTTCCACCTGTCAAGTGTCAATGTCCTTTGCTTACTGCAGGCATGTCTTTCGGCCGTCTGTGTAAAGACAGCGGTGACGCTGCTGCTGCTCCTGCTGCTGCTGCTGATGATGATGATGATGCTGCTGCTGCTGGTGCTGCAGTGCCACGGGCAACGGTTGTGATGGAACGATGGAGGGTTGCTCGTTCTGCTCCTCCTGATGCTTTGGCTGCTGCTGCTGCTGCTGCTGCTGAAGCAGGTGTTGCAGAGTGGCCGATGAAGATGCTGAAGATGGTGGTGATGGTGGTTGATGTGACGGTGGTCAAAATGCCAGTGCCGCAATTCAACGCCTCAAGCACTGCTCGCTGTTGTGTCACGCCTTTCGCCTCTATCTGTCTATCTGTCTGTCTGACTGTTCGTCTGTCTGTCTGTCTGTCCGTCCGTCTGTCTGTCTGTCTGTCTATTTGTCTGTTACACCGTCTCACTCCCTTCTCTCCATCTGTTTATCTATTCCTCTGTCTGTCTGTCTGTCTGTCTGTCTGTCTGTCTGTCTGTCTGTCTGTCTGTCTGTCTGTCTCTATCTCCATGCCTCTCTCTCTGTTCTCTGTCTCTCTCTGTTCTCTGTCTCTCTCTCTGTTCTCTGTCTCTCTCTGTCTCTCTCTCTGTTATCTGTCTCTCTCTGTTCTCTGTCTCTCTCTGTTCTCTGTCTCTCTCTGTCTCACTCTGTTCTCTGTCTCTCTCTGTCTCTCTCTCTGTTCTCTGTCTCTCTCTGTTCTCTGTCTCTCTCTGTCTCTCTCTGTTCTCTGTCTCTCTCTATTCTCTGTCTCTCTCTATCTCTCTGTTCTCTGTCTCTCTCTGTTCTCTGTCTCTCTCTATTCTCTGTCTCTCTCTATATCTCTCTGTTCTCTGTCTATATCTCTCTGTTCTCTGTCTCTCTCTGTCTCTCTCTGTTCTATGTCTCTCTCCGTCTCTCTCTGTTCTCTGTCTCTCTCTGTTCTCTGTCTCTCTCTGTCTCTCTCTGTTCTCTGTCTCTCTCTGTTCTCTGTCTCTCTCTGTCTCTGTCTCTGTCTCTTTCTGTTGTGCTTGTCGTTCGGTCTCTCTCTCTCTCGCCTGCCTCACTCTCTGTCACTGCCTCCCTGTCTCACTCTCTGTATCGCTCCTTTCTCTCTCTCCCCAAGCTCTTTCAGTCTCACTCCTTGTATACATGCATCTCCCTCTCCTATTCCCTAACTCCTTCCATACCCTTCCGCACGTCTATTTACCCGTTTGCATTCCTCTCACATTATCCTCCTTCGTTTTTTCTCACCTCATCCTCCTCTCGCTCTTCCTCCGTCTGTCATGCTCACCCCTCCTCACTGACCACAGTCGACTCGCTGCAGCACCAGAGGCCTCGACGGCGGCGGTGCGGCGTCTGCTGGCCTGTCGCCAGTGATGCCACAGCTGTGTTTTTTCCACTAGATCTGGGTTTTTCGTCTTCGTCTGGGTTTCTGTTTTTTTTTAAAAAATACTAGGTTTATTTGGGTGAGTTGAAAATTTGTACATTTTTCTTGACTTTTTTCGGCCGGACGACGGTTTGGGTTTTTCGGTTTTTTTCCTCAAGAAAATCTGGGTTTTTTTCTGAAACCTCAGTGGCAACACTGCCTGTCGCAGAGCCCGATCGAGGCAGTGCGGCAGCAGGCGCGGTGGTGCCTCGCGGCCCTTGACAGGCGACGGGCGAAAGGCGACGGCTTGGCATACGGTCGGTCGGTCGTTGGGTTATGGACTGAGGCGAAGGCGCCAAATGAATTTCTACGATTTGTTGGGTGAAGTCAACAGGTCGGAGAAACAGAAGGATGAGGCGCGGAGTGATATCTACGTGGATTTGGATTTGGATTTGGATGGATCGTGGATGAAAGAAATAGATGGATGAAGAGATGATTGTATAGATGGATGGATGATTTAGAGAGAGGGATTGATGGATGGATGGATGGATGGATGGATGGAGGGAGGGAGGGAGGGATTGGGGAGGCATGGATGGAAAGATGTATAGATGGTTGGATAATTTAGAGAGATGAATGGATGGATGGATGGATGGATGGATGGAGGATGAAGGAGAAATGTGTAGATGGATGGATGATTTAGAGAGAGATGGATGGATGGATGTATAGTGGATGGATAGATGTATAGTGGATGGATAGATGGATAGATGGATGGATGGATGGATAAATGGATGGGTGGATGGATAGATGGATGGATGGATGAATGGATGTATGGATGTATGGATGGATGGAGGGGCTGGTTGGATGAAGAGGTTCGTGGATGGTGGTTGGATGGATAATATGGAAGGCATGGATAGATGAATGGATGAATAGATGGACGGATATGAGAGAAAAGACTGCATTGTAGACCGCCATTGTATTTCCTCCTTAACGCAATCTATTCTATTATATTGTTCTGCTCCATTCATTTATCGCTTCCACGAATAATAACAATAGACATTATTACTCCACCCCCATCACCACCCCCACACGTCTCAATCCATCCAACATAGCAATAAAAAAAACAAATAATTTCGAACTATTGTAGGGGCCTACTCATGACTTTGTAAAGGTCATTAGGTTCATAGTAATAATAATACCGCAGACCTCGAGCACGCTTAACGTTCTCTCCGAGTTTATTTAGTTATTCTACAAACAATGTTTAATCTATATTCTATAACATCTCTGCTTTGGGGGAGGGAGAAACGACCGTTCGCCACGACGTGCATATGCGTTGACATATACATGTAGGTCTAGAAGGCTTTTCTGTTTTTCTGTTTTTCTGCTTTTCTGTTTTTCTGTTTTTCTGGGTTTTTTTGCTTTTCTGTTTTTCTGTTTTTCTGGGTTTTTTGGCTCTTCTGTTTTTCTGTTTTTCTGTTTTTCTTATGACCTTTTTCAAGTGTTTCATCGTCTCATCAGTTTAAGACTGTTGCTAACACTTCTATGAAGTCATATATTTGTAAATAATGGGTCATAAAAATGTTAATATACCACGGTTTATTCGAACCTTTCCTCGAATGCAAGGCAATATAGACGCAAAAACAGCTCTCTCATTTTCCAGGGCGCGAAGGAAATTTCATTCCTGGCCGGGAATTTTCCCTCCACCCAGGAGATACCTAGATTTAACACTGGTAAAAACACTTGCTACTTGTAGATGCAAAAAAACAGCTCTCTCATTTTCCATGGAGAGAAAAGGAAATTTCATTCCTGGGCGGGAATTTCCCCCACCCCGGAGATACCCAGATTTTACATTGGACCAAAACACTTGCATAGATACATGCACACACTTGTTCTTTCAGATCTCGACATAGACGTTCACTCCAGAGTTAACACTGTTCATTAATACAACTCACACCTGAGAGATTTGCAGACATCTCAGGAAAATTGATGATAACAAATTTCTTTTCTTTTTTTAAATTCACTATTTATTTGTTTTAATTAAATTGCTCAATATTGACAGATGGTGCGTGTGTTTCGATGCTCGCGTCTCTGTTTATGTCCTTTTCAGTCTATCTGTCTGTCTGTCTTATTTCGTCTTCTGTCCTTCAATTTCACTCCCGCTTTTCTGCGAGTCTGCAATTGTTTCCGTCTCTAATCCGTCCATTGTCTCTTTCTACTGTATCAGTATAATATAACAGATGTTGTAGGTAAATGATCTGTACATTTTTGCACATTTTTCTCAGTCTGTATACCTGTTTCTGTCTTGGAATTTCTATCATTCTACGTACGTGTGTGTGCTTAGGCCTGTGTGTGCGTGTTTGTGTGACAGAGACTGTGTGTCTAAGTGTTTGTTTGTGCGTGAGTGTGTGCTTATGTGGGTGTGTCTATGTGTGTATGTCTGTCTGTCAGTCTGTCTGCTTGTCTGTCTGCCTTCATTTAATTGCAGCATCGTCGTCGTCGTTTTTATTGGACTCGACGCCTTTTACGAGAGTGGCGCCACGCAGCGACGTAACGAGAAGTCATGGCATGACTGCCTCGACCGCCGCATCTCTTGCCCTTCCTTCGTTCTGTTTGACATCGCACGACAGCGGAACATTAATAACAACAGCGTGCATGTTACCATGTATGCAGAAGTCACAAAAACAGATATTGCCACGTTGCCTTGTTTCATCTCGTGACTGGGAGTCTGGGACTGAGAGGATAAACAGAGAAACAGACGTACATAGACAGACAGACACACAGACAGAGAGATCAAAACTTAATGGCACACACTCTCTGTGTGTCTGTGTCTCTCTGCGTCTGTCTTTATGTATGTCTCTCTATGTCACAGACAGACAGAAAGACATACATACACAGACAGACAGACGTACATAGACAGACAGAGACACAGACGTACATAGACAGACAGACACACAGACAGAGAGATCAAAACTTAATGGCACACACTCTCTGTGTGTCTGTGTCTCTCTGTGTCTGTCTTTATGTATGTCTCTCTATGTCACAGACAGACAGAAAGACATACATACACAGACAGACAGACGTACATAGACAGACAGAGACACAGACAGAGAGATCAAAACAGAATGGCAGACAGACACTCTCTCTGTCTCTGTGTGTCTCTGTGTCTGTCTTTCTGTATGTCTCTCTGTCTCAGACAGACAGAAAGACAGACAGAAAGAGAGCAAAAGAGAAACAGACAGAGACACACAGAGAGGCAGGAAGGCAAGAAAGCAGACGGAAGTGTCAGAGGCGTAAAGAAATATGGAAATAACATAAAGTGACTACATACGTACAGACACAGACACAAACACATACAGACAGACAGAGACTTACAGACAAATACACAGATAGACACACAGACACAAAAACATACAGAGACAGACAGAAAGAGATAGACATACATACAGACACACAGATAGACATACAGACACACACTTACAGACAGACAGATTATTCTTCATCACATATATCACCATAATATTATATACACCTAATAATGTATATGCAAAAACATGGACAGGTTTATGTGGAGATGTTTTGACGTATACACAATAATACACTGTAGTCTTTCCAAGAAGAAGACGTCAGAGAATTGAGAATATAATTTTGAGAGTGGCTCACAATCCATTTTAATTTGCAAAGTAGGACAGTAAGAACTTGTGTGAACCCACCACCAACAACCTTTGCAAACTCTTCAATCTCTATTTCACTTGCATATAGCACCAGTAGCATATAATATATTTATATTTATATATGGTATATATATATAATATGTATAAATAATATATATACACACATAATTATATAATATTATGCCTACATATAATTATATAAAATTTATGTATAATTGTATATATGTTATGCACATTGCACGCATAAGGTATGTATGAATATATATGTGTGTGTATATGTTTATATGTGCATACCTGTGTTGTTGTGTGTGTGTGTTGTTGTTGTTTGTTTGTATGTGCACTTGTTAAAGCGCCCCTTCAAGTTCTCCCTCTACTCAGAGGCGCTCCCGAATGCAGAGCGGACACTGCATCGGAGTTTCACGCCGAAGCGCTGAGCAATTGTGAGTGAAGGACTTGCCCAAGGTCCCTACGCGGCGAGGTGGATTCGAACCTCGAACCTTCCGGCTCCAAGGCAACGACGCCACCACTACACCACCGCGCCCCACAAGTGTGTGTGTGTGACATGTGTTTATGGTTGTGTGACTTGTGGTTGTGTGTGTAGGCGTGTTTGTGTTTCTGTGCTTGCGAGTGTATGTGTGCAGGCCTACATGTGAGTGTGGGTGTGTACATGCGTGTGTGTGCTTGCATGTGTGTTCCCAGACTATATCGAATTCAAAGGCTTGAACCGCGGTGAACCTCCGCGCTCAGCACGAAGACTACTAACAACAAACAGTTCGCCACACACATCTTCTTCTTTTCTTCAGACACAAAGAAAAACACGTCCGAAATAAATTTATTCGAAAACGTCATCGTAGCAGAAAAACTAAAAAAACACTTTAAAAAGTAAAATCTAAAAAGAAGAACCAAACAAAACGACACCATTGTCATCGTCTGCGAAAAGGAAATGGCGCAAATAATTCTTTTTTACAAAATACCTCAAAAACATTCAAAATACGCCTACTAATTAACTATTAGCATCGCCGCATAAACGTAGTACCACAGGAAGCACCGTTCTTAAGAAATGCCATGACGGTCAGTTAATTTAACACACACACAAAAAACCTAATGAATATTCATAAAGCCTCATGAATATTCTTAACGTCTAATGAATATTCATAAGGTCTAATGAATATTCATAAGGTCTAATGAATATTCATAAAGTCTAATGAATATTCATAAGGTCTAGTGAATATTCATAAAGCCGACGGACATGAAACAAAACAAGTAATAGACAAGCAACAAACAATCACAGGCTGATGACACGTGGCCAAAAAAAAATCACAAATAAATGAAATATTATTCTTTGTTTGTTAATTCAAGCATCTCTGTAGGACTAAGGACAATGGCACTCAAACAATTGTCTGCATATGACTGGCACAAGGTCGTTCTACATCACTAACAACCCATGAGGCTCAAACACTCAAACACACAGTAACAAAAGGCAAGGGCCAAAAACACATTGCGTCAAAATATCTAAATAGGAAAATTTTTGATATAGATCACATAATAAATCAAGTATCATTTATTTATTCCTAAGGGCCACCATCTGATGAATAAGCTTGGTGCAAATAAGTTAAGTCCTCGTAAAAAAGTTCAGCGCACGTCATTAAGCTCAGTGCTTGTGAATACATTAAGCACTTGTGAATAAGTTCAGCGCTAATGAATAAGTTCAAAACTAATGAACAAGTTCAAAACTCATGAATAAGTTCAGCGCTCATGAATAAGTTCAGCGCTCATGAATAAGTTCAGCGCTCATGAATAAGTTTCAAACTCAAGAATAAGTTCAAAACTCATGAATAAGTTTTAAACTCATGAATAAGTTCAGCACTCATGAATAAGTTCAGCGCTCATGAATAAGTTCAGCGCACATGAATAAGTTCAGCGCTCATGAATAAGTTCAGCGCTCGTGAATAAGTTCAGCGCTCATGAATAAGTTCAACGCTCATGAATAAGTTCAACGCTAATGAATAAGTTCAGTGCTCATGAATAAGTTCACCGCTAATGAATAAGTTCAGCACTCAGGATTAAGTTTAAAACTAAGAAATAAGTTCAGCGCTCATGAATAAGTTCAGCGCTAATGAATAAGTTCAAAACTCATGAATAAGTTCAAAACTCATGAATAAGTTCAAAACTCATGAATAAGTTCAAAACTCATGAATAAGTTCAGCACTCATGAATAAGTTCAAAACTCATGAATAAGTTCAGCACACATGAATAAGTTCAGCACTCATGAATGAATACGTTCGGCACTCAGCACTTGACTTTTGAGTTATGCCTTAGAAGTCTGAAGCAAATAATCATGATTATGGTAAATCACCATTCGACGGCGAATACTGTAGTTGAATTCATGATTTGATTATCTAAACCATTACACCGTACTATATATAATTGTGATGAAAACTGGGACAAAACGTAAAAAAGACTTTCAAACGTATACATAAGCAGGATGATGACTTAGGGCAAACAATTATTGAACATGCATTGAAATTTAAAGCTCACATGAAGTTACATAAAGCTTCGAAAACTTCTGACCGAAATGTAAACTACCTCATTACTTATTTTGTAATACTTTTGAATCAAGCTCAACTGACATGTACATAAATATACTTACACGAAAGAAAGAAAGGTATATTTTTACGCACATTCTTTCCGGTGCTAATCATAATCACTGTGATTATGACCCTAACGAGAATAATGATTAGCGGAGTAATTATGACAATCATAATTAATCATCATGATTAGAAATCAAATGGTCATAGGTGCAAAGATCATGTCTTGCCAATATAGCAACACTCGAGTAAAGACAGCAGTGATAAATGATAATATGACAGTCATAATCATAATCATTGTCATTATCATTGCCGTAATCAATGCCATAATCAATGCTGTCATCAATGCCACAATCAATGCTGTCATCAATGCCATAATCAATGCCATAATCATTGCCGTAATCATTGCTGTTATCAATGCCACAATCACTGCCATAATCATTGCTGTAATCGATACCATAATCACTGCCATAATCATTGCCATAATCAACATCGAAATAATGACTGCTAATCACTGATGTACAATATTAATCAACTGATTGATAATCACTGATAATCACGCAAAACAAAGTCGGGCCACAATCATGAAGATGATCCGACTGGGACTGTTGTACTTATGCAGAAAGAAACCCCAACTCAAACAACAAAAACCAACTCTTCCCTCGATAATTAATTAACAACAAATAAAATCGTATTACTTAAAAACGGTCTTCAAGTAAAAAAATAACCAACAAAAAGCAACTTAAAAAATTAAACTTCATCACAACTCCAAATAATGCCAATCTTTAAGGCTTTGCACTGAGATTTCTTCAGCCAAGCATTAAGAAGATGAAGAAAACCCTAATTACTCGCAAACCGCGTGGAAACATTAACTTAAAGTTGCCCCTCATGACACAGCATGCACAGCAGACAGCATGGAAAAGGAAAACGCTGAAAGTCAACATTTGGCACTAAATTAGAGTTCCTGTCTGGTATGTAAACATCATCTGCTTGCCGACCTCGGCCACTTTCTCTTTGTCCACTTTCTCCTCGTCCACTTTCTCCTCGTCCACTTTCTCTCCGGCCACTTTCTCTTCGGCCACTTTCTCTTCGTCCACTTTCTCTTCGTCCACTTCACTCGTTTGACCGACACAATCTCTTTTCACCTCGAGCTAGCATCGCCACGACTAAAACGTGAGCCCGTTCCCTCATTTAATAGCACTGCACTGTGGACCAGCCTCCTTCAACGCGTTCCTCCTTATTAACCTGTGGGCCAAGTGTCTCCATTTTTTGCTGCCTCAACACCACTTTTTTTCTCCCTTGCTCTCTCGCACTGTGGGCACCTCTGATTAGTGTGCACTGCAAGAGGTGCTATATAAATGTGCAGATACAATACCATACAATATTTTAAGTTAAGCTTTAAGGGGATGTAACTCCATTTCGTGTCAAGAAGTAGACTGGAGCGCTAACCAGGATCTTGTAAATAATTTTGTTGATACTACACTTTCTCTCCTGCACAGAAAACTTTCACACGAGCACTCCAATTAGCAGCTATTATTATTAGCTAGACCATTAGGCCATAAAAGCTTAAAGCAACAAAAGGAAACCGGAAAAACGAAAACGATTAAGAAAACATCAAAATACTCTTTTTGTATGTCGAAAAAAATTGCCAATTGACATTTAAACGTCCCACAAACAAACACACAAACATACACACACACACAAACAACACATGCGATACAGATACATACAAATATACATACGCACATATTCATACATGTATAGTGCATACAGTGTTTTACACATGTATGCATACACACAACGGTTAAGTCCTAGACAACATAAGCACGAAAATACATGCATGAATATTTACATTCACAAATTAATTTATTAATTAATTAATATTCTATGTAATGAATTGAACATTTTATTGCACCTTTCAAAAACTTCTCAAGGAGCTCCTAGCTGGCATGTAACAATAACAAAAAATAAAAATAATTTCCAAAAATTATAATAACAATAAACTTCATTTTAGTTTCAAGCTAACAGAACGACGTATGATATTCGTAGTATGAACGGATGATCGCAAGTTATTACAGGAGATAGATTTAACTGTCGGCAGCCATGCAAGGCGCCAATAAAATCCTACTTTGTTTGTATGTGCACTTGTTATAGCGCCCCTTCAAGCTCACTCTACTCAGAGGCGCTCAGAAATGCAGAGCAAACACTGCATCGGAGTTTCACGCCGAAGCGCTAAGCAATTGTGAGTGAAGGACTTGCCCAAGGTCCTTACGCGGCTAGGTAGATTCGAACCTCGAACCTTTCGGCTCCAAGGCAATGACGTCACCACTACACCACCGCGCCCCACTGCTCACTTTACCAACACCATCTGCCGAATGGAAGGTTGAGTGGACCTTTGGGAAAGTAGCGGCAGTATGGTAACCATCCTGATAAGTTCATCCTGGTTAAGAAGTGGATATGAAAACAAACATGCATACATGCAAACACATGAACATACACTAAACAAATATACCGAGATATAGTTAAATTCATATAAGAACATGCGTATATACACACACAAGCATAATACAACCATTGTCAAAATGGCAGAGAGTGACTCTGGTGACTATCCAAAAAACAATTGCACGACTTTCAAACTAAACAAGATTGAACTTCACCAATGCTCGTACTTTGGCAGTGCCAGTCCCAAGCCTGGAGAAAGGAGGCGGGCGACACTAGTCATTTTTGATGTGACACAGCATCGTAATTTAACAGCAACGGGCACTTTTAAAACAAGATTTGTCAGTAAATGGGTTTCAATGGGACACATTCAACTAATAAATTAACTTCTACCAAAATCATTCTATTCTGTTCGGCCCCTAACTACCTTAGGTAGCGAGGGACTTATTCAAAGGTAACCATGAAGAACTTGCTCAGCGTCTCTACAAAGAACTTGCTCAAGGTAACTACACAGCAATCATCTCAGGGTGGAAGCTGAGCTCCACAAACCTCCAAATATCACTCACATCATATTTCCCTTCAGGAGTTGCCGTAATACTCCTTCCCAAGTTTTTTCAAAAGAAGCAAGGCATTTCGAAAGGCAATAGATACACTTTGCCTTTCAGTGTTAGAGAAATCCTGCTCTTGGTTATTGCCAGTGTTGTTGAAAGTATCGGGCAAATGTACTTAAGTAAAAGTAAAAGTAAAGTGGATTTTAATTACTTAAGTAAAAGTAAAAGTACTCATCACAAATTTTACTTAAGTAAAAGTAAAACGTAGCCCCTTCAAATAATACTTTTAAAGTAAAAAGTAAAAGTACCGAGCCTTTCTATAACTCAATTGATTATTAACCTTAAAAAATACTAAATTCTCGAAATGGTTATCATTGAGTCTAGTACGCACGATTCATATTCATTTTGGCACAATGGACAGCTGAAGAGTCGTTCTGATGCAGAAATGGCAGTGCATCCAGCGTGCTCCACCCATCGAAAATCTATTTTTAGGCATGCAAATTTGAATAAGCTGTCTGAGCTTAGCGAAACGAAATGTTAATTAGCGCTTTGAAGTAACGAACATTGTAACGAGTGTCGCATAAATTGTAACGAAGTAAAAGTACTGAAATATGGGTCAAATGTTACTTCGTTGAAAGTAAAAATATTTTATTTTTTCGATACTTCGTTACATGTGAAAGTACTCAAACTTTTACTTAAGTACAGTAACGCGTTACTTTTACTTCGTTACTGTACAACACTGGTTACTGCGGTCGTGTTCGCCGAAAGATCCTTCAAACTCGAAAAGAAAACGCTTCTGAGAAGCATAAAAAAGGAACATGCCCCAAAAAGAAATGTCTTTCTATATCTCCCAAAGGAATATGTCTCTCTATATCTTAAAAGGAATATCTCTCTTTATATCTCCCAAAAGAAAATGGCTCGCTTTATTTTCCATAACGTGTCCAGCTCACAGGTGATGATGCCTCCCCCAAAACTGTTTGCCGGTCGAAATCCACAAAGTTACAGAACCGAAAAGCGAAGCGAAAGAGTTATCACGGCAGCTCTCCTGAATAACCCATAAGCTTCTTCATACCAAGCACCAAAAAATACACAAGTTCACCGTTACTTTGACGTAAAATTAACAACATGATCTCGGATTCACATTAAAATAACCATTGTTTAAGAAATTCCACATAACTCTACGCTCTTCAAAATCAAACTCAGCTTTCAAGCATCCATATCACGTCCAGTTTTGATTCGCAAAACATTTTGATCTTCACGCAAAACACAACCACAAAACTCTACCGCACGGACATCTTCAGTAAAAAAATTCAAAATGAGCAACGCCATCCAATATGGCTGATGACTTTGTTCCATAGAAGTGCTATATTATAAATTGACAAATACAACACATAGTAAAAAAATCAAAAGCAGCTGTTAGGAGTACGATATCAAAAGCAACCGTGAACTACAGAAGTCGACACTGCCACGAAATATACGCCGCTAAAGTAACGAGGGGCAATATAAATTCCATATTGGCCGTGTACAAAAGTGGCCGAAGTAGCGTCAATCGAAAACGTCTATGATAGGTAGAAATCGAAACTGGCCATGAACAAAAAACCAAGACTGGCCGTGAATAGAGCAAATCGTAAGTGGCCATGAGCAACAAAATTTGAAAGTGGACAGAACAGCACAAATTGAAAACAGCAATGATCTTTGATTAGTTTAAATTGAAGTGGCCACAAACAAAATTGAAAATGGCCATGAATAGCACAAATATAAAGTGGTCAGTCACAAACATAAAAAACCCAAAGTGGCCACAAACATAAAAAATCCAAAATGGCCACAAACATCAACAACATAAAGCAGCCACAAGCATCACAAATCCAAAGTGGTCAGTCACAAACATAAAAAACAAAGTGGCCACAAACATTACAAATCCAAAAACACCACAAATCAAAAGTGGCCACAAACATCAACAAATCCAAAGTGGCCACAAACATCAACAAATCCAAAATGACCCCAAACACCACATATCCAAAGTGGCCACAAACATCACAAATATCCAAAGTGGCCACAAACATCACAAATATCCAAAGTGGCCACAAACATCAACAAATCCAAAGTGGCCACAAACAGTCCCAAAACACGAAAAAATTCAACAAAAAAACAACACAACTCCTAAACAGCCGCACTACACACAAATACAAAACTTAACTGTCATTCAAGCTCATGCCAGCTCAGTCGCTCTCTCTCAACTGCTCAGTCGCTCACTCGACCGCTCAATCACTCGATCGTTCGCTGTTGTGCCGCTCGCTCTCGAGATCCTTCTTCGTCTCGAGCAGCGCCTTCGTCTTCACCCAGTCGATCTCGTTGTAGTTGGTTTCCGACGACGCGAGGTGCTGGATGGATCTGCTGCTCATCGACGGACTGCGCTCGCCTTTGCTCGACTCCTCCAGATTCAGATCCAGATACTGGATGGCGTCCTTCGACTGGACGGCAGCGTCGAGCGACCGCTTCTTGGGAGGCAGAGGAACAGGCGGCAGCTCCTCCTGGCTCTAAAATGTAACGTAATGTAATTCACTTGTTTGTTTGTTCCTTACGTGGATTTATGTAGCGCCCCGCTCAAGAAGACTACTTGGAAGCGCTCCCGACCCCCTAGTATGGCTGACAAGGACAGTTTTGTGATGTGCATAGAAAGAGTGCGAAAGTCAGAGTAGACCCTGGGGAACAGGCGGCAGCTCCTCCTGGCTCTAAAATGTAACGTAATGTAATTCACTCATTCATTTGTTCATTACGTGGATTTATGTAGAGCTCCACTCAAGGCGACTATGACATCCATCAACCCACCCCGCCCCCCTCCTCACCCACAAGTACGCAAGCGAACCCTAGAGACACAAGGAATTTATTACCACCCATACTTTATCCACTGAAAGCTCTCTCGACTACAACATGACGATACAGGTTTTTTCGCGCTGAGAAATTCGAAAAATTTACTTGTAACAAGTGGCGTACAGTGGGCTTGTCAAGGACTACTTGACAAAAGTGTGTTGCAGTAGAATCGTCAAAGAAAAGTGTTCTACTTATAAAAAGCAGTGGCTGCATTTTTTTTGGATCATGGCTCAATAAACCTGTCTCTGTATGGTGCGGCCGGGGAAAGAGGAATTTACAATCGTGGTTATGCAATAGTTCTTACCAATTTACTATTGTTAGGCCTAAAAAAAATGTTGTGTTTCCGGTAACAGAGCTAAAAAAAATTGGGTAGGTAGTAGGGCATAACCGGGTGCCGTTTTTCAACCGGGTACCGGGTCCGAGTAGTTTGAATAAAATCTGCCGGGTCCGGGTACCGGGTCGGGTATTAAAAGTAATCGTTAATCTCTAAACTGAGTAGTATGTCTCCACTTTGAATGCTGTCAAACGAACACCACTCAGTTTGTTAGCTACCTTTGGTGATATTGAGTAAAACTCTTCCCTGTCAGAGTTTTACTACAGTTGAGTTCTGCCAGGAGTTATTGATTGAGAGGTGCCAGTAATATCTGTTCATGAGCTCTGTGGATAGAATCATTCTATAGTAAAGACATGCTGATCTGTCCAGTCAGGCAAGAGGAGGTCAGAGGTCAGCAGCCCTGATAAACAGTCCTGTTTCTGTGGTGTATGCAGTCCAACTACATGTAGATACATTTCAAAGTGCACCATCCCTTAATCTGTGAGATGTATACTTGGTTATATTAGGGAAGGGGCCGTTAAGCTTGGCTGCAGAATCATATCAACAGGTGGAAGGTATCCCTTCTAACAAGTCCTAGTCTCTCTGACTTGAATGAGAGTGTGACAGACCAAACAGACTTTAAAGATAAGGGATTAACAGATGACCACTTGCCAACCTATATCCTGGGGTAGCTATGGTCAGTGAGCAGCACCTATATGAATAACATTGTGTATATATATATACATGAATATAATATGTACATACATATATAAAGACTCTTCCCCTTCCTATACTTCTTCACCTTCTACCACAGTTCCTCCCCTCCCCCTTCATCATCTCCTGTCTCTCTCTGTTAGATATTTCAAACAGCCAAGCAGCAGGAGGAAAAAGGTAATAGACAAGAAAGAGGGGGAAGGAAGAAGGGGAGGGGAGAAAGCATGAAAGAGATTGCCACTCTTCTATTTAAATGTATATATTATTCCTCTTCTCCCTCACAGTCTACCACTGTTCCGCTCAGGAAGGGGTAGTAGAAGAAAAAGAGGAGGAGGAGGAGGAAAGACAGCATGGAAGAGGGTGATACAAATTCTCCCCTCCTCCTCCTCTTGCTGGTCCCCCGTTTGAAATAGGATAGTCTAATATAAAGCAATCATCAGCAGGCTGTCTGTTCTGTGATTGTCTGTTCATTGTACTACAATGCCCAGTTGAGAGATCTTGCAGGTTAACTGTTAAGCCCTTTGATGTGTGGTATGCTAAATTCATAATTACCCACCCGGCCCGGAAGACCTTTCATCACCGGTTCCGGTCATCTGCCGGGTGTCAAATACCCGGCATTACCGGTTAACCGGGTCAGCCCCCGGCTATGCCCTAGTAGGTAGGTCGGAAAATATTTTTATTTTGTAAAATATTTATGCATTGACCTTCCGAAAAAGTATACCCCACTAGTCTTTTTTGCACGCTGAAACAAAGTACGTGTTCTAAGCAAGTATAAACTGCCTATTTCCCTACTGTCTGCACCTAAAACTGCTCTAGAAACAGTCCTATTAATTTCATTTTGTTGACGTCTCTTATGTTATGTCAATACAAATGTTAAAAAAAAAAAAAAATTTAAATTTAAAAAAATTTTGAAAATTTTTTATTTTGAAAAAAAAAATTTTTATTAAATTTTTTTTACAAAAATATTTGGGTCGCGGCCGTAAAAATGGGTCGGTCGGGTTACCGAAAACACAACAATTTTTTTCTACGCCTTACCATACAGAGTATGGTCCTTAGGTGGTTATGCAACAGTCCTTACCAATTTACTATTGTACCATACAGGGTCCTCAGGTGGTTATGAAATAGTCCTTACCAATTTACTATTGTACCATACAGGGTCCTTAGGTGGTTATGCAACAGTCCTTACCAATTTACTATTGTACCATACAGGGCCCTTAGGTGGTTATGAAATAGTCTTTACCAATTTACTATTGTGCTATACAGTGCATGGTCCTTAGGTGGTTATGCAATAGTCCTTACCAATTTGCTATTGTACCATACACTGTATGGTACAATAGTATATTGGTAAGGATGGTACAATAGTAAATTGGTAAGGATGGTACAATAGTAAATTGGTAAAAACTATGGCATAACCACGATTATAAATTCAAACTACAAAAACTAATAAAATTCTAGTAAATTGTGATGAAAAGTGTAGGGAAGGAATAGTAACTTCGATAAATCCATCATGTGAAGGGACAACTCCTAGTTACACTTTATCTTCACGGAGAAATTCAGACTAACTACCGTTCTTTCTTCATACGATCTCGTCGCTGGACTATCTTCATCCGATGCGTCATCCTCCGAACTTGACGTGTCGTTCGCATGACCGCATTTCTTTATCGGCAACGGAACTTCAGTGCTGGAAAAACAGTTAAATACTTTATTCTTCTTTTTCCAGCGATTATTATTATTATCATTATTATCATCATCATCATCATTATTATAACTATTCCTATTATTATTATCATTATTATTATAACCATTCCTATTACTACTATTATTATCAGTATTATTATTATAATTTTTTAAATTTTTTATAACACACATTTATTATTATTATTATTATCATTATTACTATTATTATTATTAATATTACTATTATTACTACTATTACTATTACTACTATTATTATTATTATTATTATTATTATTATTATCATTATTATTAAGAAACTTTACTAGTGATGGTGTCTAACACACAACTGATGGCATACCAAAGTGAAGTCGTACATTAACGTCTCACATAAACTTCTGTACAAGCTAAAACCAGACAAATAAGAGGTAAGTAAAAGCTGGGAAAGCATGAAGTTAGGAAAAGTAAAGCATTGGAAGAGAAGGTAACACACAGGGTAAGGTAAATTGAAGATAATCATTCACCAGTGCACGATAAAACAATTATCATACAACAAGTACCTTGACAATTACCGTACTAATAGTCTCCAGACAATTTTTTCTCTCCTGAAAAATGAGATTCTACATCTCTATATTATACTCGTACTAATCTGTAAGCATGATTTCAATTGTACTGTACAATCAACCTACTGAACAATGGATCGCTTAAAGCTCTGTGTGCGCACGGTCATGACAGCTGGTTCCATATCAGTCATGTTCATGGCGCCACCAGTACCTGAAAATTCACAACAGTACGTATCAAATTATGTATACATTGTATTGTATATGAACATTTATAAAGCGCTTCTCACAGCAAGTCTTTCAGAAGCGCTCCCAGTGCGATAGACCCTGAAGTAAAAGGCAGGATTTGAGAGGAAAGAAAGATGAGGAAAGACTTGCAGAGAAGATGACAGAGAGAACTGATGGTGGGAAATCCATTCAATAGAGAGGGACAAAATGCAGGCAAAGCATCTGGATTGAGCCATGGAAGTCCTGACGTGACCAACAAAGCACTCAACGAAAGCTCTTATGAAACTCCTCAACATGACATGCGTCCTTATCTGCACTTCTGCAGTTACTCTACACACACACACGCACACACGCACGCACACACACACGCACACACGCACGCACACACGCGCACGCACGCACACACGCACGCACGCGCACACACACACCCTCATAGCTTGTGGGAGATGATAGCCGAACAGTTGCAGCATTCGTCCTGCAATGCCAACAATTCTCATCGATCGCAGTTTGGTGCGCCAGGTTGGGAGTGCATCTGAGCAGCTTCACCTGAAAAGACGCTACATAAATTCAAGATTACGACAATGCTCGTGCAGTCCCACGGAGTAGATAAACAACCATACTCCCTACACTCCACAATCATAACACTCATAATCAGCATTCAGCTCAAATTACCGTCAGAAGAAGCCAGATGCGTGGCCGCGGTCGCCCCTCTCCCGTTGCCATTCTTCACGGCGGTAGCAGGGCTGTTCGAAACACCGTGACCAACCACGGCAGACGATCCGTTGGCAGACGTCACGCTCTTCGGACTCGAGCACGGCGACTGTCCGCTCAGCGGCATCGACGCTGCGTTCATATACCGATGAATCGAGTTGTCGTACGACGACGACGATGACGAGTTCAGACTATTCAGGTTGATGTACGACGGAAAGTCGTAGTCCTTGTCGGACAAGGAGTTCGGCGACTGCGACGACGACACGAGTCGTGCGTTCGGACTCGACCGGACTCCTGCCGCCGGCGACGACGTCTTAGTGACTCCGACTTCGACGGTTCGGTGACTCTCGAGCGACGCGAACGCGCGACTCGACGACGACGCGACGGTGACTCGCGACGACGACTTCGGGTCGACGACGGTCGACGGGAAGTCGTAGATCATGGCGGTTGCGGACGCGACCGCCGCCGTGTTCGGCTGCGAGGACGCTCTCTTCCGCTTGCTCGTGTCTTTGTCTTTGGCGCCGCCATTCTTAGAAAGATTACAATAGTCGGTTTTCTTGTGGTGGTCTGTCCGTGCGTTGTCTGTCTTCACCGGTTTCGTGTGGTTGGCATTTGATGGTTGATTCAGGGACGAAGTGGAAGGCGAGTGTCCGTCCATGCCGCGTATCATCGGTCTTTGAGAGTTGGACGACGTGGCACCGGCGGCGGCGGCGCCGCTGTAGCACTGGTCGAGAAGAATGTACGCCTCGCCTTTGTCTTCGTCTGTCAGAGTCGACGGACCGTTGAGCTCGTCTAGCGTCAGAACTGGCAAGGTGGTAAAGCTGGCGGTGGTGGAGGAGGAGGATGGTGGAACCGGTGGAGTGGCTGGATTCGACGGAACTCGGACGTAGCGTTCGTCGATCACATCTTCTTCGTCGGCGGCCACCGAAAGACTAGCATCGTTGTTCGTCTCAGCTGCGGAAGAGAGAGACAGAGTTCGTAATATATTTATAGTAATTGTTATCACAGATTTATATAGCTCAAATTTTCCAAAGAAACTTCTCAGAAGTCGCACTTTCGACTGGAAAAGATGGCCTGAAAGTGTCATAGTGACAAAATGTCATAGTGACAAAATGTCATAGTGACAAAATCTTTTAGTGACAAAATGTCATGGAAAAAATGTCGTAATGACAAAATGTCATAGTGGCAAAACTATTACTATCAATAGTGTTTCCACGCTGTCAAAATATTTGATTCAGCTTTAGATGTGAACATCTGAGGTCCTGAGTAATATCCTCAAATAGGTGCTACATAAATTACTATCAATAAACCACCAAAATAACAACCATCATCAAGCTGTAGAACGGTGCAGAGACACTGCACCCATCGATTCATATCATCTTCCGTCTCGGTCGCGAGGAAGTACGTCCGATGGTGATCCTTGTGCTTCGTGCGGAGCGAGAAGACGTGCTCGTACTGCGGAGACTCGAGCTTCGTGAGCACCTCGTCGCAGTTGTTGAGGTCGATGGAGCCGCGTTTGTGCGACTGCTTCTCGTTGTCGTAGTAGTCGAGACTCGCCGGGCATTGGCCGGGGAGCGTCGTCGACGCCTGCGAAACGCACAGCACGAAGTAACGCTTGCGCCATTTCTGAAAACACGCAACAGAACGGAGAGGTCGTTAGAGGTCAACGAAAGCTCTAAAGGGCAACCTGTCCGAGCCATGAATCTTGAACCAGAAAGTTGAGTATTTGTATGTATAAGTAATTGAGTATGCACGACGTTGCACGTGTGTATATGGGACATTTATATAGCAACCAGTTAAATAAATGTAAAAATATAACTTCGGTTGATTTATGTGGACTTGGGGTGTGCAATGAGAACTTTAAGTATCAGTTCAGTCATTTCTGCAGAAACAGAAAACAATGGAAAGGTCACTTCCCCCCATTTAATTACCTTTGTGTGATTTCAAACTGACACAAGGCAGAATGATTGCAATTCATAGTATATGAAAGGATGATCGCAAGTTATTACAGAAGTCGAATTTAACTGTCGGCAGCGAACTAAAAATTCCTTAAGAGAAGCCCAGTATACAAGACCTGATAATGGACGCTCTGGTTATAGCAACACACGAGCTGAACATTACTCTTGAACCGGAGACCTGAGTAATGAAGTGTAGCAATTCACTTTCTGCAAATCGCTGAAACTGTTGGTCAATCAAAAAAAATATATATCGCCCATGTTTCCAACCCAGGCAAGGCAGGAAAAAAATGCTATCCTAGAACAAAACAGAATAGAATGGAGAAAGGTATTAGTTAGGCCCCTGTCGTAAATAAGAGTCTATATAGCATAGTCTGCTTAGATAACCTAAAAGTCATCTTCAGCACACCTTCCACCTGGTTAATACCCTAAAATTCCTACACCAAATGGTCCGTCTCTTTCACATGCATAAATCTGTTAGACATGTTTCCATTATAGCCAGCTGAACTGCCGCAAACTGATGTACACAACACGTGAGAAGTGCTCAAATACACAGCAGACTGTCTCCACTTCGTAATAAACCAAGTCCCACACAGATAGCAAACCGCTGTGGTAAAACCTGGAGAGCACGTCGGCTAAAACAAGCAAACCTGCCTACACATCTACCGAAGAACACAATATAGCATGGGAAAAGGGATTTATTGTATCTATAAGTACTGTATTATTATTAACAATAATGATAATAATATAGTAATAATAATAAATGATAATAATGACAATATATACCGGTATATAACTATATTAAACATATATCATGAATTCAAATTCAGTATGAACATCAAAATCAAACACACCAACAATTCCAATGAGCTCAATAGGGGACAAACACCGGCCATCTGCACCCCTTTGTACATGCACCCGGATGGGAAGAACAACAATAGACATGACACCTCCCAGGACTCTCTCATGGAAGGTACAACTGTACTATCACCTTAATAGCAGTCAACTAAACTGCTCCACCCCCAACCCCCCCCCCCACCCCATCAGCGTGACAGCTGCAGCAAACAAAAAACAAAGGTCAAAATAAATGACTGGGGTCGTCAATTACGATAATTACCCGGTGATGTTTAGAGTTTAGTGCATATAATAATATAATGAAACTATTTCGGCTGGCTCTACAGTGGGTGTACCGCGAGTAGTCATGGCAACAGAGAGGAGGGAGGAAGCTGAAATGCGCTATTTAGGCCGTTCAATTTACAAATGGATAGGTACATCTAGAATAAGCAACCAGCTGCATCGGTAACGGCGTGTGTCCCATGCGTTTACGTGCACTCGGCTACAGGTTCACCCCCAATGGAGGCATATTTGAATCTCTGGCTAGCATACTACAGGCAGCGTTAGAGAAGGATTTAACTGTGGTGGTGGTGGTGGTGGTGGTGGTGGTGGTGGTGGTGGTGGTGGTGGTGGTGGTGGTGATGATGATGATGATGATGATGATGATGATGACGACGATGGGCTATGATGATGACGACGACGATGATGATGACAATAACAATCTTGGCTAAATTTCAAGCCGCCACAAAATCTCGGATTCTTCAAATGTCGAAAACATATACAGTGCCATATAAAAAAAATTTAAATAACAGCTACATATAATTTACACATCTCACCATTATGTACACCAATGACAAATAGAGCAGTACATACACATTACACACACATTTTTGGACAATCAGAGTTGTGAAGGCTAACACAGGCTATTTGCAACATGTCCTGTATCTACCGTAATTGTTCATGATTGCGAAATTGCAACTCGAGGTGGGCATGAGTTTATGCAGGGAGGGTTACAGTAACAAGGGGGATTTCCAACCGATCAGCAAATTTATAAAAGATGCATTTCTAGCAAATACTGGCTAAAAGTTATGACTACAGGAAGCACACGATATACAGCTGAGGGAGACTTAGGGCGATCACACTGTGGAGTTTGCCGGTATAAAACTATAACCATTAACCACCCCAAGATGCATACATGTATACAAGTGAGCTGAAGACAAACACTTGCGAAACACCAAGGATGTGTGAGCCTGTGACAGACAGACGGATAGAAATACAGACAGACAACCATAAACATAGACTGAAACACAAACAGAAACAAAGACAGAAACATACAGACAGCAAGAAACACAGACAGACAGACAGACAGACAGAAACACAGACAAACAGACAAAAACATAGACAGAAACACAGACAGACATGTACAGACAGAAACAAAGCAAGACAGACAGAAGCACGAATACACTCACACACACTCACAGCATGAAACACAGACAGACAGACAGAAACACACAGACAGACAGGAAAGGAAGTCAGACAAACTTCAGACAGAAACAGCTATAGTCTATTATAATAGTCTATAGGTAAACATACATTGCACTAAATGGTGTCAAGTGTGCCCTCTTCATGTAAATCCGCTGGCAGTCTGCTCATTACATTCACACGAAGAGCCCATCGTGGTTGGCGATTTCGCTATGCATCTGAGAGCGCTCACTGCTTGCTAACCCTTGTCAACTTCCTGTTCTACACGATACTCGTAGGTAGCATAGCATGCATGCCTCCGATTAGTTTCTAAGAAGAAGAAGTGCTATATAAATTCTTTCCATGTTACTGGCCCTATGGTCTGGAATGGACTACCACTATACCTCCACCTGCTGTCAAGGGTCTCTTCCGACAAGTTCTATTGCAACCTTAAAACTGTCTCTAAGGTCGGAGGGTCGGGAGCGCTCCAGAGTAGTAACCATGAAGGGGCGCTATATAAATCCTTGTAATGAATGACTGAATAAAAAATTCATCAAATGATTACAGTTACTATTGTGGTCAGAAACACTCGCATACATAAATTGTCTGGTGTCAAAAAAATAAAAAATAAAACGTGCAGCCTGCTATAGGATATTTCTAGTTGCCTGTCCAATTATTTCAGAAGGACACAGTGATGTCTGGCTGTGGGTCACATAAATTTACAGTATTTATCCAGAGAGCTTTAAGTGTTCCGGTATAAATATTAGTGTCCGCAGGGTCCTCACATTCGCTTTCAACAGCTGGCCAATTATTAAATATGATGAGTGCTTAGGAGAAAGGAAAAGCTGACAACAGTAATAATCGTCAATTGGACATGTGGCCTCGTCACATGGCTAATCGATGGTTCACATGGCTAATCGATGGTTCACATGGCTAATCGATGGTTTACATGGCTTTCAGGCTGATGCTGCATGGCTTCACCTGTATGGCTTTCCTGATGTTGCATGGCTTTCCCTAAGAGTTACATAGCTCATCTCTAAGAGTCACATGTGCATTCCTGATGTTGCAAGGCTTTCCTTGTGAGCTACATGATCGAAAATCCACAGGCTCTGAAGAATATTACACAAATTATTTTATACGCACATACACAGATAGATAATTATAATGCTATATGCTGGGCGAATAACATCGTAAAAATCATGCGGTGAATTGCAATAACTCTCGTATCTTTTAGTCAATTAAAATAACAGCAAAACATTGTTCAGCCAGAGTCAAGTACATGTACATCAAAATGATCATTAGTGCACAAGTGCACATGGTGTTAAACTGTAAAAATTTACTACCGCCGAATCACAATTTTTTTCTTCAAATACACACACATTGTAACATCCGGTGTTTAGGACATTGGCTTAGACTGCGGATATCCGACGTGCCTTTAAATCAATGCTTGATACTTCTTGTTTGCCAAGCCTTAGTTGGGAGACTCGCAAGAACTATGAAGTAGCCCTATAGAAATGTACTAAAAGTGACTAAACCTGATGGTTAAAACATCTGCTAAAACCCAGTCACTATCTGTACTTTGACAGTGTCAGTCCCAAGCCTGGATGAAGGAGGAGGGCGGCGCTAATGATTTTTTTAATCGCACAGTGCTGTCAAACTGAAACTAATAATGACCGTTGCTCAAAAGTTTTACGTGGTCATTTTGCTAAATCATGAGTTATCTATAGCAGAATAAACAATTGTAGAGCTCTGTTAAGATAAAAAAAAATGGATTATAAGTGCTCATTTAATTTACGATAGAGCAAATGCTAAACGAATACAACTTGAACACTTATTCAAAAACGTTTTGAATTTCTACCACTTGGTGAAGTGTTCAATCTACGATTGCATTCATAATAAATCATCACCTAATCCACTCATTCATTCATTTATATGGCACCTCTTAAAATTCTTAGAGGTACTCCTGACTTTTTAGCACAGATAAAAAAAAACAGTTTTCAAGTGATTATATAGAATGTGTCAGACAGAGAGACTTAGGGAACAGGCGCAACTCAAGAGGGACGCCATTCCATATCGTTGGGCCAACAACAGAAAAAGCATGGCTTTGCATGATGACCGCAAAAGCAAACGGGACTGAGAGCACTCCCTTTCCCACTGAGCATATGGATCGACTAGTCCAAGTACCTGACACAGTACGACAAAGATCAAGTCAGTAAATTGAAGCAAGACCTAGCTGGAATCGCCATACCAACGAGGCAACCCTGTATTCAATATGCTAATGGACTGGGAGCCAGTGTAGAGTTTCGTAGAGTACGATCAAGGGAGGCCAGCTGACCAGATGGTAAAACCAGAATAAAGGGATAGGCAATACTCGAAGTCAGCTGTGATAAAAAGAATGAACAAGTGTAGTTGTAGCGCCAGTTGAGAGAGAGAGAGAGAGAGAGAGAGAGAGAGAGAGAGAGAGAGAGAGAGACAGACAGACAGACAGACAGACAGACAGACAGACAGACAGACAGACAGACAGACAGACAGACAGACAGACAGACAGACAGAGACAGAGACAGAGACAGAGACAGAGACAGAGACAGAGAGCGACAGTGTGATGCTGGCGCAGTTGATAAACACAGAAGCGACTGAAGCAATTTACATGAGGTGCAAAAGTAAGTTTTTGGTCAGATCGGAGGTCAAGGTCTCGGACCGAGGTGAAGAAAGAATATAGTTGGCAAATAAAGTAGATAGGTCAATCAGGTTTAGCTCAGACAGCAGCTGGTGGGATCCTAGCTTTATGAATTTGGTTTAAGGCCACGGCAGTTTGACAGCATCCATATCTTCAGGGCAGTCAGTGCGTGACCCATAACTTTGACTGTAGAAGACCATTAGATGACAGGCTCTGATGACGTCATACTAGTGGGTGGGTGACTGGATAAAAAGATGGGCGGAAAAGTAGGCCTACACAGGCTTTACTTTTGGGGGAATATTTGGATGTAGGTCAGTGTGCTATATTCCGCACCAATGTGGGGTGGTCATATTTGTTTACTCACTGCATATCGGCGACCGAGCCGATGTACTCGTTTGCCAAAAGCTACATCGTCCCCTCAATGAATGAATGATTAAATTTTATGTGAACATAAAATAGGCGCCTCCCGTCTATTTACAGAGCTGTGCAATAGAAGCATCGGACTTGCGTCTACTTTCAACAGCCTTAAAATGGTGTGAAGGAAATGTCAACCTACACGCAAGTCGCGAACAACAAGCATTGCGCTAAAAAAAACTTATCTGTTTACTGTCTGCAACTCAAAACCAATTCCGACTCACTCCTCCGCTCGGAGTATTTCATGTATAATTACACCCACCGGTCTCAGCAATTTCCATGGCCTTTCCGGAGGAGACTTAACCAGCCATCCCTTGTGTATCGTCTCCATCACAAGCTACTCCACCACCTCCACCAATAAGTCGGCATCGATCCAAACAAGTCTAGTAGAATGACTAGAATATTCCGAGAAAAACAACAACAACCTAACGTTTTTTGACTAAAAAGCTGGCTGACACAGCACCTTTAACGTGCTGGCCGCCATTTTAGAAGCGACTTGCGTCCGAAATGAGTCCGGTGCACGACTCTGACATTTTAATCCGTTTTGCAGGGTCCAATTTAATCCACCATGTAGCCGAGGGAAAATAAAAATATCCGATCGAATTTTCGTTCTGCTGCTCGGCCGCCATTCAGCTGCAGTCATTAGGAAGACATGGCGAGCATCGCAGACCAAAATAATTAAATCGCACCAGATGTAGTACGAACTCCTCCAGGCTGAAAAGCTCGTAGCAGACATTGCGACATAAAAAAATTCTTATTATCCCGACAATGGCCTTTAGCACATGATTTATTATGCATTTTCCTTTTACTAAGGCAAAGTAACATTAGAAATTATCCTCAAAAATTCAATGAGCTCATTAAAAGTTGATTGCGGACCTCTGCGGTGCGAATAGAGATAGAAACTCGTTTCTTTACATTATTTGTTTAGGCCTATATTTTGCATAGCTGATCGAAGGTAGAATACTGAATCAAGTGTGGTTGTCCGTTTACATATACGTACGCCAGAGGTCCAAAATAATGTTGTGATGAGACATTGAAAATGAAGAGGTTCTATTCACTTATGATGACGCGCCAGAATTAAAGTTATTTCAATGAACATGACAGCATTATTATAGATGTGTGTAGGCTGTTTGTATGACTCACAAATCAATGCGTTGACTTGTTACATGTTTAACGACACGGCCATATCAATTATGATTAGTGCATGTCGCCCTCCTCCTTTATACAGGCTTGGGACTGGCACTGTCAGAGAACAATTAACCAGTGGCGGAATTTTCTATGCGTTGAAGAAGCAGTTGTCAGGCTATTTTATCGTAATTGTAAACTCCTAATTTCTAAAGCGCCTCGATCTAGAAAGCCCATCACGGGGCACCGGCTTGTTCACGAGCGCTGCGTTGAGTCAAAAGGGTTGTAACCTACGTCCGTAAGAGTAGTCCATACTATAGTGGTCCGGGTCGAGTTTCCGTAGGATCAGAGGGGTGGAAACAGCTACTAAGGTGCGTGGGTGTCGTCTGAGCCGGGAATTTGAGGGTGGAGTATCACATGAGACAGGGTAAGAGTACGTATAGGCCTACGAGTTCTTGAAAAGCAGTGTCTTTAGTTTTTAGCCTATAGGCCTACTGTGAGCATAGCCTACTTTTGAAATAACCTGACGGCTATCCGTTCATGGACGGAGACTTATGGAGGACAGAGTCCCCCTCAATGAATGTGTTGGGGGAACTGCCCATGGATTAGTCAACCCTCCCCCCCAATTGTTGAGTGTCAGGACATGGGCACTTCACGAATACACACTGCACACGCACACAATGGAGAATAAATGACTTTAAAAGGTCATCAACTGTTTGGCAGAAATTATAATTAGGCTACGTATGCTCGGTTAATCGATAGATGAATGCGGTAGCCTATTCATTGACGACAGTTGTAGTCAATCCATAGAATCGTCGACTTCTTTTTTCCATCTTGATGCCACATAGCCTAACTGTACACTGCAGCTCATTCTGAGAGAGGGCAACAAATAATATTAAGGCTGGAGTGATTTAGCTCCTCCATAATTGTGATTAGGCAGCTTAATAATATTATCAATTTAGACCCTCTGGCGAGTGAGCAGTTAATTCAAATCGCTTTCTTTACGCCCTTCATCTAAGTATGCACTTCATGGTGAACAGGGCCGGATTAAGCAATGTGGGGGCCCTGTTCGGGAAATTTTTGCCGGATATTGTTTTTGTTTTTTAGTGAATAATTTGGCGAAATTTTCGGGAAAATCATACCATTTCATCCGCCAAAAAAATCGATGACTTTTTTTAGTCATCTCCCAAAATTTTTGGGAAAATCAAAATCATACCATTTCATCCGCCAAAAAGTCGATGACCCCTTCAAAATTTTCCAGAATTTTTTTTGCATTTTGTGGGGCCCATAAAGTGTGGGGGCCCCTGTTCGGCCGAACATGTTGAACATGCCTTAATCCGGCCCTGATGGTGAATTGAAAAATCTGCGTCCTCTTTATTAGCTGGCCGTTCGGAGCTAGGCCTATCATCATCATCATCATCGGGGAGGGTGTGGTGGTAAGATAATGGTAGGCTGCGTTCTGACACGAAGAGCGCATACATATGAATACGAGATCGCTCCCGCTACCCTTCCAAAGGTGCAATCAATCTTCCATTCGGCAGATGGCGATAGTAACAGGACGTGTCGCGTGATGCCGCTTTACATTATTAGCTGCCGACAGTTAAATTCGACCCCAGTAAAAACTTCCGATTATTCGTTCATACTATAAATTGTGATCATATTATAGTCCTATGCTCAGTTGTGTAAGTTTGAAATATTAATTATTAACCGCTGATAAAGGCACACGTAGGCTACATGCATAGGCGATGGGGACATTCCAGCAGTGGGGGGGGGGGGGGCAAAAAAAAGAATTTTGCCCGAAAAATTTTGTCATCCGGCCGAAATCTTAAGAAAAATTCCCGTTAGGTCTACGTTTGCCCGAAAATTCTGACAACCTTTTTTTTAGTTATCCGGCACTTTTGCCCGAATTTTTAAAAACTTTTTTGATTTTTTCGGTTTTGCTTGCCCGAAAAGTCAGATTTGCCCGAAAAATCAGATTCCCCCGAAATTTGGGGGGCATTTGCCCCTCTGGACCCCATCTCCTACGTCTACGCGTACATGCACACGCGTGTGCTATAATTAGGCCGACAGGCCTAATCATTATTATCATTGTTATTTTGTAACTTTTATAGCCTAACACTCATTAATTATTCAACGCAGCATTTTAAGGAACTGCATGAAAAGTCGCTTTGTTGTGGAATTAGCCTAGTGGTCGTCATTACCGAACAACTGAGTGAATGCATGTGCCTCGAAAAGCAACTGCGTTAAATCTTTGCGTTGGCTACAATAAATTTAAAATTGAGAGGCGTTGGAAAAGGTGCTTGGTTTAGAGTGGGTTTCCAGTTGCAACTGACAAACGTCGGCCTAATTCAGTTAAAAATTCAGTGCCTGATGTGTTAATGGAAGCAATTAATTTAGCCTAGGATAAAAAATCTGTCCCGAGGTGGATATTAGGATCAATCAGGCATGGGCGGAGTTTATCAGGGGCTAGGGGGAGCTAAGCCCCCCCCCCAAGAAGGCCCAGATTCAGCTTTTTTACCATGTAAATTATATCTTTTTCCGGGCTTAGGCCCCCCCCTAAGAAGGCATTAGCCCCTCCAAGAACGGAAACCAAACTACGCCCATGCAATCAGGTGATAAAACAATTGTCCGGAGACAGTATAAAAATGCTTCTGTAACGGTTACGATCATCATCATCACCATCATCTTCATCGTCGTCGTCGTTGTCATCGTCGTCATCATCATCATCATCATCATCACCATCACCATCACCATCATCATCATCATCATCATCATCATCTTCATCATCATCATCATCATCATCATTACAATCTCAGGATATATGTATATCATTATCATCATCATCATCATCATCATCATCATCATCATCATCATCATCATCATCATCATCATCATCATCATCATCATCATCATCATCATCATCATCATCATCATCATCATCATCATCATCATCATCATCATCATCATCATCATCATCATTACAATTTCAGGATATATGTATATCATCATCATCATCATCATCATCATCATCATCATCATCATCATCATCATCATCATCATCATCATCATCATCATCATCATCATCACCATCACCATCACCATCACCATCACCATCACCATCACCATCACCATCACCATCACCATCACCATCATCATCATCATCATCATCAATCATCATCATCATCATCATCATCATCATCATCATCATTACTATTATGTTGTGTCAAAGTCATGAATGTCTGCACATGATAGGGCAAGAGGGACACTAATTTGTATCATTAAAAAAAGGAGAATAGGCCTACTTATTTTAACTACTCTTTTTTACATTTCTTCGCAATGACTTACTAGACTTGACTTGTGGCCCCGGCGAAGCTTGCGCCCGCATCAGCTGCTCCTTTAAAGATAGCCTCCAATCGACCCTGTCCTGTGCTGTCCTCGTCGCCTCTCCCACGGTTAATCCCATCGTCAGACAGTCCTCCTCCACCATATCCATCCAACGTTTCCTGGGCATGCCTCTTCTCCTCCTCCCCTGCACATAGGCCTACCCCTGCAGTGCCACTTTAGGGTATTTCTTCGCAATAAGGCACTATAATGATGCACACAAAGTGAAACTGAGAAATTTACATTTAGAAAAATACCCATGTTCGAAATTTAAATTCCCTCTTTGCACTTTTCACGCTCATACAAAATATTTAACCGTGGCCATTGTGCTTTGTTTTCCCGCCTTCACCCCGTTCCCCAGCCGAAATATCTGCGGGCGCCCATGGGCGTTGTGGAGACAAGGACCTTCTAATTATTATTGGTGACTTTGCCTGGGTTTCATCCGGAAGCTTGTTAATTATTGTAAGTAATGAACTCATCCCACTTCCGTGTTCGCTAATTGCCGTCTGACCATTAAAATTGGGGTGGGGTGGGGGGGGGATGGGGTGAGCTTGTGATGAATGGAAGCAGGCTGACATTATACACGCAGGATGTAGGGCAGATGGATTTTACACGAACGATACCAATGCGGCTTATAGGAATGTATCACATTTCTGTGTGCGTGTGTGTGTGTTCGTGTGTGTGTGTGTGTGTGTGTGTGTGTGTGTGTGTGCGTGTGTGTCTGTGTGCGTGTGTGTGTGTTTGTGTGTGTATTTATGCGTGTGTGCATGTGTGTGTGTTTGTTTGTTTGTGTGCGTGTGTGTGTGTGTGTGGGTGTGTGCATTTATGCGTGTGTGTGTGTCTGTGTGTGTGTGTGCGCGTGTGTGCGCGCGTGTGTGTCTATTTATATGTGTATGAGCGTGTGTGCTTGTGTGTGTGTGTGTGTGTGTGTGTGTGTGTGTGTGTGTGTGTGTGTGTGTGTGTGTGTGTGTGTGTGTGTGTGTGTGTGTGTGTGTGTGTGTGTGTGTGTGTGTGTGTATTTAGGTGTGTGCTTGTGTGTGTGTGTGTGCGTGTGCGCATGTGTGCGTTTGTGCGAGTCTATAGATAGTTGTGTGGGTTTACCAGGGTGTAGCAGCACTGTAGGCTAATTACCCTCATTTAATGCGGGATTTTGTGGTAGGACCGCCATGAGAATTTTGCTGACATGTGACTGCAGGGATTTCAGTGGCATAAAATAATTATTATTAATTGCTATGATAGTAGACGTGCATGTTGTCTAGGCCTATCTCATAACTATAATAGTTTAGGCCCAAACGCGATTCATTCACGATTCAGGAAGTGCAGAACTAGACGTATATATATATATATATATATATATATATATAACAATGTCCTATGTATTGTATATGTTATGTTATATATATATGTATATATATAGACGGGGTCAATCGATCGTCTATTATTATAGGCCAGCCCAGGCAGGCCTAGTTGTAAAGGCTAGGTTCCTGTTGGGTGGTTTTATAATAATGAGGGGGAAAGCTGTGTTATGTACGTGGACGATGTTTGAGGTTTATGCTTTTTATAGGCGTGTAAAATACTCCACAGTGTACGTTAGAAGTTAGAACTAAATATAGATTCTGTTCTTCTACCTAGAGAGAGGCAGAAATAATTGAGACAGCGATAGCATACATGTATAGTCGGTGAACGGTGATAGTGTGACAGAGACAAAGACAGACAGTGAGAGACAGATAGATGCAGAGAGACAGAGTGATAGAAAGAGGGGCAGACAGACAGACAGAGACTGAGACAGAGCGAGAGAGAGAGAAAAAAGAGAGAGAGACACAGAGGGACAGAAACAGAGAGACAGAGAGAGAAGAGAGACACACACAGAGAGAAAGAGAGACAGACAGACAGACAAACAAAGACAGAAAGACAGAGCGAGAGAGACATAGAGAAAGAAAGACACCCAGACATACAAAGACAGAGACAGATAGAAAGAGAGACAAAGACAGACAGACAGGCAGACAACAGACAGACAGACAGAGACAAAAAGACAGAGAGAGAGACATAGAGAGAAAAAACCAGACAGACAGAGATAGAGACAGACAGAGAGACCTAGAGAGAGACCTAGCTATTCATGAGCTCGCGCCCTTTGAAAACATTAGCTGGCAGTGATCAAAAGGTCGGGACAAGACAAGTGTCAGCAAGTTCTCTACAACGTGACGTGACGCATCACAAAGCATTGACGGCCGTGGACATAGACCTAAAATTCCCTAAATGCCTACGCTGCAACGAACCTTTGCGTAAAATCCCATAAGGTCATTGTTTGTGCGTAAACCATTGGTGTCATCTTTCAAAGACCTATGCAGCAATCATGGGCCACACCACAGGGTCCACAAGCCTACAAAAATATTATTAGGCCCTATACATGTACGTCTGTGAAAACTTTACAGAGAATCTGCAGTGTATTATATAACACAGATAGCATGCCAGGAAGAGAGATCAATGTGAACATCGAAATGTAAACGATTTCTGCATTCAAGTTTTTCAGTTTCCCAACAATTTCAAATCTCTAGCATTTCTGTAACTTATGGAATAAGTCGATATAGGCCCGTAGCACGTAGGGCCCGCCCTGTACCCTGCGCTTGCTCAAGCATTTCTTAACCAGGAAGGCTGGTCTTCTTTTAAGGAATTTTTAGAACTGCACAACCACCGCTTCTCATCCATCCATTCTTCACGGTAAATTATTTCAAATCGGATGACAAAGGCAATGGACATAATAATTAATTTTATTCAACTACATTTTTAACTGCACAGCAATTTTTACTTGTATGAGTGCACAAATTCATTTAGAACTGCACTCTTTGTGTAGAACTACGCAAGAATATTATAATTGGCAAAGACCTACAGGGAGACTCAGTCAAGAATAAACCTGCGCTCTGCGCTTGCTCAAGCATTTCTTAAAAATAATAGGGACGAAGGGCTTCTTTTAAGGATTTTCTACTATGACGAGCCTGTAACCGTGTAACGCATTTTACTGTAGGCTATTTGACCATTAATTTTGTGAAGCGTTTCTCTTAGCGTACCCGGTAGGTCATTCAGAAGTGCATCCATAGGAGAGATGATCCCGAGAAGGGCCGAGAGAAAATGGAAGAGTTGAGGTGAAAGAGGGAAGATAAGAGCGCCCCTTGCTCGCTCCTCAAGGCCAACATTCCTTTAGCTAATCACTCATACTTTCGTAAGAGCCGCGGCGAAGACAATTGAGAGGACACTTCAGTCAATGGACTCTCGACGAGCAAACGGGGAATTTCGGGAAACTGGGAAAATTTGGGACATGTGTGGCAATTGGGGAAAGTAGGGTGGGTGGGTGGGGCGATTGGTGTAATTGGGGGCTAGTGGGACAATTGGGGCAAGTAGGATGCGTTGGGCGATTGGGATAAGTGGGGACAAGTGGGGCAAGAAGGATGTGTTGGGCGATTGGGATAAGTGGGGACAAGTGGGGCAAGAAGGATGTGTTGGGCGATTGGGATAAGTGGGGACAAGTGGGGCAAGTAGAATGTGTTAGGCGATTGGGGTAAGTGAGGGCAAGTGGGGGCAATTTGGGTAATTTAAAATAGGGGTAAGTGGGGTCAATTTGAGAAGATCTACTCAAACTCCCTTCCGGTCGGTCCTTTAAAGTGGGAAGGGAAGGACCTTATCATTATCTGCGGGCCTGGGCGAGTGGGCGTGCGTGGTTACATGCACATGTTTCATTTTTCAAACAATCATTTCCGTGCGTGGGCGTATGTCAATAATTTTTCAACAACGGAAGCCCGATTATTAAGTCATAGAACACAGGAAAGAAAGGTGCCACATAAGTACATGGTTATGGTTATGGTTATGTCCGAAAGGCATGTTTCTTAACTGTTACGAGAATGGTATGTTTCGTCACAAGAACAGTAGGCCTATTGACGCTCATAAAGGACAAAGTGCAGCTGAGAGATTTACAGTAGGAATTAAACCTTTATGAAACGTTTATGAAAAATACCCATGTATGTATGTACGTATGTATGTGTACTTGTTATAGCGCCCCTTCAAGCTCTCTCTACTCAGAGGCGCTCCTGAATGCAGAGCGGACACTGCATTGGAGCTTCACGCCGAAGCGCTGAGCAATTGCGAGTGAAGGACTTGACCAAGGTCCTTACGCAGCGAGGTGGATTCGAACCTCGAACCTTCCGGCTCCAGGGCAACGACGCCACCACTACACCACCGCGCCCCACATGTTATACCCGTCCTGCAACAATTCCTGCGGACGTCCACGCCAACCAAGCGTGTCTCAGTCTCACCCGCAATGCCATCCTTATATCGTCTACGCCAATAATATCTGCACAATCCAGACATTACCTGTAGGATGTCTGTATAGGCCTACATAAGCCAGTGTAAGAATTGTGGAAACAAAACTGGGGGTTGGACCATTATCCACTTAAAATCGGGGTGTGAAAAGCAGACTTTAACATGGGCTTTAATAAAAACTGGGGGGGTTGAAACCCCCAACCCCCCCGACAATTCTCACCCTGACATAAGCCACAGAAAGCTATAATTCGCTTCAAGGTCTCTCGTAATAATGATATGCCACTGCATGGGTCCGCTTTGATTCTACATTCGACGAATAGCGATGAATCAGATTTTCTCAAACGTTGGCTGGAAATCCCCGCGTCATGCATCCCAACAACCACTGTGGCGATATAATCTGCGGTTTTCCTTCAAGCGGAACTGAAAGTTGAGACGATGTCGAGCACACACTTGCCCGAACAACATCACATGCACGCATGCACGCATGTAAAGACGGTGGAATTTATGCGGTCAGCCAGTCGATCAATCAATCAATCAATCAATCAATCAATCAAGCAATCAATTTTCATTTATTCAAGGCATCGCAAGCAGAACGCTTGTTATAATACATTATCTTATATAGCTATTAGAAAGCTTTCATGTGCAGACATTTCTGCAGGACTGAAAAACTACAATGAGCACGGTTAAATTTGAGCAAAAAGTGAAATACCCAAATCAGGGAAATTAGGACCATTGGTATTTTATAGAGACCTCTAAATGTATCAATGTCTCAGTTTCACTTTGTTTATGATTAGCATCTGGCAGCTCTTTAGTGCGAGAAAAAAAATTGTTAAAGCCAAACGTAGTAGTTTTTAAAATTATGTGTCAATTTTCAAGAGGGGCAAGTCCCCCTCTTGTCTCTATGTGTGGGCGCCCATGACGGGAGCTTTATAATATTACAGGACGCAGGCTATAGGGTAGCCTATTATCCTATACCACTACATGATCCAGACAGTCTAGTAATAATAATCTCCGTGGATCAAATGACTAAAATTGAGTTGGATCGAGGCCATAGTGCGGTCGCCATAATTATAAAAACATGTTTATTCACATTAACATATTAACTACTTGACGTCCACCACGACACAGTACAATAATTGATAAGACGGGCTAAGACCGAAGAAAGGAAAGAAAAAATTTCCCCTCGGGTCCCAATGCTATTTGCATGTGTATAACCAGATTTTTACAAACGAAGGACCAGAAAGGGGAACGCTGTCGAAGTCCTGCTTCTAATCGAAAGAAAAAAAACGAGTAGCATGTCACTGCTAGTACAATAAGAGGCATAGGTCTCAGGCCTAAGTGCATGCATAGGCCTGCAGGTTTTAATGCGGCGCAGGTCTCAATTTATGGGTATACGGCAGCGAAACTCTGCATATATGACTATCGACCCCACGTGATATCGTGATAAAAACACAGGTGAACGTGAGTATCAAGAACCTTTGGAAATCGCTTCGCTGTTTGCTTAAACAGGAAGTTCACGTCGCGGCTGACGTGAGCCTGAACACAGGCTGAAATGGCCTAAAAGTATGCGCAAAATTACCTGGCCCATGCATGTTATTCTATAGCGCAAGTAGTTCGTGAATTTACTCACCTATAGAGCATTGTTGATTGACGACTTATAACCACAGTCTTCTTCCTAGTCCACAAAATTCTTTGAGATCAGAGACTGAATGAAAGTTCGTGTCAGAGAATAGATAGGCTATAAGCGTTTTAGCACCTACATGTACATACATTGTAGTGCACATATACAAATATATGCACAAATGCTCATACGTAAATACATACATACATACATACATACATACATACATACATACATACATACATACATACATACATACATACATACATACATACATACATACGTACATGTACATACATACATACATACATACATACATACATACATACATACATACATACATACAT
Organism: Lumbricus rubellus; assembly: GCA_945859605.1. Lineage (NCBI taxonomy): Eukaryota > Metazoa > Annelida > Clitellata > Crassiclitellata > Lumbricidae > Lumbricus > Lumbricus rubellus. The sequence goes on along the minus strand of OX243817.1, from coordinate 6,922,703 downwards.
ACATACATACACACACATACATACATACATACATACATACATACATACATACATACATACATACATACATAGTCATACATACATACATACATACATACATAAATACATACATACATACATACATACATACATACATACATACATACATACATACATACATACATACATACATACATACATACATACATACATACATACATACATACATACATGCATGCATGCATGAATACACATACCTAATAATATAAATTGCAAGTATGCACATAATATTAATCATCACGTTTATCACAAAACGAAAGAAAGTTTCCGCCTTCTTAAGACAATAGTCAAGAGTCTCTTCTTAAATTAATCAACATTGGTGATGTAAAGTTGTTTGATGTATAATAAGCTGTGTGTATGTATAAACCTACTCAAGTCCTCTGGCTGATAGTTAACTGCTTTGCAAACATCCTGTTCGTAAAACAATCTTAATTAAAATTCACATTATTTATCAACCTATAATCGTAGGATGTCTAAAACCCAATAGATAGGGTCTAGGTCTAAAGTGAGGACGTCTCGTTTGGCCTACATTCAACCGGACACGCATTAGTTGAAATTGTTGAATATTTCGGGGAAAGAATCCCCACACCCTTAAGCCAATCATCATCGAAATGACGGCGTTGTTAAATAAATGCTATCAACCTGCATGGGAAGACATCGCTGTGCTTTCGAGACCAATAATGAGGATTTTGAATTTCATGCGCGCAGTAAAAGGAAGCCAATGCAGTTGTTCAAACATGAAGGCAGAAATACAAGAGTAGACTTGCATCTAGATAGATGGCCACCAGAAGCACCCATGCAGTGGAGAGGACGGCCAATCCCCCTCGCCCTGCTTGGGGGCAGGTTTGTGTGTGAAAACCCAAATTTCACCTAGTGCATGTTATACATAAATATGTACGTGCACGTGCATAGTGCGTGCGTTCGTGTGCATGTATACTGTATAGACTATTTTGTTGCATGAATACAATGTCATGTGTATATAGGTTGTGCACGCGCTTGATAACTACATGTGTGTATATATAGGCTACAGTAGGCCCTACACTGTACAGGTTAATCGAAACCAGGGCATCATAAACGGAGGTATATACATGTATATAACTATAAGTCTATTACTAATGTGTGTGTGTGTGTGTGTGTGCATGTGCGTGTGTAGGTATGTGCGTGTGTTTTATGGGGGAATTCCAGCGTCTTGTCTTCCTGTGTCAGTTTTTCAGGTCAATTAAGACTTCATATACGAGATTAATAGGCTAATTATTAGCTCCTCTTGAACATAGATAAACACCGCTATTAGCAGAGCTTCATTAACTTTGCGACGGAAATATACTCTTCACAACTTTGTTGAGTCGATTGAGATTTTGCTAAATACACAAATGGAAACTGTGACGATCGACTTATTATTATAGTTATTCGAAGTCGACCTAATGCTTATGCTCATGCGTGTGTGTGATGCATAAGTTAGTATTTGTATGTGCACTTGTTATAGCGCCCCTTCAAGCTCTCACTACTCAGAGGCGCTCCCGAATGCAGAGCGGACACTGCATCAGAGTTTCACGCCGAAGCGCTGAGCAATTGTGAGTGAAGGACTTGCCCAAGGTCCTTTCGCGGCGAGGTGGATTCGAACCTCGAACCTTCCGGCTCCAAGGCAACGACGCCACCACTACACCACCGCCCCAGTATGATGTAGGCATATGCATGAGTTATGCACAGTGTTTCTTGAAGCGCAGAAAAGAAGTGCCTGGACGCCCCTTACTTTTCCAGTCTGTGCTGCAATCTAATAATCGTATCTCTAAATTTCTAAAGCAACTCTCGAAAGTCAAGCGCACGGCACCAGCTTATTCACGAGCGCTGTGTCAAGTCAGAAGGGTAAGTCTGTTTTTTTTCGGGCAAGCAGACCCGTGAAAATATAAAAATAGTATTTTCACGACATTTCAACCTGATGACTAAAAAAGGTCGTCAACTTTTTGTCACCAACGAGATTTATTTTTTCGGGCAGAAGTCAAATCTTTGTCTCCCCCCCCCCACTACTGCTGAAATCTCCCGTACGCCTATGGTCACGACACTTCTCCAAACATCTAAGTCAGTGACTGTTGATTCGGTTGCTTGTGGGAAGTTGTGGACTTCTTCACGGTCAAGTAAACACCCACCCGCCCAAATAAAATCCTGGCTACGGCCTTGGCCAACCGTATTGGTTTACTGTTTAAATCTGAACAGGATATAATTTTAATTTTAATGTAGTCAAACTTTAATGCTATCGGACGACAAAAGGATAATAGTGAGTTGTAAATATATAGGCTAATGTGGAAGTTATGATTTGACGTGTATGCCTACATTTTGTCAGGGCCGTGTTTAACATAGGTCCATTCGGTGCGGTGCACCGAATGCCACTGAGCCAAGAGGTTTGTTGCCATTGGCCAAATGTATTTTGCGAGTCTCAGTGTTACTTAAACCTTTTGTAAAATCAGTAAGTGTAAGAAAACATTAATATTATTTCACTAAGTTCCCCAAATTCGTGTGCTTGCTTACTGACCCGCCACAGCCTGCAAACTACGTAGGCTATAGTCTATTGAGCAGCGGATTTTGGTAAAATGACTACATGACTATTGTAATGATGTAATCTTGTAAGACTGCCGAACGGCACTTTGCCCCTGCTGTAACACTTTGCACCGACATTCGAAGAACCTTAAACACGGCCCTGCATTTTGTAAAAAAAACTCCAACCCTACGCACCCGTACTGTTCTGTTCTATTCTCAGCCATCCTCGATCCGAAGGTCGGCCGCATCATGTACACTGTTCCTCCAACGCTTCCTGTCCTCCGCCAGTCTTATCATTTCTCCCAATGTCAATCCAGTCCATTCCTTTATGTTGCCCAACCAGTTTGTTCTTGGTCTGCCTCTTTTCCGGTCTCCTGGCATTGTGCCCTGCATGATGTCTTTCTCAATGCATGTTCCCTCTCTTCTCATGATGTGTCCAAAATAAATAATTTTTCCTTCTTTTACTGTCTTCAGCAGATTCCTCTCCACTCCTGCCGCCACCAGCACCCATTCATTTGTCCGTTTTTCCGTCCATGATAATTATTTTCATTATCAATATCAGACACTTAATCTCGAACGCTTCTACATTTGTCAAACAAACCTCCAACCCTACAGTACACAAATCGCCTAAGCCCGGTGACCCTCCCTCCCTCCTTCCTTGCGTGCCCAATAACATGGACAGCCCCAAAGCGAATTCTAAGTAGAAAAGACAGAAGAATAAATGTCACGATTAGTTTGTCACTTGCTCGCCAACAACAAACATTGCGTATCTAGACCTCAGTGCATGACTATATGTTTGTACAATAATGTATAGGCCTTTATAAATACATTATGTCATCATTGCATAATATTAAATTTTGCATGATTAATTAACCATTCTTGTGTAGGCTAAACGTTCTTATTTTACATAAATTTGAGTTTTATAGATCGATATGTTTAGACCTATTTATTTGTTTAGGTCTATAGGCCTACTCTCTCACTTAGGCTTATTTTAGATTTTGAGTGTTCGTATCTACCAAAGGGGGATTTGAGTGTTTGAACATACCCCGAAATGTAAAATGTAACAAATAACATAACGCATTTTCTAGCACATTGTGTAAAAACCATGAAATAAAGCCATGTAAAAAATAATAGAATGCATTCACTATAGCACATGATAAATAAACATGAAATTAGGCGAAAAATGGTAAGAAAGCCGTTTCCGACGACTAAAAATTCTTTCCCCCCTCGAAGAAACACCCCCAAAATGAAACCCTGCATGGGTAAACGGCCTTGATGTCTAGGCTACCAGTAGCCTACTACATTTTATGCCGCATTGCCTATAATTTAGACCGACTTATTTAGATCTGTTTGTTTACGTAGGCCTATTTTTTATGCTTGCATGTATAAGCTTACATGCAATTATGCACTCAGTTAGGCTAGATCTATATCTATATGACCGTTGGTCATTACTAGTATTGGAAATGAAACTTGTCCTGTGACAAGGATGTTTTTTATAATCCGCCCGCAGAACGAATTATTATTTTTTTAAATATCACTTATCCGATATCAATAGCGATCCTATCAATAACCGAAAGCGTGGTTACATAGCATTTCGTGCAGAAGCTGAGTGTATGATGAAATTGAGTGTATGATGAAAATGAGTGTAGGATGAAATTGAGTGTATGATGAAATTGAGTGTATGATGAAATTGAGTGTATGATGAAATTGAGTGTAGGATGAAATTGAGTGTAGGATGAAATTGAGTGTAGGATGAAATTGAGTGTATGATGAAATTGAGTGTATGATGAAATTGAGTGTATGATGAAATTGAGTGTAGGATGAAATTGAGTGTATGATGAAATTGAGTGTATGATGAAATTGAGTGTAGGATGAAATTGAGTGTATGATGAAATTGAGTGTATTGGTGAAATTGAGTGTATGATGAAATTGAGTGTATTGGTGAAATTGAGTGTATTGGTGAAATTGAGTGTAGGATGATGGCTAATGTATTCTGATGCTGAGCAATATACAGAATAAATGCTGATCGAGTCTTGGTTTTGGTTAGCTGCAGTCATCAAATTTCGGAATGATTATTAACGGGAAAAAAATAAGTAACTGAAACCATCGTTGGTAGTCTAGATTTCATTATGAGTTCTCAAATATCTAAGAGCAATATACAAGTCCTGTGTCAGAGGCGTGCACTTGTTCAAATTATAGCTGGCGCTATATCAAGAGAGTTCTCGCCAGATAGGTAAGGTTAAGTGCAAGGCTAGAAAAAGGGAGAGTGCCAAACATAGGTATAGTGCTATTGGACTTAATGTACGAACCTGCCTAGCAAGGCATAGAGCCAGGGTGAAAATTCCGAGGTTGGGATTTTAGTTTCAACCCCCCAATCTTTCTTAGAGCCCATAGTAAAGTGTGTCTTTCACATCCTAATTCCAAATGGATCATAGTTATTTTTCCACAATAAATTATTCTCAAATCGCACAGAGCCAAAAGAAGAATAAAGTCTATGTCTCTGAAAATGTTGTCACAGATACCTAGGTAGTTTTTTTCACTATTCACAGAACCAATTAACTTATTTTAGTTGCTTGTTGACAGCGGTTAAAAACTTAAAATGTTCTGGGTGAGCACTGAGCAGTGGGAACGCCGATGGATTATTATTGGAAATATTGGCTGTTATTATTGGAACGCACACACTAATTATGCTTCCAGGGCTCCACGTAAACATGTTAAGCCGCGAAGCAGAGAATTTTGAGAGCAGTGGGAACACCTTGCACTTCACACGCGTTCCTATAGACCCAACGTAAACTCCGTTGTTGCTTTTCGGAGGTTAATTAAAGTGTTTTGGGTGAGCAGTGGGAGCGCCAAAGAAACGGAAGAAGAGTTTTTGGAACGCATGATATGATTCCAGGGTTGCACATAGTATATAGCGCTATAAATGGTGAGCAGTGATGCAAATAATTGTTTTGAGAGCAGTGGGAACACCGTTCTCTTGCGTTCCTAACTTCCTACCCAACGTAAACCATGTTGCTTGGTTATTTAGTTAAAGAAGTAACGAAGTAACCATGCGAACGACACAAGCGACGTGTCGCCCTTAGAATAGAAATCTATTTCAGGCGACTCGTAACTCGTAAGTAGCTTCACCGAATTCTCTGCCGACGTCATGAATACAAAAATCAGCCCAGTTAGGCTATAAGCCTATCTCTTTAGGCATGGCTGCCGTCTAGGGCCTTGGCTATAGTCTCATCTCCCTCACTCAGGCAGTGTGGGGTGCGGCGGGGTGCAGAGGGTTAGGCCCGTAACAGGATGTAAGGCCTTCGCTCACTCTCTCTTAGGCACGTCTAGGCTTCTGGGTCAAACACGCTGGCTAGATAATAGGCAGGTCTATAATAGGCTCAGAAAGATCCGTGTCTATATAAGTATACTCACTTTAAACGGAGCTAAATCTCGTGGTACGTTATAAAGAGCATTATATGCAATACACACACAGGATGGACCCACGTTTTCTGCAGGACTAGACGTACCCAGTAAAGACCTATAGCAAGCAAGGATAGCCATTCCAGCAGCACGGCCGAGATTCTTTGATCTTGCTTTGATCTTACCGCTGAGTCTTCAGTCAAGGTCTGCGGCACTTGGAACTTTCTCCATCTGGAAGTGGAAACAATCGACCTGGAAAGAATGGAATCGTCGTACCACGGTGGACTGTGTCTGGCGTCGTTCTCCGAAGCGGAAGCGGAACGTCTGACGTTACCGATGACGTCATTCATCGACTCCGATCACGTGACGCTACATCGGTCGCTCTATTCGCCGATGAATCCCGTCTCCATGACAACGCTCGATCGCATCAGCGGTGGAATCAGCAGCAGCAGCTTCACCTGTCTCAGCAGCAGCAGCAGCTGTAATAGCAGCAGCAGCAGCCAAGGATCTCGGTCGTCAACATCCAGCTTCAGCTTACACGACGAACAATTTGATCTTTGCAACAGCAACAACTGCGATACGCTCGAAGGTTTTACAGGTATGGCATTTTCTATTATTATTAAGTTATATATAGGAGCTTCTATTGCGCCTTGCATGCTTTGATGCGGCACAATCTTAAATATATATATATATATATACTAGCTGTACCCGGCCACGCGTTGCTGTGACTGAAAAGACCGTCCCTGCCTCCAACCCTCCATTCCTCTGTCCCTCTCTTCCTCCATCCTCCTCCCCTCCCCTCGCCCTCCGTCTCCCATTTCCCTTTCCCTCTCCATCCCCCTTCCCCTCATCCTCTCCTCCCCTCCCCTCTGCCTACCCATCTGGGGTTTGTAACCGCGGTACGCCACCCGTGAAATTTCGTTTTCGCGGGATTTTTTCTTCCCTAAATAATACCCTGCCCTCACTCGGTCCCTGCAGGGCGAAGTGTGTGTTGGGAGGGTAACCTCGGTAGCATTCTATCTATAGCTGCAGCGTTTCAGATGAAGAGCTGTGAAACTATGGCGACGGAATGGAAATTGCAAAAGTTTGAGTTTTCGCCCCCCCCCCCCTTACCTCCATGGTAGGAGAGATTCGTCAAACCCTCCACGGGTTGTCCCATGCCGAGACCGACAGAGTAGTAAAAGTTTGGAGCGAAAAGCTCAATAAACTGTTGAAATGTATCCCGGTCAGACAGAGAGACAGACAGACAGACAGACTTTTCTCTTTATTTAGGTAGCCTATATGCACATAAATTATATAATATATAATTATGTATGCATATACATGTACCATATATACATATATATTACCATAATTATATACTATGGACCTATATTCATATAATTATTCATATATTATAACAGGGGCGCCGTTAGGCGTACGCACGTACGCAAGTGCGTACAGCGCGGAAAGGCAAACAAATTTTTTCACAAATTGTAAATTTATTATAAGCGATGAAATTCTATTGAAATTTTATAATCTATAGAATATACTTACTTCCTTACTTACTTACACTCTAATAGAGAGCCATCTTGGCATTGAGCGTCTTATAGCCGCTTAGGCCCTAGCATGGGCGTCCACAGGAATTTTTCTAGAGGGGCGTAAACTTTTAAATAATTATTGTCACATGGTCTACATGTAAATTAAATGGGTGACAGTTTGAATTTCCATATTACCACGAGAGAATCATATAGTATTTATAATACCTATACGTTATGCGCCCAAAGAAAGATATATAGGCTAGGTAACTATAGGTTCAACTTGTAGAAAGAATCGATAATCACATTGAAACTCGCGTTGTAACAACCACAACCAAATAATCTAAATTTATGTGCAACTATGCAAAAAATCCAGGGGGCGCACTTGCGCCCCCTTGCGCCCCGCTGCGGACGCCCATGTATGGGCCCTAGAGGTCTATGGATCCTGGGATTCCTGGATGTCATTATCAAGGCCTAGGGCCTACGCCAGAAAGCATCCAAGGAGAATGACACTGCTTAATCCACTGGCATGTGACACTTAATTATTTCCTTTTTGGATCAAGGGTGGCGTGATCAAAACCGATAACTGATTTATAATCGTTTCACTGTTAACCTTCAGTGGAGACCAGTGGTTTTATATGAGAAACTATATATTTTTTAAGTTCCACAACATTTTCTATAAAAAGGATCATTATTATAGTGTGGCGTGATCTAATTTCATATAGGCCTATATACAGGGCTTAAAGTGTGCCAGGACGGTCATGGACGGCGTCCTGGCACTTATATTCGAGGCAGGACGCCGTCCTATGACTTATTTGGCCAGCACTACCAGGACGGTCGTCCATGACTGCATGGACGGCGTCCATGCAGTTACGGACGACCGGCCATGACTGCCTAAAAATGGCTCCATTTGAGGTCGACACAGCCAAAAATGCGCTGGTCGCTGGGTCTCCGCCCCCAGACCCCGCGCTGGTGGAGCTTACTGTAAAGACAAAACCTTTCTCTTTTACAATAAAATTTTGATTTTTATTGTTATCCTGGCAGCTTGCGACACTGAAAAACCACTTATTCTTAAAAATTTTGCGACTTTGTCGTTCACAAATAGCTGGCAAACAAGAGTCTAAAAATGGCTCCATTTAAGGTCGAAACAGCCAAAAATGCGCTTGTCGCTGGGGCTCCGCCCCAGACCCCGCTGGGGGAGCTTGCGACGCTCCACCAGACCCCCTAGTCGGGATGGGCTTCGTGCTTTCGGCACTCGCAACTTCCCGCCTTCGGCGCCGCCACTGCCTGGCACTTTTTTTACACTTTAAGCACTGTATATGTATATA